>BSBK01004572.1:0-445888 GCA_027943335.1 Chamaecyparis obtusa | reverse complement strand
ATACATATATATATATATATATATATATATATATATATATATATATGTATATGTATATATATATATATATACATATGTATATGTATATGTATATATATATATATATATATATATATATATATATATATGTATATGTATATATGTATATATATATATATATATATATGTATATATATATACATATACATATATATATATATATATATATATATATATATATATATATATATATATATATATGTATATATATATATATATATATATATATATATATATATATATATCATGTTAGCTTAATTAGATGAAACATGTAGTGTGCAATCTATCAACCAAGAAAATTATCTCCAATTCCTTGTGAAAGGAAATCAAAATGTGTAGAGCATAAAACCATGTCAACACATCATCCAATAGTTCCAAAAAATTTCCTTTTATTATCATGCGCTACCGCACAATTCCAAAATACTTATATTGGCTCCAGAAAATGAAGCAAGCCAATTGAACAAGCTATAATCATCATGTGGACCACCACAACACCTTAAATACACAACATATAATCTATTGACATCAATAAAATACAGTTGAAAACTACAACACAAAATTATCAACAATAGAGGAATGAAAAGCATTCAAACAACAAACATTATGTCTCTGTACAGACTGATACTCATAAATTCACCATTTCCCTTGTAGAATGTATAGTACTTGAAACTTTAAATATATCTTCCATGTATATACACACACCCCTTATTGAAACTACAAGCCAAGATGTTACAATGCAAACCAAAACATAGATACACTACCAGTCACTCTATCACTAGAATCACACATAGTCAAAATTTCATAAAAGCACTTAGAAATCACCTTAATGTTTCAACCTAGACTTCAATCATCTTGATACTATGTCTCCAACCAAGTTTGAAATCAATGCCAACATTATACAATACATTCTTATTTCCAATAGACCTCGCATGCCATTTACAATCATATAAAGGACTAAAGTTGATTTACAAACATACAAAACTAAAAAAACAAAGATGATAATGACCACACCTTCCACTTAAAGTCATATATAGGAGTGAAGTGAATAAATTCCTTTTAAAAATTAAAATTAAAAGTTGGTTCATTGCCTTAGTGAGGTTTAATAACCTCACCTTTAATCACATACTCATTCTACTTATGCGAGCATTGAGAAATCACCTAGAAGCCATAGTTGAAGGCAAGTGTAAGTGAATAGCTTCCAATACCAAACAAAATGATATTCTACAAATAAGAGAGTTGGTAGTAAAGTGATGGTGGAATATTAATGTTGCAATACACAACATTAAAGGTTCCTTCATTTTAAGACTTGGTGTCATCTCGAACATCAAAATTCAAAGGAGTACAAAGCAAATGTGGTGGGTTGACAATAAAGTGTAAAGTGGCACAAGATAAATGTAAACATATGAATGAAACATGTCCATTTGGTGTTTGATCTTGCTGCATGATGTACATACATGAGGCATATTGGTCTTTTCCATCATAAATCCATGGTATCCACCTTTAATCAACATTGAATATGGTAAGAAATAAAGAAGTCTCTTTTTCTCATCATCCTTTATGTGAGATATGAATTGGACACCCCTTGAAAGAAGTCATTTGAATTCACCACCTCATTGTATTCAACATGTAAAAAATAAATTAATAAACACTTTATATAAGGGAGAGGACCCAATAGTTGAATACCCTAATTTTGCATTTCTCAAAATCTTACGTGAAAATTTCAAATCACTACTAATTATTAGTCGATAGGCTTTTCCTGTGAGATAGCTCATGTACGACTGCAAAGAATACATGTCTCACACCCAAAAACTGCCAAAACTCCAGTATTCAACTATGATAGTGGAAATTGGTCATCTATAAACCATGTTCAAGATTTAAAATTGTTTTGAACCATTGGCTTGTACCGTGCACTACAAAACTTTGAATGTATACTTTTGCAAAATTCAATTATGATGCACAACTACATCAAAATGCATGATTATAGGAGTTGGTGGGGATAATTATTATTGAATAAAGTCGTAAGTCAAGGTGAATGCAAAATGCATTCATTGATTCATCAACCCAAAGGTAGAGTGTGAAATTTCATTCAATCCCATCGACCTAATGGTTCTTTGCAAGGGTTGCAAAGATTGTTACACCTTTTCCTTTACTGTCTCTAGTGCTTTTTTTTTGTTTTCAAGAATCTATCCAAAAACCTTGAATAATTCTGGAAAATTTCCATTCTATATGGGATGCTAGTTCACATGGAACTCTTCTAGACAACATTGATGTTCTGGTTGTGATTTGTACAATTGAAAATTAGTGCAAATTTTTGCAATTTCTTTATGTTTCCTATTGTAGTCAAAAAGAGTTTAATGACTCTGAGAATTTGTCCTTTGTGTCTGCCTATTCTTGTGGAGATTCTTTATTGGTGATCTAATAACCCACTAAAATAGAAAGGATGTGGGTCTTTGCCCAAATGGGTCTCTAGATTTGGTCATCTGTCATGGTGATTTCTTTCCAAGCTTATGATGGGTAGAGTGTGTTGAATCCTCCTCCTATGCTCATCACAGTTGGGGTTGTTGTTAATGAGAGTGTCAGGATTGTTGGGATAAATGAGAACTTCATTGTGCTACATTAGATTCGATGACCTCCTAAAAATTACAACTATCGAAGATGCAGTTGGGTTTAATCTTCCATTCTCAATTTGGTTAGTATTTATTGCCTTTTTTCAGTGCTTATGCCATTGCATTTTTAATTTAATGGGAACCCTTTTGACATTGAAAAAATTACTACTTAATTTTCTTTGAGAGAGAACTCGAAACCACAACTTCAATAGAGACAATTTCATTTTGGGTCTTTTCCATATCTGTAACTAATCTCAAGCCTTTTAGTGGAACACAAATTTAATATTTTTAAGTGTACCAAGCTTTATTGTTGTGAAGACACTTGTTTCCAAATAGGATGAGAAATATTGATTGATAGATACACGCTATCATTGTGTGTGGTATTGCTTTCAAGATCTTAAAAAACCAAGTTTTAACAAAAGCCATAAAAGGTGTGGACTTGTCCCTCCTTAAATTTTGGGATCTCAAGGATTACAGATCTATGCATAATCTTATTCAATATTTGTGGCTGTGAGAATTTATAAAATAATACATTGTAGAAAATGGTGCCTTTTTAAGACGTGGTGGGGATAGGGATTTCTATTTCTTTATCATTTCTAGGATTTAACTTATTAGCCATACATTGTTTACAAAGAAGTCTCAGCCATTGTCAAATCATGGTGTTTGAATAATCTCAAGGATTATAGGTCTGTACATTATATTCTACAATGTATGTGGTTGTGAGAATTTGTAGAATAGTACATTGTAGAGAATGATGCCTTTTTAAGACATGGCAACAATAGGGAATTCTATTTCTTTATCATTTGGGATTTAACTGACAGTTAGCCATATAGTGTTTACAAGGAAGTCTTAACCATTGTCAAATCATGGTGCTTGAATGAGACTTTTTGTTCCACTCAAAGTTAGGTTGGGTAAAACATTGCAAGACAAACTATTATATAATATTTGGCCCCTATCACAACCTTGCCATTCTTTAATGCATAATACTTCTCCCATGTTTAGATTCTCAAATGGTCATCTTACCATGTCTAGATGGGATGAAGTGAACACATTTATTGCAAAAAAGGTAATATTCTAGCATTATATTTTACAATATACATTGTACTGTACCTCTTGTACTAGACTTGTGTATACACTAAAAAGTGACTTCATTAATTAATTAAATATTTATTATTTAATTACTATTGACTTGATGAATTAATTAAATATTTCTTTCCTCTATTTATTACATAAATTATTCAATTTATTTGATAAATTCACTATAGTTTATTCTCCTATCCCAAGTCTTCAAAATAGTCCTGTTAAAGTGATTTAATCTATTACACAATCATAAAAAATGATTAAGTCCCCTAGTCCACCTCATCCACCTAGTCACCTCACACATCACCTTGGCTAAGATAATTAATTATTATTAATTATTCATTATTCATTATCCTCACTCCCACATGTCCTATTCCTAAGGGCTATGCGGCCTCATAAGACTTGGTCTCATGACCACATGTCTTCTCCTACACTAAGTCAAGAAGCCAATCCTATTCCTAAGTATCTTCTCAAGCCACCTCAAAGAGTTCAAGGTGACTCATGGGACACTTGTACCAAGAGTCCTCATGAGGAAAAAGTCCTTCCTTCTTCCTCTCATTGGTCTTTGTGAGACACTTGACATGTGTCTTTCCCTTCCACCTTCTTCTCTTCTATGTCAATGTAGGAGGAACATCCTCCCTATTCTTCCTCTCACATTCCAACTACATCCCCCTTTCTCTCAACTCCTTCAACCAAGTCAATAGCAGCCCTAGGATCTTCCACCTTTCAATCTCCACCCTTGGATTGTGCCACCTAGGCTTGAGCCATCCAAAAATCTATAAAAGGATCCTCATTTCCCCTTTGTGAGCTAATAGGCAATAGCAATTTCAAGCATTATACCATTCTATCATTATAGCATTCAAGCATTCAAGCATCCAAAATCATCAAGCAAATCAAGCATTTCCATACCATTTTATCCATTAGTTTGCATAATCAAGCTTAGGCCATTTTTCATACATTCACTCAAATCTCCACACTTTGGTGACATCTTGGCCAAGGAGCTTCATTTGGAAATCTAAGAGCTCAACACACCCAAGAAATCAAGGCAAGGAGGACAATGGAGACAAGCTACAATGGGTGAGTCAAGGTAACTTTATTTTTAGTTCTTCATTAAATCATCTTGTAATCTTCATCGAGTAGCATTTAGATTGTTTTATTAGCTTAGAATTGTTAATATTTCATTAGAATTAGGTTACATCTAAATTTGCATACATTTTTGGCACCCACCATGGGGCCCACCCCACATTTTTGACATTCTATTTTTAGTTTTCGTGTGTAGAATTCTACAAGATTTTTCTGCGCATTCATTCATGACTTATACGCATATATCAATTTCTAATGCGCATTCATTCTGTTTGCCACAACACTTCTATTTTCTATCTTTCATTCTCTCTATGCAACAATTTCACATTTCTATGCTTTCACCCATTTCTATTGCGCATCTAGTAAAACTACACTTTCATATCATTGCACTATGCAAACGTTCAACTCTGCTGCACATTTATCATTTTTGCGCATTCACTTTCTTTTTTTGCACATCCAGTTTCTATTTCTGCGCATTCATTTTTTTTTTAGTGTTAAATTTTAGTTTTTAATCATTTTGTTTTTAGCTAATCCTCTTAACAGGTTGTTGTTCATTCTTGTAGATTTTAGGCTATTTTGCAAGTTGATTCTGAAGGCCCCATTTTGAAATTATTGACTATTTACTTGCAGGTTCTTAACGGGTTTTGCAAAATAAACCATAATCTCATTTGAGTTTTAAAATACGACATGCTTTTCATTTTCATGTGTTTTCTCTAGCTTAGTATTTTGTTTGTTGTGTCTTGCTTTTAGAAGCTATATGTAATCCCAGATTATAACAACGTATCCTTTCCCCTCGCCATTCATGGATCTTAGGTGTAAGGTAAATTGTTATAATCTTTAGAGGGTGGTCTTTGGTGGGAAAAGAGGTACTCACCCCAAGGACTGACCCAACCGGTAATAGGCTAAAGCCAAGCCCTTCCAAACTGGTATATAAAAAATGCCATTGTGATTAGTCTCACAGTGGATAGGTGTGAATTCATTGTGGCAACCAAAATATCCTCTAGTACCCTCATGGTGCATTAAAGTCCCTACATTGTTAATGTGAAAATCTTACTTTGGAAGGATTGGGAGAGCCCCCTTAATTGGGAAAATGACTTGATCACAACCACCTGAATGGATGTCCTTACTATAAACTTTTGTTTAGTGGCCAAAAACCCTCTATTTGCTAGCTCAAGGGGTCACCCAAGCCTGTGAAGAAACCCCACATTACTCATGGTTCATAGTAGAGATAACAGTTCTTTGAGAAGTAATGACCCATTAAATTTAGAACTTGGTGTGCCAGAGAAGTGAGTGCATTGTAAGGAGGAGCATGTGCCTCTAAGTTCCTAGGTTGTCTGTTTTGAATTTGCATGCCTGGATTTTATTATCTAAGTGGGGATTCAGTAGATATTGCCCTTACCAACCTTAGGATTGTAAGCATGTTTGTGCATGCATACTAGATTAATTTAGATTAGATCAGGAAGGGATTGGCATATGCAAATCAATCCAACATTATGGGCCTATAGAACTAGCATAAAAACACCCACTAGAGCCATGCCATTCTCACTAGTCTATGGGGCTGAAGCAGTTCTACCATTAGAGGTTGAAATCCCATCTCTACGAGTGTCATTACAAGGATTGATCACAGATGAAGATTATAGAGTAGCTAGGCTTCAATAATTGGAGTTACTTGAAGAGCATCAAACACAAGCTTATGAGCACCTGAAAGTGTATCAGAATAGGATCTCGAAGAACTATAATAAACATATTAAGCCAAGAGTCTTTCAGGTAGGAGACTTAGTATTGTGAGAGAATCCAAAGAATCAGGTTGAAAGAGAAAAGAAAGGCAAATGGGAAGCTAATTGGCTTGGCCCATTCATCATCATCTCTTCATTTGGCACGGGAACTTATAAATTATCAGATTGTCAAGGAGAAGAACTTCAAGAACCTATCAATAGTATTCATCTCAAAAGGTTCTACACATAAAGAGTATAAAGAGTATCAGCTGAAAGAGCATCCTATTTATTGTACATAGTTCAAAAGAGATCTTGAAAATACAAAAACAGTGGAAAATTGAGCCGGAAGAAAGAAAAAACATTCAGATATGATTCAAAAAATGTTGTCTTGGTGAAAACCTAGTAAATAGGCGCCTTGATGATTAAAAAAAAAATACAAAAAAATTGAAAAAGAAGAAAGTGCCCTGGTGAAAACCTAGTAAATAGGCACCTTGGTAGCAAAAAAAAGAGAGAAAAAGCTTGCAAAAATAGAAAAAAGAAAAGAAAAAAGAAGCTTGATCCATCCTAAAGGTGAAAACTTGGTAAACAAGTGCCTTTGGTTCCCTTAAGTTGGTCTTTCCTAGGTTGCATTTGTACATATTGCATTTCCACCATCTCAGTTGTATACCTTCATTGCATCCGTCATTTGTACATAGTCATAATAAAGTTGTCAGTTGCATTGATGCATTTCCTTGTTCCCTAGGGTGTCTCATGATCACATTTATCACTTGGGGGCAGGAAAGGATTAGAATTATGGTACCAAATGGATTCAACAAGTGCTATAATCAATCAAGGCAGAAAGAAATTTTATCAGAATTGTCAAAGAGCGTATGATTTTCGTGAACCTTTGATGGATATCATTGTTCACCACCCAAGTATTTGATCCTACAACTTGATCCTTGAGCCTTCATTGACTTACTTATTTAGGATTAAAAATTGACAAACACTTTAACGATCAGAATGCTTGAAAATCTCTATTTTTTTTAAAATCATGAAACATTGCAAAACACTTAAGGCTTTCTTTTGATACAATTGGTTAGGAACTTGTTTTTTTATCACTTCTTTTAGCTTATCGATGATGTTTCGACTAGATTGGTCATGATGAAGATGTGATATTTTCTTGCCTTTGAGTGACTATTTTGAGGAAAATCCATCAACTTATGAGAGTCCGTCTAACGACATGGTCATTCAAGAACCATCGAGGACTATCTCATAAGGGGGAGGATTAACCTTTGTTTGTTTATGCAAAAGGATCCCTTGGCTATTTAGATCTTCCATATCTTAATACCAAAAATCCACTTGCAGCATTGAATCCATTGACACCGGTCTTCAGACTCCCATAGTTTGGTCATCCAACTAGTGAGGGTTGTACCTGGTTCAAAATGAGGTTACCAATAGCGATAATAAAAGTGGTATTCATATCATCATGATGTGGTCAGTGGTGGTTGTACTAGCTTTCCAGTCCCAAAAATGCTCAATGATAAAAATTTATCCTCAAGGCATTTATTTTCTATAAGCTGGTGACACCTAGGTTGCATTGTCATGTTAATTGTAGGTTAGATTAATGGCATTCTGCATGTTAGATTAATGACATTTTGCATATTAGATTAATGGTATTCTGCATGTTAGATTAAGTTGCATTTGTTTATGGTAAAAAATTTCCAAGGGAGAAGGGGGACACATCAATTTTAAATCTGAGGTCATCATAATGTTCAAGAGAAGGAAGGATTGAATCTACCATTTGATATACTCATTGATTTCAAATAACACATGTGGTATTATCTATTGCATTCATGCATAGCATTAATCATTATTCATTACACATATATCAGAGAAAAAGAAGGAAAAATAGTCATACTTCATACATTCCTATAAATAGGGTTAGTATTGCATACATTCAACAAGCTAAAACAAAATAAAAAACATAGGAACATGCATTGCATTAACATTTGCATCCATACATGGGAAAAATAGGAAACTATCTCATAAAAATTCATGCATCATTGCATATCTATATCCTACCATAAGATAATTGCATCCATAGCATGTAATGAAAGAGAAATGCATAAACCATCATATAGGTGCATAAACAGATAATCTCATAAACAACTCATCTCAGAGAACCAAGAGTATATCATATATCATCAAAGAGATCAAGTACATCAAAGTATCCAAATACAATCTCCTAAAAAGGAGTACATCAACTGTCTGCTCATATCTCGTGAATCAAAGTGTACAGAGGACATCGCTAGTGGATGCATCTCTCAAACCAATAGATCATGATCCTGTATCCCCTGGACCTTTGCTATCTGGTGGCAGAGGAGGAGCATGAGAAGTGCTTGCTCCATCCTATCTCTGACCGACCATGGCAGATACAAACTGCTGCAATAACGAGGCAACCTGATCTAACCGACCCACCACTATAGACATCTGTGTCCCCATGGTATCTATCCGCTGGGTCAATCTGTCAATGCGATCATCTGGTACACCCTATCACTAATCCTATGGCTGGGGAGGCATCTGTGGAACCCCATGATCCTATGGCTATGGAACTCCATCACCTGGCTGTGCCTGATCTTGATAAGCACCACCATCACCCTGCTGACCATCATCCTGCTGGGCCAATGCAACCCTCTGTAACTGCATCAATGGATCCAATGCACCTGGTACCTATCTCGCTGCATCCACTCAAGCATGTTTGTGAGCTCTCTGATGTATATGAGCTCTATCCTGTCTCACCTCTGCTTTAGGAGGCATGACATCAACCTGCCTATCCCTATCCCCACCTCGTCTATCTCTGGCTTGATCTCTACCTGCTGCAGCTAGAGGATATCTACGTCCTCATCCTTTGATAGGTCTGGCACCATCTCACCATCCAGGAATAGGCTCTGATGGATCAGTAAATCATGGAAACCTGTTCTGACCCCACTAATCGGTGTACTCATGAGACATGCCCGCATCTGCTATCCCTGACAGTATCTCCCATTTGCACATAGTCATCCCTGCAATTTGATCCAAGGCAAACTGATAATTGATGCATGGACCCCACATAGATATCTCTACCTGTACCCAAGCATATAATGCATTTCCCTGAGGCATCACCTGTATCCTGTCATACTGTCTCAAAACTCTGTCGAAGTAGAAGCGCTCAATAGTAGTAGTGGTGTGCCCAATCATCCAGAGAGGTGCAAACATGAAAGGTAGCTCATCCACATCCTCTCTCCATCCCTCACAACCAAGGAAAGGATGTCATGTCACCTGATCAAGATCATCAATCTATCGTCTCCATTAATCCAGGTGACCCAAATGATGTTGTATCACCATGCCTGTGTACAGAAAAGCATATGGATGTCCACGAGGATGACTCCTATCTGAAATGGGCCAAGTAACAGGAAGATGCTCCTATATCCACAACTATAGCACAATAGCACCAGCAGACAATGAAGCACTCACCCGATACACCACCTCATGCAAATCATGGTATAACTATGCCATCACGCAGGATCCCCAATCAAACCGTCGAGGATGTCCAAGTAAATTCTCTAGTATCTGGCCCCATCCCACAGAGAACCCTCGACCCCATCAGTCTGAAAGGAGCACACCACCAATCAAAGCACCTAGAACAGCTAGTAACCTCAAAAATGATGCAAACTATGGCCAAGTAATAGTATCTCCATCCCCTATGGTGTTGTCTCTTAAACACTCGTCGGTAGACAATGGCATCATACACGGAATCATAGTACACCAACTCGCCTCCGCACGGAATCCTCAGCAACTGATACATGTCCTCGGGTGTGATCATCATCTCTCCATATGGTAGGTGAAAGGTATTGTGGTCGGAGTGCCATCACTCTGCCACTGTAGTAAGTAATCCATGGTTCAACTGGAATCATGGAAGATCATACCACATCACTCTATAACTCAGAACTTAGCACCTATGAGTGTTTGACCTAAGTCAATCACCCATGATGCTACTGATCGGATGTATAAGGTAGGGTAGTGTGCCTGTCAGCAAAGCAAGAAGGAAGCATATCAGTATGTCTTATCGAGGAATCATTTCAAGTCAATTGATAATCAAGTCATCACACCCAGTATCATTTGTTCATGTCTCTGTGTCCTGAGAATGAACTAAGTAGTATCAAAGTCATATCGGTTTTCACACTGATTGATTTGTCCTATTAATAACTATCCTAAGTGGATTGACCAATCATATTTCATGGTATTTGTATCTTGATATCCTAACCTAAGTGTTTTGTTGGAAAGCAACAAAATTCATCTCATCATTTTGATCAGTCATCACACGTTATCAAATTTGGCATCAAGCGTAATCAGTTTTTCCTGAATTTTTCTCAAAATTCATTAGGCAAGACTTTTCTTTTACCAAGCGACATTTCATCACAGGTGACTACCAAAACTTTCTAGGTGATATTTCTATGGTGTTAGGTGACATTTTACCTATTAAGTGACACTGAAACAGGCAAGGCGACAATCAATATTGGCCTAAGTGATAGTTAAACTGTTAGGGTTCGCAAAAGCGACAATTTTTGAGAAAATTGAGAAATTTGCTCTGCGCTAGGCCTAATTTCTTCCATGCCTAGGCGAGAGTGGAAATTTCCTAAGCGGTAACAAAACCTAGCAGAAGTGGGAATAAAAGACGCGGAGGCAACAGTAAAAAGGGCAAAGCGACATTGAATTTATCCTAGGTGACATTTAATTCTTCAAAGGTAATTTTAAAATTTGGAAATGCAATAAATGCTCATTAAATGCATCATAAGGACAAGATGAGGTTTGGCATGACTCACTGGAGGTCCAGAGTCAGGTAGCCTTGCATATCTCCAGCATCTCTCGAATCTGTGCTCATGAATCGGGACAACCATCTTGAAATAAGTCAGAGGATCAGAGCAAAATCACCAAGGTAGAAAGTGCAAATGAATAGTAAAACAAGGTTTACTATCCTATTTTAAAGGGTTTTTAACCTAATTATAGAGGTCAAAATGACTATGGAGCAATATCAACTCATTCAACGGGACATTTCTTCAAATTAGTATGGCATATCATCAAGGGTTTTAGAAATGAAAACATATTTGAAATCAATCATCGTAAATCTTTTTCAAATCAAGAAATTAATATGTTTTAATTTCTGAGGGGGCATAAGGGTATTGGAATTGAGGTCGTAATCAAACATCACGGGATCAATGGGGCATCAAAATTTTTGTTTCATCATCAGAGGTAGCAATCAATCATATTAGTCATATCAGCAATCAAGACGAATAGGAATCTTTGAATCAATGGTCTTTGTACATCAATTCAAAGAGGGGCATTTGTAGACATGTAAAATTGGACAAAGGCTTTTAAGTGCAAAAATCAATCAAATGGCTCAAAATCATCAAATGCATTAAAAAGGGGACATAATTAAATGAAGTTGATTAAAATCAGTTAAAATAAAAGAATTAAATAAGGATGATGTTAAAGGATTAAATCAAAGCTTAAAAGGGGCAAAAACATTATATAATTGATTTTAATTAATTAATTGCATAGTTGTTTAAATCATAAATCAAATTGAACCTATTATCCTTCCATGGCTAAAAATTTAATTACTTAATCAAATTAATAAATTCTATTCTCCCTCAACAAAGTGATCAACAATGAAAATTGAGAAAACAAGTGCACATGGATCACTTAAAAAAGGGACATAAATCACTCACAAATTGTAAATTGTTCCCTCATTTGTGGACAAAGCAAAGTTTTTGACTCAACCATGAGCTAACCATGATCAATTCACTCTACCCCCTACCCTTGGGAAATTACTCTAAATATGAGGCATTTTGGAGAGTATTTCCATCTTGGAAGTCATTTGCAAAAGCATTGTTACTATAGGCAAATTGAGCATTCTAAGAGAAATTGAAGCATTTGAGCATTTAGAGTTTATCATTTTAGCATTTTATCATTGCATTGTTATCAAAATGGAGCTAGATTAAGCATGAATCTCTCTTAGATTAAGCATTTAGAAGCATTGTAGCAGCATTCTTCTCATTTTAGAGGTGTCACTAGTGAGTATTTGCAGCTGAGAGCTCACTTACCACTTCTTTCTAGAGATCCATGAGATGTTATAGATTGTAGTTGCATTTTAGAGTAAATTTCCTTTGTATTTAGCTTAAATTGTTGCTACTTGATCTTAATTTCATGAAGGTAATTTCATTCATCACACACCACCTATCACAAACAATCAAGAAATCCCCAGTGGTTCTCAAGAGATACATGCTCATGGAGCAAAGGAAAACACTCAACAACATAGTGCTTCCCAAAACACTCAAGGATCTACATTATCTTTGGATCTCATTCTACAACAAATCCAGATGCTTCAACAACAAATCCATGACATCCAAACTGGTTCATCAACCAAGAAGTACTCCTTAGATGATATATGTCCTTATCCTTATGATAAATATTTAGCAATGATTCCATTCCCTCCTCATTTTGAGGTACCTAAATTTGACAAATACAAAGGGAATTCGGATCCATAAGATCACATCTATGAGTTTTGTGTTGCTTGTATTGAAGTCACTGACAATGACATAGTGTAAGAGGACAAGCCATGGAATGGTTCTCCAAACTACCCCCAGTCATCAAATCTTTCAATGAACTTATTAACAAATTTGTGACTCATTGCTCATATAACATCAAACATGAAGTCACTATGCTTGATCTTTGCAATGCACAAAAAAAGAATGGAGAACCCTTCCTTACTTTCTTGCAAAGATGGCGTCAATTATTTGCCAAGTATCCATGAATAATTCCTGAACAAGAAAAGATGGATATCCTTGTGCATAACCTTACACAAGAAATGAGCTATAGGCTGCAATTGCAATATCCTCCAAACTTTAACAAGCTCATAGAAAATGGAATCAAAATTGAAGAAGCTATGGTTAGAAAAGGTGAGATTAAGCTTTACTCCAAGGACAATGTTGGATCTTCAAATTCAAATCCTAACAACAACAACAATGACAAGTCTAAATTTTGGATTAAAAACAAGAATATCATCAATGATGGGATTGTTGATAATCGACATATTAAACCAACACAACCCCTTTTGAATCTCACAAGCAAAGCCAATGCTACTCAACCTACCCATAACAATCAAAGTGCAAATCAAAATACCAACAAAAGTTCATCAAATTCAAGATTACCTTTTATGCCACATAGAAGAGCTTTTACTCCTTTGGGTGAATCTCTTGAATCTGTATTAAGGAAGTTGATCACAAAGAAACTCATTACACTTCCTGAAACTAGAGATTTTGAACCTAGGGTAAAACCTTCTTGGTGGAATGATAACAACTACTGTGAATTTCATAGAGGGAAAGGTCACAAAACCAATGATTGCTAAAGACTTAAACATGCAATACAAGACTTGATTGAAATTGGTGAAATTAGTGTTGATGGACATACCTCAAACGAGTCACATACGGCTTTTAAAGATCCACTTCCCGAACATGAGAAAGGAAGTTCTTCTAATGCTAAAGGTGATAATCAAGCCAAATACAATACCACATCTTATAAGTATGTAAATCACATTTATGAATGTCATCCTTCCCAATATTATGTTAACATGATTACTATAGAGGAAAAGTCTGAGAGTCAACCAGTTAATGTTACAACTTGAGCCCAATCTAAGGTTACTCTTCAAGGTGTCTCGTCTAAACCTACTAGTTCACAAAACAAGTCTATCTATGTCCCAAAGTCCATGCCAAATGTTTCCAATCAATACAATCTTTTGGATCAATTGAAGAAAACATCAGCCCAAATATCTATATTAGAGCTTTTGCGTCTATCACTGTCTCATAAAGATATTCTTGAGAAAGCTCTCCTAGAAACTCATGTTCCTACAAATCTAGATCAAGACCAATATCAAGCTATGGTGGGACATTTAACAACTCCACATTATCTTTCTTTTACTAAGCATGATGATCTAGCCATTAATCAACCACATAATGTTCCACTCCATATATAAGTACTTGTACAAAATCATAAAATCAAAAGAGTACTAATAGATGGAGGAGCTGGCTTGAATATATGCACTTTGAAATTAATCCTTGCATTGGGATTTTCTAAAAATGTCATAGATCCAAAGAAGAAAATTACAATTAAAGCTTATGATGAAGAAGAGAGGTCATCCAAGGGCTCTATTGTTCTTCCTATCAGAGTAGGTCTTGTAGTCAAAGATGTACTTTGTCAAGTTCTTGATATGGATCTCGCATATAATATTCTTTTGGGAAGACCTTGGATTCATTCTATGCAAGTTGTGCCCTCGACTTATCATTAGTGTTTGAAATTTCCCCACAATGGTCAAGAGATAACTATCAAAGGAGATCTGAATCCTTTCCAGTATTGTAACACTATGAAGACAACACCTGAATCTTTGGTACCTTATAATTGTGTTGGATCTTTTGCAATGACACTCATTGATCCAAGTAATATAGCATCGACTTCTAAATCTAATGGGATCAAGATAGACATAAAAGAACAAAGCATGGAAGAATACACTTTGGTTCAAACCTTTTGTATCACAAAGTTACCTTTATCTCCTAGATCATATGGAAAATCCTTGATTACCAAATAATGATCAGAACCCCCTTCTACACTTGTTTATGACACATTTATAAGTGGGGGCACTATATCACAAGAAGCAGCTGAGCGTAATGCTAACCATTTTCTTAAACCTCACAAGAATGAAGAAGATGTAAAACATGAATATGTATCACTTGATGTATATGGTAAAGGATATACTTTGTTGCAAAAGATGGGATACCAAGGCAGTGGACCTATAGGGTTGTAGAGAGAAGGAGTTATAAAACTAATTCTGAAAAATCCAAACTACCAAAGAGATACTACAGGGTTAGGATATAAAGGAGAAGGACCAAAAGAACCTAAAGGAAAGGCAAAGATCACACCTTTCCATGAGACATCTATAGCTCCTGCATTACAGTTCCAAAAACATGGTATGTATGTGGATCTAGAAAAGCAAAGGATAGCAATGGAAATTATTAATAGACTTAGAGATCATAATGATGATGATTTTGAATCTAATGATTATGAATGGGATTCATTATTTGACTATATTAAAGAGATATGAGTTGATGTTTCCCATACCTATAGTAACAATTATCATGAGGGGGAGAGTTCAAGGACCAAACCATTAGGATTAGATTCGCATAATACTACTCTTGGCGATTGTGAGGAAAGCGAGCATTATCTTGTGATAGACGACTCAAATGAGAGTATGGAAATAGACCTTGCCGATACAATCATAAACCTTGACAAATTCTCTATAAATACCATTTCAGCTTTTGAAATTAACCCAAATGATCCAATACCGCTTGTTCATCCTGAGCTTATAGATTGGGATTCTCCCAATAATCCAGAACTTGATGTTTTCCATAATGATGATGCAATTATTAACTATATTGGAATCAGAGATCATCCACCACCAGGGGATCAGAAGTCAAGATTTCTGATAGAACTCAATGACATGGCTTATTTTAGAGAGGGTGCCAATCCTTTTAGTCATAAAAATATTAAAATAATCAATAGATCTAATGGTGAAAACCACTCAATGGTAGTGTTAGATCCTAAAAAAGTAAAAAGAAAAGACGTATCTGAGGGTGAAAACCTCTCCGAGGCACCTAAAGATGGAAGCATTGACACTCTCCCCAATTATATGTATCAAGAGAAATCTGCAATACTTATTGAACCAATATTGCCTCCCAACATTGGAACAGAGGAGTCCCCACATATTCTCAAAGTATCGGCATCCTTAACAGAATTCAAGAAAGAATCTTTATCGTAGTTTTTCAAAGAGAGACAAGTCAACTTTGCATGGTCTTATGTTGATATGCTAGGACTGGACCCTAATCTTATTATGCATCACGTGTCTATTGCACCGGGAATTAAACCAATTAAGTAGAAACTTAGAAAGATGCATCCTCATATTGCACTTATGGTTAAATCAGAATTGAAGAAGCTCCTGGATGTTGGATTCATTTGAGCCATTGATTATGCTGAGTGGATTTCCAATATTATACTAGTCTCCAAGCTAGACAAGTCTATCAGGATTTGTATAGATTTTCACGATCTTAATAAGGCTTGTCCTAAAGATGACTTCCCATTGCCTAACATTGATATCATAGTTGATTTGTTGATCGTTCATAAGATGTTGTCTCTAATGGATGGTTTTTCTAGCTATAACCAGATCAAGATTGCGCCAAAAGACCAAGAGAAGACTGCTTTTACATGTCCTTGGAGCACTTACTATTGGAATGTGATGCCTTTTGGGCTTAAGAATGCTAGTGCAACTTATCAGAGGGCTATGACCACAATCTTTCATGACATGATGCATACTATAATGGAAGATTATGTTGATTATATTCTAGAAAAATCTAAAAATAGAGATGGTCATTTAAGAGTGTTGGATAGAATATTCACTCGGATGGAAAAGTATCAAATTAGACTCAATCCAAAGAAGTGTGCATTCGGGGTTACATCATGTAAACTGTTAGGGTATATTGTCTCAGCTAAAGGTATAGAGGTTGATCCAGAAAAAGTTAAGGCAATCATGGAGATGGCTTCTCCTACAAATATCAGTCAGTTAAGATCTTTACAAGGATGTCTCCAATCAATCAAAATATTTATTTCTCAATTAGCAAACATAAGTCATCCCTTTCAGCATTTATTACATAAAGATATCTTATTCAAATGGGATGATAAGTGTGAGGAAGCCTTCACTAAGATCAAGCAATATTTAGCACATCCTCCTACTCTTATGTCACTAATTCCAGGAAAACCACTCTTGCTCTATATTTTAGCTACAAAAGTTTCACTAGGTGCTCTTCTAGCCCAACAAGATCAAGAAGGAAAAGAAAAGGCTATATATTATATCAGTTGCATCCTTGTGGGATATGAACTCAATTATTCTCCAATTGAAAGAGCATGTCTAGTCATAGTCTTTTCTTCACAGAAATGGTGACATTATATGTTGTCTCATTCTATCAAACTTGTTGCAAAAATTGATCCTTTGAAATATCTTTTGAGCAAGACAACATTAACGGGTAGATTGGCTAAGTGGGTTATGTTACTTAGTGAATTTGATATTGAGTATGTGGATAGGAAGGCCATCAAAGGAGAAAGTTATTGTAGATCAATTAGCTAAGGCACCATTGACAGATGATCAACCTATACATATAGAATTTCCAGATGCACATATCCTGACATTATCTACACAGCCATGGAAGTTGTACTTTGATGGATCATATACTCAACATGGTTTGGGAGCTGGAGTGCTATTTGTTACACCACAAGGATATACAATACCAAAGTCTTACAAGTTACTCTTTCCTTGTACCGATAATGTAGCTGAGTACGAAGCACTGATGATTGGGTTGAAGATGGCTCTGCAATGGAAAGTCACTAAATTGAATGTCTACGGAGACTCTTAGTTGATTATCAATCAAGTTAATAATGAATACCAGACCAAGGATGACAAGTTGTTACCATATAAACGTACGGTGGATGACTTTAAGCAATATTTTTCAATCATCACCTTTGAAAAAATTCCACGACATGATAACAAGGTTGCAAACACTATGGCTACAATTGCTTCTCTATTTGATGCAGAAGATACAAAAACCCATTTTGAGTTCTTGGTGGAATCTTTGACTTATCCCACGTACGATAATCCAGATACAAGTATCATATGTCATATTATCGAACAAGATTCCCCAACTTATGGAAAGATATATTCCTATTTGAAAGACAATGTCATTCCACCTGATTTATCTCGAAACAAAAAATGAACCTTTTTTCACCAAGGCTCCTGTTATATCCTAATATTTGACACCTTATATCGGCGAGGTCTTGACGGTACTCTCTTACAATGTCTTGAACACGATGAAGCTCAAACTACCTTACAAGACGTTCATGAGGGTATTTATGGGACACATTCGAGTGGTCCTTCCTTGGCTAAGAAGCTCATATGTATAGGTTACTATTGGCCTACTATGGAGACATATTCCTTTCAATTTTTCAGGAAATGTAACAAATTTTAGATATATGGGAATCTTATTCATGCACCAGCACAACAACTACATCCTTTTACCACCACATTGCCATTCAGTCAGTGGAGACTCGACCTTGTGGGCGCAATTCACCCTCCATCTTCCAATGGCCATAAGTACATTATCACTACAACTAAGTATTTTACCAAGTGGATTGACGTCATTCCATTGATCACTGCCACTGGCAAACAAATATCCATGTTTATCCTTAATTATATCATTTGCAGATATGGTATCCCTATGCATCTTATTACGGATCATGGGAAACAATTCCAAAATCAGGACATGGATGAACTATGTGAGAAATTCCACATCACACATCTCTATTCCACCATTTATTATCCCTGAGGTAATGGCCAAGCTAAGGCGTCTAATAAAACCATTGTCAAGATCCTTCAAAAGACTATCAATGACGTTGACCGTGACTGGCATGTCCAATTGAATCTTGCCTTATGGGCTTATCACACTTCCATCCGTACTCCCAATGGTGCCACACTATATTCCCTTGGCTATGGTTTTGAAGTCGTTCTACCCCTCGAGGTCGAGTTACCTCCTCTTTGTGTATCCCTAAAAGATTTAATTCCAGATGAAGAGTATAGAGTTGCACGGCTAACTAAATTAGAATTGCTGGATGAACACCGTCAGAGAGCCTATGATCATTTGAAAGTCTATTAGCAGCGGATGTCTCATCAATACAACAGTAAAGTGAAACCCAGAGACTTTCAGGTGGGTGATCTAGTCATTCATGAGAATCCCAAAAATCAGCAGCATCGTGAGAAGAAGGGCAAGTTTGAACCCAACTGGTTAGGTCCTTTTGTGATTACAATAGTATATGGCTCCGGGGCTTATTAGTTGTCTATGTCTGAGGGAGATCTCTTGGATGAGCCTCTTAACAACATGTATCTCAAAAAGTTCTATGCTTGAAATCCCAATGCAAGGGATATGTATATAGATAAAAAATCAAAAACATAAAAAAATTCATAAAAACTCAAAAATACAAATTTTTTTTTAAAAAATCAAAAGAAAATTGCAATAAAAACATCTGGTGAAACCTGGAAATAGGCACCATTTGTGACAAGTTAGCTCCTCTCTCTATTAGGATTCTTCTAGCGTCTTGTCCCATTGTATATATCCATAATAAAATGACTAATCAATCACCATTCCCACCATGTATATATCATAATAAAATGGCCAATTCATAGCATACTATCCACTGTATATATCCATAATAAAACCCCACCACCATAGCTTGGTCTATTTTCTTGGTCTTCATCCTAGTCTTGTTGTGTCCTTCTTCATCCATAATAAGTCAATCCATCACCTAGCTGGGGACATGTCCTCAACCTAGTTTGGGAAGTGGATCTATGATAGTCATGACTCTTAGAGGACAGAATGGAGTATTTTTCACCAGAAAAGAAAACACAATCAAACATTCTTACACAATGATATCTTCATCATGATTCATAACCTCTGATCAATCTTTCAAACATGACTGCTTATCTATACATTTGACATGGCTATACATCAAACAAACTAAGCACTACATCTAACACTATCTTTTGGCAAATAAATGTATATTCATGGCAGGCCCTTTAGAATGATTTATTGTAGATTATGCATTCATATATGGATTTCATTGTTATCATGTTTCCTATGCTATTCCGGGATATCTTTGACATGAGATTAAAACTCCCATATGTCATTGATTAGAATGGTCAGGATGGGGCGTGATATTTTATTTGATTGCTATTTGTGGAATATTTTTCGATGAAGTTGCTGGAACAAGTAATTGGGGTGTCTCTGCATAAGTGCCTTCATAAGTTTCATAGTCATTAATGCATATAATTCATGTTGTTATGCAAATGCTATTAATGGTGATACATCACACATACCTCAACTCCAAATATTTGTTCCCCAATGGAGGGGAGAATGTTCCTTGTCTATTATGCAAACAAAACTCAAGTCATCTCAGTTTAATTATACCTTGATGCTTGTCAAGTTTGCTATATTAAACTCCATGCAAGAAGTGCTCAGGTCATCCTGGTCTAATTATACCATGATGCTTGCATTTTTCTTGCAACATAACGAGCTCAATGATGATAATCAAATTCCAGTTATTATGAATTTCTAACATGTTTCGTGAATTTGTGGAGATATTCATTTCATATTTCATTTTGCATTACACTTAGACAAATCATGTTACATATCAGTGCTCCTTTTATAGGGATTTATAGGTTATCTTGTTTATCAGGTCATCTATTTTCTTTGTCCATTCTGATTGTGTCGGGCACATTTTTATTTAAGTTGAGGACATTTGGGTAATAAACTTACAAATTTCATCTTGCATTTTAAAATTTCCATAGTCCATCTTTATTATCACACTTAATAATTTGCATAATTTGTTATGTACATATCCTCATTTATTAACTTCTTAAGTTGTGATCATTTGTATAAAACCATTTATCTATTCATATGCATGTTTTTAATCATTTATATCATTTTTCATTATAGCTCTCATCTTATCACATTTTATTTGTCATGTTGTAGGTTATTACATTTTATCTTCTTTTATCATATTAGAATTTGTCCAACTCTTTTTGTGATTCTCATTACATACAATATCATTAATCATATCATTTATTATTAATTACATGCATTTTCATTTGTTCATTCATTATCCATTATTTATGTCCATCCATTTTTATTATCTTTATTTATATCTTTACATCATTGCATTCGCAACACGTAACATTAAATAACCAACCATTTAGGAAATGCATTTACATAAACATCATCATCACATGCTAGATCATTAACCACTATGCACCCAAATGAAAGTAAACCATTTTTGCATTTATTGAACATTAGTACTATGCATATCAAAGTAAATCATCACATCCTGCATATGTCAGTAAACACATGTATATATAAATATCAACGCAAACAATCATAGAGCATCATCATGCATAAATAGTCCATAAAAATAAATAAAATGTCCAAATGTCCAATGATATCTCATAAAATTATAATGTGTCCAAGAGTGTCCATCAATTCATAAGCATAATAAAAAAATACTGATATAATGGTGATCCAGATATAAAAAGTGTGTATACAACATAACTATGAGTCACTGCCTCCAGACTCAGTCTATCTCTGTCTGCGTGCTGCAATAAAGGGTACTAATGTTGCTGGATCTCCTAAACCAGTGGGAGGTCTGGGAGGATGTGATGATACCCCTCCACTACCAGTAGGTCCATGCCTCTGATGAATAGTTGTCCTGACTGCATAGGATCTATCTCTGAAACTCTTGATCCACTGATCTCTAGGCACAACCTGTTTGTAGGTGTCCTTCCAGTAGGTGATCTCCCTGCCAGCCCGTACCATCACACGTAAGTTGTTTGCATGAGGTCCTAAAGCCTCTATCATCTGAAGCTCATCCAATAGAGTCTTTGCCTCCCCTAGTCTCTCTATGGCGATGTCTCACTCATGTATGATCACTACCATCTCACTCTCTAGTCTCTCCACCTGTCTCTCCAATCCTGGGACACGGTCAGCCTGTACCTATGTCATTGCTAGTCAAATTTCTAGTCTGACTAGCAATGCATCAATATCTATGTCCTCCTCCTCTGCTGCATCCCTATGTAAATAGGGATCATGGCCCCCGACATCTATCTCTGCATGTACATCCTATACCCCCACATCAGACATCTGCACATCATCTCCACTATCGAGCATATGCTTGTCTTATATATCATCCTATACAAGTCCACCCTATACCGCTCTCTCTTGGCCAAGTATCACATCTGCCTCATCTTGTACCTATCATGCCTGTATAGGTACATGTGCCTATACCATAGGATCCACCTGTATCGGGGCAGTTGCTAGTATCTGTGCTGGAGCACCTACTGGTATCTATGCAGGTGGTTGGCGTCGCACTTGTTTAGCTAGGGGTGGCATCAAACCTCACTGTCGAACCCCTCCACCTCTCATTTGAGGCCCAACTCTATCTCCCCTACCTCCATCAGGACCACCATCACCTACTACCATTGCCTCCATCACCACCATCACCTCTATCATCACCTCTACCCCTCCCTTAGCCTCTCCTATCATGGCCTCATCGCCTATCTTGGCATCTATCTGCCGCATCTCTCTCTGGTGGCCTCTTTGATGGGTCCATCAATCTAGGGAATGGATGATCCCTAAGTTGTCTCTCATATTTCATTGTCATCCCTAGGTCTATGACCCCTATCTCATGGACCATGCCTGAAATGACATGTCTAAAAACTCCTATCTAGCTATCTTAAAGGACACCATCGGTCCCCAGTCTCGTCTCTCCTGGTGGGTGCGAGAAAACTCTGTCACCCCCTACGACATCCCCTGAATCCTGCCAAATTGTCGCAGGACCTAGCTAACCATTTTCCACTCTATAATGTAGGGAGTCCTCCCTATCAACCATCGGGACTTGAAGCAGTATTCGAGCTAACGCTCATCCTCCCATGGCTCACACCCAAGGTAGGGTCTCCAGGTCACAGAATCTATAGTATCAAATGTATATCACCAAAACTCCAGATGTCCTAGCTTATGCTAAGACTAGATAGATGCATATAGAAAGATATAAGGATGCCATGCACCTCAGAATCTCATGGCTACCGGCCATGTAACTACAATGTGCTCCCATTCCCATACATGGAGTAGAGTAATGCTAGCTAACAATGATGTGCCCCTGTGGTAGACAACCTAATGTAAATCATGATATAGATGTGCCAACAAGCACAACCCCAAGAAAAATGGGTCCCCTCATCCATCATCCTTTGTAGGGTCTGGCCCCAACCCACTATGAAACCATGTGATCTCCGATCTAGACAAATGAAGCCTCCAATCACTCCGACCAAGACAACATGGAGTGGCTCATAAAAGTCTACCAAATCCTCCCAACCGATCTCAGACTTGTCAATGTCATCATCCCCAAACACAACACTTCACTCAGCTAATCCATCGTGCTGATCATACTGCACTAACTCTCTGGTAATGAGCAGTTGTAGGATGCGATAAACATCCTCTAATGTAACTATCATCTCTCTTGTAGGGAGATGGAAGGTACCCATCTCTGAGTGCCATCTCTTAGCAAGTGTGGTCAACATGCTCAGATTCACCTGAATCTCAGGCATATAAATGATGTCGTACAACCCCATAGCTCCAATCAAAAGTTTGTTTGTCTTTGACAGTGCCGACCTCAAATTCTAAGTCACGGGATATCTCTCTCGTGACATTAGAGTGTCTGTAATATCCTCCTATCATAATAATCAAACAATCAAACTATTAGATTTTGATCAAATTGATCTATCTATCTATCCTATCCTATCAATCGCATACATGTTTATCACATGTACTAATAAATAATTCTATCAATTATCTACCATTAGGAGATTTAACTAGCGACTATGCTACGATGTTACCTATCTTGACACAAATCGATCAACATAAAACACCGACAGATCATATCAGCTTATCGATATCAAGTTTGACCCCAATTGACTTGCTGATTTGCCCAAATTCTATTATCTAACATAAATGCGCAACACAAAAAAATGCTTGCGTAGAACCCCCTTTCCTTTGTGCCAATTTAACATTTGTGCAACTAACCTAGACATTTGCACAAAAATATGTGACCAATGCGTATAAACTACATTTGCGCACATTTCTTTAACAAATGCGCCACTAAAATTTTTCCTTACACGCATGTGTAGGTAACCCACACAAATGCGCATAATTATCAGTTTGTTGCACAAACGTGGCAAGTTGTTACGCATTCATGCGCCACAATTGCACATTTTTTCTTTGCCTAAGAACCTAAATTTTTCTATCCTAAACCTATGGTTCAATCTACCCTCCACATGCTACAATTCAACTAAAACATGTAGAAAAATCACAAATTGACAAAGCAGGATGAATCACCTATCGACTTTCCCGAATCAGGCAGCCTCTGGAAGTGTTTGACCCTCTCAAACCGATGATCTGATATTGGGAACAACATCTTCTGAGCTCTTCTCTTCTCTCTCTCCAAGCTCCAACCTCCAAATGACAAGTGTGCACAATGACCCTATTGTGGACCCCTTGGCTCTATATATAGCCTGTGGACCCGTTTTGCTTGATGTGTGGACCCCACCTATCGACTTCTTTCCAATACACACCGTTTTCACCCATATTTCTTCCATTTCTTTTTGTGAGATTGATTGTCAAGGATATGCAAAAAAAAATTATTAAAAAAAAATCAAATACAATACCATTTGTCAATCAATCTCTTTAGGGGGCATGCATAGGTCGTCTGAGACATTGTGTGGGGTAGGGGCAAAAAAATGCTAGAATTTTCTGAATTTTTCTTTGAAACAATGTGACCAGCACATTATTTTAAAGAGAGGCAAAATGTATACACTAAAAAGTGACTTCATTAATTAATTAAATATTTATTATTTAATTACTATTGACTTGATGAATTAATTAAATATTTATTTCCTCTATTTATTAAATAAATTATTCAATTTATTTGATAAATTCACTATAGTTTATTATCCTATCCTAAGTCTTCAAAATAGTCATGTTAAAGTGATTTAATCTACTACACAATCACTAAACATGACTAAGTCCCCTAGTCCACCTCATCCACCTAGTCACCTGACACATCACCTTGGCTAAGATAATTAATTATTATTAATTATTAATTATTCATTATCCTCACCCGCACATGTCCTATTCCTATGGGCCATGTGGCCTCATAAGACTTGGTCTCATGACCACATGTCTTCTCCTACACTAAGTCAAGAAGCCAATCCTATTCCTAAGGAGCTTCTCAAGCCACCTCAAAAAGTTCAAGGTGACTCGTGGGACACTTGTACCAAGAGTGCTCATGAGGAAAAAGTCCTTCCTTCTTCCTCTCATTGGTCTTTGTGAGACACTTGACATGTGTCTTTCCCTTCCACCTTCTTCTCTTCTATGTCAATGTAGGAGGAACATCCTCCCTATTCTTCCTCTCGCATTCCAACTACATCCCCCTTTCTCTCAAATCCTTCGACCAAGTCAATAGCAGCCCTAGGATCTTCCACCTTTCAATCTCCACCCTTGGATTGTACCACCTAGGTTTGAGCCCTCCAAAAATCTATAAAAGGAGCCTCATTTACCCTTTGTGAGTTAATAGGCAATAGCAATTTCAAGCATTCTAGCATTCTAGCATTCTAGCATTCAAGCATCCAAAATCATCAAGCAAATCAAGCATTTCCATACCATTTTATCCATTAGTTTGCATAATCAAGCTTAGGCCATTTTTCATACATTCACTCAAATCTCCACACTTTGGTGACATCTTGGGCAAGGAGCTTCATTTGGAAATCTGAGAGCTCAACACATTTAAGAAATCAAGGCAAGGAGGACAATGGAGACAAGCTACAATGGGTGAGTCAAGGTAACTTTGTTTTTAGTTCTTCATTAAATCATCTTTTAATCTTCATTGAGTAGCATTTAGATTGTTTTATTAGCTTAGAATTGTTAATATTTCATTAGAATTAGGTTACATCTAAATTTGCATACAACTTGATAACAACCTATCAGTATAGTGTAGGGCTACGGGGATGTGCCTTAAATGCATTGTATGGTCTCTATCAGATATCTAAGGTTCGTTGAGGAGGTGCTTGGGATCCAAGAAATGCTTGGAATTTGATTTAGTATATAGTTTATCATGGTTATAAAATAGATGCAAGAGAATTTGGTAAGCCCATTTTAGCCCAATTGTAGCTGATTTTTCCTAGCTCTGTGAATATTTTTTATTTATTTCTAACAACATATTATGATAGATAATATTTATTTGGGAGGTAGGAAATGAGTTGATTGGATATGGTATTGGACCAAAAGTTGATGCTAATTTGTATGCCTCTGCTATAATCAAGCTTTGTAAGATTTTGAAATAAATTTACAATCATTCTCTTGAAAAATCATTGTTGGTAGTACTTGATGGATTATTTGATCCATCTTGGTTTCAAGAAATCCTTCAAGAGACCTGGCCAACCATTTTCAATGTTGTTACATGATATATATACAATCTTGGAGCAGGTAGATAAGACAAACAAACGCCCTTAATATTTTCTTTTGTTCTTATATGCAAGTTTGGGTTAAGTAATAATATTTTAGTGTTGGTTAGGTATAGATAAGAATTCAGGAACAAAGATAGTGGATCCATTAACAAAGAAGCTACAAAGTTTAGAAAAATGCAAGCCATTTTGTGCAAATATGGTCCTTGGTCAAGTTCTTGGGTTGGGGAAGCAGGTGGAGATTACAACTTTGATGACTACCTATAGGACCCTGGCGAAGGCTTGGGAGGTGATATCTAGGGTAATAATGTTGAACCTAAGAAATCTATGCATGTCCTAGAAAATTTAGATTTCAAGGCCAATGTAAATGGAGCTTTTCATCCATATTATAAATTTGTTTTATGATGTAGGGATCTTGTTATTGTAAATTATGAAATCTCAAATCCACAAGTAATTCTATCAATACCCACCTACTCTAATGCACTTTGTTTTGTTTCGTGAGATATTTGTTCAATCAACTTAATACATTTTTATTAAAAAAATCCCCATATATGATCATGTCTTCTCCCAAATTTTATAATTTTTCATGACTTTTATTATAGGTATTACCATAAATTTTCTTCCACATGTTTGGTATTAATGTATAATTGTATTTGAATGTTATTAGCATTGTTAGTTTTAGTCCTATAAATAAGGTACGAGTTTTAGAGGTCTATAAATTTGCTATTGTATTTAGATTGACAATCACATAACTTTATTTTTCTTCTTGAATAGTATTTATGCTATATTATATTAGAAGTTCCCATTTTTGTTTATTCCATTGGATGTCCCTCAATTGTTCAGTGCCATCATTGAAAGAGCAATACATTAGTTGTTATATTTAGATTGACGCATAATTTTATTTACTTCTTGAATACTATTTATGCTATATTATATTAAAAGTTCCCTTATTATAATAATTAGTAGAGATATATGATTATTATAAGTAGAATATGGTTCTCCTTTTTGTTTGTTTCATCAGACACAAGGTTTAAGAAAACAATCCATTATATTTTTGGGCTTCTCCGTAGGATGTACAATTGCAGCCCTGGCCACTCTTTGGTTTCTAGAAAAAAAGTTTAGAAATCGCAATTCCTTTTGCATTACATTTGGTTCTCCTTTGATTGAAAAAACAACAATTCAAGAGGTAATTTGGTGAGAGGATTGGTTGAAGAGATTGGATTTTGATGTAGCTTATTACACTCACGAAGGAACTCTTAGCAACTGCTAAATAATCCCAAACAGTAGGTAATCAGACATATTCCTACAAATTAGTGGTGTTAATTAAAAATATAAGGAATACTTTTATTTCATTGAATTGAATTTCATTAATATAGCTCATAATAATTTAGATATGTGGCTTTATGCTATTGAATGCTCAAGTAATACTTATAGTACTCTTCTAGGGTGGTTTGATTATTCACAACTTTGACTGCAAACTTTAGAAAATAATGAGGAGAATCAACTCTTTGTAAAATTACTATGAAATTTTTCATAATACTTTTTAAGTCTATATATTTTTTTGTACTCCACAAGTTTTTTTAAATCCAATTTGCAGAAATGTGCTTCATGCATATTAAGATGAGCATGATAACCTGTACTGAATAGGAAATCTCTCTCTATTGATAAATTGACTTGTTGCAATGTTGTTTTAGTAATTTTAACATGGTTTTAATAATCATTTTGATGTAAGAAATACTTTTTCTTTTGAAAAAATAAAATGTCTTTATATTTTTTCCCAGACAAGCTTTTTTTGAGCTTTTGCTGTGAGATTTTTGAGTATGAATTGGACTTTTTCTTGGGGATTGTCAGATCATTTCTAGTTGTCACATGTCTTCTATGTCAGTGATTGAATCTAGTGTGTGTAAACAACTTAACATTTCACATCATATGCAACTTTATTCTAAAATTGGCTCTATAATTATTATTCTTATTACATTCATGTTGATTAACTTCCCCAAAAATATGTTAAAGACTTTCATCTTTATTTCATCAATACTTTGGAAGATTTTTGTTTTTATTGCTACAAGATTCAATTTCACCTATAGAAGTTGGTGATACATTTTCAATTTTTAATGGAGTGTTGATGGAGAGTAGTATTTTATTTTTCATTTTCTTATTTTTATGCTATTTCTAGCATCTAGATATGTTGGTGACATTAGGGACTTTCAAGGGTCGTTCTTGTTCTTTGAATATAGTTACGATTTTCTTTGGGTCATTCCTATTCTTTGAGCATACTGATGATTTTATTTTTGGATATGTAGGAGGTCATGGTTGAAATTGAAGTGAGCGCAATCCACAATTTCCTCGAAGCATGTTTTCCTACTGAAACTATTCGAAAGTTTTATTCAGCAACATGCATAAATATGATGAGAATGTAGGTTTGATTATAGGGCTTGACTTTACATTCAAAACCATGTATTATGATGAGTGGTCTTTAATCTCCTATAGCTGGAATCACATAACCACTAACATTTTAGCTAGTTTGCATGAAAATTCTTTTGATTTAGAGGACAAGATTTTGGAGTCATGTTTGGCATTTTTTTTTTGTTTATGCATGTTGCACATTTGATTGTTGAAAATTGAAAATTTCTATTTGTTGCCAAAAAAAATTAATGCCCCACAAATGGTATAGATTATGTAATTCCTATGAATGTAGAGGACTTTTCCCATTCAAGTGATACATATGTGTGAAAATTAAGGTGAGAAAATATCTCACATGAATTCAATTCTTATTTATTTGAGTTCAATTGTTTCTATTGACAATTCATGCATTGTGCTTTTGTTGACACACTACATGTTTGTATACCTACACTGTTATACACTTGCTTTTATTATGTAAAGCTTTAATTATGCTTTCAAATAAAACACCTATAAGCATATCCCTTCCACTTCCTTTAGTTACAAGTATTGGAGTTGATGAGTAAACAACCCACAACTCCCAAGAACACCTGCATGCAAACACCTATCATAGAAAGAGAGAGAAGCAAGAAGCTACATAGGCCTGAACGCATGGATCCATGAAAGAGGAGACATTCTTGATGTGCAAAAGCAAAATTTTCAATTCAATAAAATGAATGTTTCTTAATAAGATTACAAGAGAGACCAATCTTTATAAAAGGAGATCAAAACTCTAAAAGGATAAAACCTAGGTTGCACAATAATAATTAATAAAATAATTACTTATTATATGCCTAAAGTTTAGCTTAAGTAGAAAGAGATAATAAGTGACTTAGTAATTAAATCAAACATGATTTAATTAATAAGAAAACAACTTATTACTCTAACACCCCCCCCCCCTTAAGATAAACTTTGGGAGAAGCTAAAAACCTAGAAAGAACTATTGAAAGCAAATGGGTCCCGACAACAAAAGGCCTAGTCAGGTACCCAAGTACAAAAGAGAGTCTCTGAAAAATGGAGAAATAGAGAAAACCACATGGGAAAAACTCTACTCCAAAAAGAGACAAAGACTAGTCTGAAGGATTGAAGAAGCCTCCAAAACTAGGAATGTTCCAGAAAATAGGAACAATGATGAACATGTAGAACATCACTGAAGTAAGAAGCTACAAAATTTGTCAAGAAATAACTATTGATCCGAAGACCCTCCATTGAAATATGACCAGGTAGAGAAGACTATAATATGCACGAGTGCCCTCAAATGACACTACTCGAATTGTGAGGCAAACAAATGCAAACAACTAAAGTTGAAGATACAAAATACTATAATATGCATGAGTGTCGTCAAATGACACTACTCAAATCAAGAGGCAAACAAAGGCAAACACCTGAACTTGAAAATACAGATGGCATAAAAACACCAAAAATATGAAGAGATGATCAATCAAAGCTGGAAGAGTGCATCAAAAAATAGGAAAGAAAGAGTGTCCATATGGTAAATGATCCATCTCACCAGAATGCATAGGTATCCAACCACTGCATCCACCTAGTACATAGAATCAAATACTGAATACATAGCTCACACTATCAAACCAAGGAAGCAATAGAATCAACAATAGAAATCCCCCCATAATGTTGACAAGGGAGTAATGACAGGTACACTGAAAAGATCATCCGATATGAATTGCATGATACTAGGAACATCGAAGTTGTAGAGAGAGTACAAACACAAATAAAGATACCTGAGGCTAATGTCGTTGGAGGAACACTCACATGAAAAAAGTAGATGGAAAACAAAGGCAAACATCAAACCCCCCTTGACACTTTATAATGGAGTGCAAGTACATAGAGCATGAACATGTGCAAAATCCCACACATGCAATAGAATGACACTTTATCTTAGTGCGCGTGCATAAAAGAATGCTACAAAATTGAAGTATACACTGCTCAAAGAAGAAAGAAGGCTACTTAAACAAAATAAAAACCTAAGATGATCCATTCCTCAAAAGGAAAAGATCTCAAGACCTGAAACATCCAAGATATCCACTAGATTGCAAAAATGCAAGAAACTGAATAAAATATACCTAGAGCATAATCTGGAAAAATGACTCACAACACTGGAAAGTTCTCAAAACAAGCTTTTCAATGATATATCATTTTCCCAAAATGGATTCCAAATGCACAAGATAGAGTTCCCAGAGTGCAAAACTAAACATCTAGCTTTGACAGTAAAAAAATACCATCAAAAAAGAAAAATCAGAAATTTAAACCTCCAGATCTGGATAGAGCTCAGAACTAGCTTTTCGACGATATCTCATTTACCCTATTTCAACACTGTATGCTCAAGTTATGAGCAAAATACCAATAGCTATGCTGAAGGGCCCAAAAAATGGTGTAGAAGAGTGATGATGCATGTGGACATCAACAAATGACGAGCTTAAAATTGACGGTCGTATGGCCGTCATGGCCAAAATCCCCTTGGGGGCTAAAAAATTGGCCCCTGGTTGCCATACAACTAGGGGTGGAGGCTACATCCGCTAGGGGGTTAAATTTGATGGCCAAATGGTCATCGCTGCAAAAAAACATTTTTAAAAAAAATCATTATACTTGCATCGGGATGCGTGGCAGGGCTGTACGACTCTAATATGCAATTTTTTTTCCCTCAAAATGCAACGACATTCGAATCAGATGTGTCTTATATGGATCTGGGGGTTCTTGGCTGCTGCGAGCTCAACAGTGAGGTCTGTTTGAGCAAAAAATACTCCAAAATACCAGTGACTACCTCGAGATCCGTGCTAGGGTAGATTGCAATTTTTTTTTGCCATAGATTCCAACTTTGTCTAAAATGGATAAACTTTATATGGATCTAGGGGTTCTTGGGTGCTTTGAACGTAATCATGAGGTACGTTTGAAGCCAAGATGACCAGAAAGATAGGTCCCCCCATATTCAACAAAAAAGCCTCTGAAAATGCAGATTTCATGAACACGGCTGAATCTCTCAAAAAGAGGACAGGGGAAAATAGACATGAAGCTCTAATACCATATTGGAGTTGATGAATAAACAACCCACAACTCCCAAGAACACCTGCATGCAAACACCTATCAAAGAAAGAGAGAGAAGCAATAAGCTAGAGAGGCCTGAATGCATGGATCCATGAAAGATGAGACATTCTTGATGTGCAAAAACAAAAGTTGCAATTCAATAAAATGAATGTTTCTCAATAAGATTATAAGAGAGATCAATTCTTATAAAAGGAGATCAAAACTCTAAAAGGGTAAAACCTAGGTTGCACAATAATAATTAATAAAGTAATTAATTATTATATGCCTAAAGTTTAGCTTAAGCAGAAAGAGATAATATGTGACTTAGTAATTAAATCAAACATGATTTAATTAATAAGAAAATAACTTATTACTCTAACAACAAGTGCTATTGTATAAACCTAATTAAGCTGATAGGCTTCCCCTACGGGGAAGCTTGTGTACAACTATCTCAAAATTTGCTCATGGTGTCTCACGTCCAAAAAAGGTTTTGTGAGCGGTTTTGGTGAAATTATGTGTGCACTTTCCCTCTGCCATTTCGTCTTCAATTTTTTATCATCATTCTCCCATTGGAGTCTCCCATACCTCTTTGTTTAATCATACCCCATGTGTTCAAATGGAAACTCCCAATGCAGTGCACACATAAGTCAGTACACTTCACCTGTCCGCATTTAGTTTTCATTTTCATTTGCAGTTTTAGATGCCAAGGCTTAAGAAAGTATATGCATCAGTCTTTAAGTGATTATGGTTGGATACTTTACTTGCAAATTGACATTCTAGGTCTTCTCCTTTGTTGGTCTGATTTTGACATGCTTTCACCCTTTGATGATAAAATTCCTCCTTGAATCTACATTTAGTTCATCTTGATTGCTTTGTAATCATGGACAAGTTTGGGCGGATATTATATGGCTATAAGGATTTCAATTTTACTTCTAGGTCAAAAATATGATGCCATCATGAATTTGGGAATTAGGTGTTAATTCTAGCTCAACTTCTACTATAGTGAGTGTTTCAAATGCCTACAAAGCAACATTCAAGCTAATGATATTCTTGGGGGAGCGCTCATCACTCCCTGGTGTAGGCAGAGAGACAACAGGTAGAGCCACTAGCTAAACCTTGGAAGATCCCCCTAACTCTCCTTGGGGGGGTTGATGCATCATGCATGTATGCCAAAGTGTTTGATGGAGGGGAAGTCAAAATGTTGGTGGTGGGCTTGAGATAGAGGATTGTGTCTGTAGTTCGCCTCCTTATTTGAGTGCACCTTCTAGCCCCAATCATTACCATGCCAGATTTTTCTTCAGTGCTCCTGCTAGTCCTGTTCACTTGCTTGCACAAAAGTAGAGAAAAAAAGTGGAGGAGGATTTGATGGCTTCGCTAGCTGATGTTTCTCCTAGCGGTTCTGGTTCAGATTTCAAGTTTAGTGCATGCTTTTTGAGTTTGATGGAGGTGCTACTTCTATGGATGAGCTTTTCTGTAATGGCCTAATTCAGCCTATGAAGCTCAGTGCACATCTAGAGAAACCCCAGGCTTTGAGGCCGCTTATTGATTTGGAAGACGAGGGGGAAGATCCAGAGGAAGAGAAGACTGACAGGTGTCGTGAGAGAGAGCTTTACTGTGACAAGTCACAACACAGGTGAACTAGGTCTCTTTCTCCTTTGAGAAGCTTGCCACAATGACACAATGCAGTCTTAACTTTCTATGAAATGGTTATCTCGATAATAAAAATGGGTTTGCCTTGATACAAATACCAAATTCCTACTCAAATCAAAGTTGAAATTATGCTTTTTGCTTTGTCGATTATGTCAAACAGTTCATGAGCTTTCTCTCTATTTCCACATTTTGTTTACATGTCTTATGGAGCATCTTTGACATCAACATTTGACTAAAATCAGCTTTAAATGATGCTTTGATGGTTATTTATGCCTTGCTCTATGCCTTCCATTTGGGTACAAGCCGTGAGGATTTTAGCAAAGTTGATGTGTTTCACTTTATGGTACCAAGCACATTTGCTTGAGATTTTCATAGGGTTTTTTTTAGTAGATCCAATTAGAGTGTATCATGCGATCATGTTATTCCAAAACATCTTTGAGGCATTTTATGAAACAAATTGTCTACCTTGCCTAGCCTTCCACAATTCATTCAGACATTTTGTCAAATAGTTTACTGGAAAAACCCTTCTTACATGTCTTTGTAAACTTGAAATCTCACATAGAATTTACATTCATATGACATCCTAGGGCATTCTCATTTTTGACAGTGCGTTAAGAACTTAATACAATATCAACAGCCCATGACATTCTCATTTCTGACAATGTGTTAAGAATATAATACAATATCAAAGCACATATTGCACTTAGCTGTTTACATTTTCAGCATTTCAACATAAACCCATTTCCTTGTTGTTTTCAGGATTTTTATTTTAGTAGAAAAAAAACATGTATATATAGGCTTATATGCATTTAACTACTTGTGCTTCCCACTCTTAGGTCACCCTAGCTAAGTAATGGTGAGTGTCAAGTTTTTGCAACAACATGAACATAGCAGAGTAGCACCCAATTATCAAGTCAAATCCTACACAAGGTGTGAATCAAAATGAAATAGGTAAAAAAGTACCATACAAAGGTAAAGCTACATGTATTAATTTTTATATAGAAAACCTGATGTTTAGGTGTTTATTGGTCTTGCTAAATATTTTTCTGAATGCAGTAAAATTAGCTAAAGAATGTTCTAGATTATTTAGACATTTCCACTATTCAACATTCCCTAAAACCTTGATATTTTTAGATCTACTTTTTTTTTGAAATGACTAACTGACTAAGATTTAGGGGTGGGAAAGAACAAACTTCTGTAGCACTTCTCTTTTGATTCTTTCGTTGAATTGAGCACCATAATATGTATGGTTTCCATCCTCTTTTCTTTTTCTGTATAAATTTTATCTTTGAGTAGAGTTAAGGCCTCATAAACAACACCATTTTCTGCATATGTTGAAATCAATGCAAATTAGGAAACTAGTTTTCTCTTAGGCATTTTGTCAAAAAAGATCTTGTGTCTTTTGAATCCTTCCACATTTTTTATACATGTCTATCAAGTTACTTGCATCTACTACATTGGAAGAAAACCCAATTTCAATTATGCTTTGATTCATATACATATCTTGTTCCAAGGCTCCCATTTTAGTACAAACTGAAACACCATTGTGTGCATATCCTACAATCATGGTATTTCACTGGATTAGATTTCATTGAGGTATATGATCAAATAGTTCGCATGACTTTTGTATGCTTACACATTTCCCATACATATCTAGCAACACAACCACAACTACACCATTCGACAAAATTATTTTTTCTTATAAGCTTCAATTGATGTACATACCCTCTTTCAAAACTCCCATTTTAGCACAAGTTGAGAGGATCTTGTAATATGTTGTGGAGTCCGACTTAGTACCTTTCAATTGCATTTTATTAAACACATCAAAAGATTTTTCAAAAAGCCCATTTTGTGCATATTCTACAATTATTGCAGTCCATCAGACCACATTTGGTTGGGACATTTTCTTGTGCAAGTCCTTTGCCTTATGTATACTTCTGTGCTTGACATTCACAACAACATCAAGGCATTCACAACAAAAACATTGTATAATAATCCACACTCCATTATCCTCTGATGGATGTTCATACCTTGTTCTAGAGCTCTCTTTTTGGCACAGGTAGGAAGGGTGATGAATGAGTGGGGAGAGACCAATGCCTCATATAACTATGGTGGTGAGAGTCAAGCTTATCTCTATATGCAAAATTCAAGCTTAAGGAGATTAAACACTTTATTTCATCAAAAGGCTCTACATAAAAAATAGGTTCATTGGAATTTTTTTTTTCCAACATATCAATGTTGTATTACTCACATCTGTCAAACCAATAATTAAATTAAGCACAAAGGATAATGCCTATAACTTTTCTATCATCACTAAGCCAACAGTGTCTCTTAAAGTTGAAGATAAAGTCTCCAGTTATGTTAAAAACTGCCACATGGAAGGAGACAAATTTGGATCAATCATTTTTTCTTAAATCTCTTTAACGAGCTATATTTCATCTTCTTTGAATTGTGGTTTTTGCATGAGGTTGTGGAAGATAAGAAACTCAAAATAGACAAAATATCCAAGCATTGTCATGGTGTACATTAAGAATCATGCTCTAACCATACGTCAAAACATGTATAGATCTTAACAGTTATATAATTAATTATGTAAAGCTAAAATACATTTGAATTTTACTTTTAATATCCTATCAACATATCCCTTAAACCTCATATAGGTAGAAGTGCTAGTAAAATAGAATGTTCGCTATTAGACCTTCTCCCCTACCACTCTTAATTCATCACGGTATAGGAGACTTGAGTCGCATCTAGAGTGTGACAATTTCCCTTCCAGTCAATATAAATGAAGTACTAAGAAGTAAATATACTTAAGCTATGTACCAGAATATAAAACGGATGATACAATATAAAATGCAACAGCAAGGCTAAAACTGGGAACACAGCGAGAAGCGTTAAATGTACGAACCGACGAATTCTTCTCTTAGAATTGCAAGCTCGCTCGTTTCTGCTGCTCAGATCTGTTCAACCCATTGCCCTAATCTTCAAAATTTGTCGGCACTTCGAAAAGTCTACTAAAATAGTGTTCAAACTCGTTGGGAAAGGCCTAGTTTTGGCCAGATCTTAGTTAGCTTCTGCTATTGTTGTTTTTGTGATTGTGTAGATTAATGGCCGCCATGGAGTGCGTGATAGAGAAACGGCCGAGGAAACGCGCGAGATTGACTTGGGATGTCGCTCCACTTGCTGAAGAGGTTTGTGTGTGGTTTTACAAACCCTAGATCAGATGTAGTCACGGGTTCGAGCCCCTCGCGAGACAGAGAGAGGGGTGTTGATGTTGATGTTGATGTTGGTCTTGATGTGTTTGGATGATTGGTAAGTGGTCTAGGTCATATTTGACTGTGAGAAATGGGTGCGCTGGATACTGTGTGTAGGCTAAGCCAGCACTGTGTAATGGTGCCGCCCAGCCACGAGTACGGTATGATATAGAGCGCGCTCCTCCTCCCCTCACTCCTTCCGTCAAGGCTTCTCACCGCGCCGCCTCTCCTCCTTGGCGTCAAGACGACAAAGATGGCCACTATATCTTCGAGCTCGGAGAAAATCTCACTTCAAGATGTAATCCCTCTTTCTTTTTCATTATTAATTGTTGTGCTCATATACCAAAGAATTCTATAGGCTAGATCCGTGTGTTGTTCAGCACAGGTTAAGAAACATATTTCATTTAAGTAATCTGCCCGCTTGCTTGGTATCTTGTCCCCTCTTTTTATTCTTATATTTGGCTAGGGAACTTCACCATACCCTAGTCTTGGATTTTGTATCACACGATCATGTCTCCTGAGTGTGTCACCTTGTCGGCACGCATGGATTTGAATTTCATTCATTCATTCAATCTATTTTTCAGAGGATTGGTATTACATATCCATGTCCACTTGACTTGTGGGTCAGCTTCTGGGCATAATGGGATTTGATTTTCAGTCATTTTATTTTAAGAGGACTTGCTAGTACATGCCGCTTTATACTCGAGTTGAGTTGTGGGTGGCTTTCTTATCATTGGGGATGTAAATTTCAGTTAGTTTATTTTTAGTGGAGTTGGTATTACATGACCTTTTCTGCTTAAATTGTGCTGTAGGTGACCTTTTTATATCATATGGGCATTTGATTTCAGTTATTACACCACTGCTCCTGGAACTTTCTTTATCTTAGTAAGAGGTTTTTGTGTTGCATCTTCACATTGATTTCTGTTGTGGGTTACCTTCTTGGCTTAAGGGGATTTGAATTTCAGTCATTTTATTTTGTGACTACTTTGTATTACATGCCCATTTAACTTGAGTCTAGTTGTGGGCGGTCGTCTTATCATATGGGGATTTAATTTTCAGTTATTCGACATATGAACCCATCTCTTTCCAATTACACCACATTTTTGATTAGTTGGCTATTTTTAATTGTTACATCTGCGATAGCACTGGCCCCAGGCCAATAAGGGCACACAAAAGCTTCATTTTTCTGTCTTTGAACTTTTAAGTGCACATGACTGTTGGGCAGGGTTTTATTATGAACTCTGATTTTATTCTGCATGAACCCATGGGTGAATTATCCTTCCATGCTTTCAAATGATACCTTTCACAGGGATCCCGATCTAACAAATTTTCTTCATATTCTTTAATGGATAAGTAGCATTAGTGACTTCTTTCAATTGTTTCTTTATTTAAGTTTTATGGATTTGGGGATCTATGCAGAGCCGTATAGAGTGCCAACTCTTTCATTTGACATGGTTGCCAATTCAGGCCACATTCCTGTAGGTCATCTATGACCCAATCTTTGTATCGACCTCCAAATCAATAGTTTACATGAATTCGTACTCTCCTTTAACTTATTCTCCAGAAAAATATCAAATTGTCCAGGGTAATGTTTTGTCTATTGATTATTTCTTTATCTAGTCCTTTCAAAATTTCCATTGAGCTCACTAGCAAAATTCTTGACTGTGATAGTTGGTATGTTTAAATTGTTTTGCTATGTCATTTTACTTTGGAAATGAGAAACCAACTTTGTAATGCCCACCCTATGAACGCGAATGTGATCCTAAATCTTCTCCATACTAGTAGTAGAAATTAAGAACAAAATGCAGTTTTGTACTGTGCTAGTTATAATTAAGTGTTAACTAAATGATAGGCTGGCAATAGAGAATATTGTGATTAGAGAAATAAACAGACACGATTAATCCTAGTAAAGCCCTCTGAAAGTGCTGGACCAGTTTTTGTAGTTGTTAATGCATCACTGCTGAATTATTATTAGAGGCTAGACAGACACAATGAGATGTCAAGTGTTGTTGCTGAATTACCCATCGCAGCTTTAAATGATACCTTCCACAGGGATCCTGATCCAACAAATTTACTTCATGTTCTTCAAAGGACAAGTCCCTCCCATTAGTGACTTTTTAAAATTGTTTCCTTATCTAGGTTTTGTGTAGTTGGTGAACTCTATAGAGCCTTCTACAGTACCATTTTTTTCTTTTGACATGGTTGCCAGTTCAAGCCACATTCCTGAAGGTCATCAGTATTCTAATCTTTGTATTGACCTCCAATTCACTAGTTTACACACAGTCATACTCCTTTAAGTTCTTTAACTTTTGTCTCCAGCAAAATATCAAAATTCTCTCTTTAGACCTTTGAAAATTTCCATTGAGCTTCCTAGGCAAAAATTCCTGACTGACATAGTTGGTATGATAGAATTGTTTTGCTATGTTATCATACTTTGTAAATGAGAAACCAACTTTCTAATGCCCACCCTATGAACTCGAATGTGATCCTAAATCTTCTCCACAGCTAGTTGTAGAAATTAAGAGCCAAACATGGTTTTGAACTGTGCTAGTTAAAATTAACTAAATAACAGGCTAGCATGAAAGAATATTGTGATCAGAGAAGTAAACACACAAGATTTAATCCAAGGAGATCCCTCAAAAGTGTTGGACCAGTGGTAGTGGTAAATGCACTACTGCTAAATTGTTATTTTTGAAAATTTTCATTAAGCTTACTAGGCAAACATTCCTGACTGACATAGTTGGTATGACAGAATCGTTTTGCTATGTTATCTTTGTAAATGAGAAACCAACTTTCTAATGCCCAACCTATGAACTCGAATGTGATCCTAAATCTTCTCCACAGCTTGTAGTAGAAATTAATAGCCAAACATGGTTTTGAACTGTGCTAGTTAAAATTAACTAAATGACAGGCTAGCATGAAAGAATATTGTGATCAGAGAAGTAAACACACAAGATTTAATCCAAGGAGATCCCTAAAAGTGTTGGATCAGTGGTAGTGGTAAATGCACTACTGCCAAATTGTTATTAGAGGGTAGATAGATACAACGAGATGTCAAATATTGTGTAATACAATCTGTTCCTTACTCCATTTGGATCCAATCACACCACTCATACTCTTAAGCCAATGTCATGAATTGTGATGGAGTTCTACTTATCTATATTCTAGAGTACTCGAATCTATCTTCCTTGATACAATCCAACACCTCCTTGGCCATATGTAGATGCTGGGATGTCGTTGTGCTTTAGAGGGTCCCAGCAGCAGAACTGGAAAGGTAAGTGTTTGACTTTTCATTTCAAATTTTATATTTCTGGTCCTTTTACAGCTGCTGGTTGTTTGAATTTTTTTACTTTGTGATTTTTTTAACTTTTGTGTCGATTGTTTTCCCTGTAGTTATTTGTTGAGGGTGACTGGATATTTGTTCAAATTGTCCAATGGCGTATTGTCTGACATTGATGCTTTCATCAAAGCCATAGTTTCTCTCTGAGTTAATATGGAGTTGATATTTACATTTATACTTTTTCTCTTTGTAGTTCCAACTTTTCTCTTAGAGTAAAGCAGTTTCCAGTAATGTTGTCCAATTACTTTCTATCTTGAACATCTATTTTATCTGTTTTTTTTTTTTCAATCTTGGGCTCAATTTGGTTTTCGTTTCTCTCTGACAGATAAAATACTCGGCAAAATGGGGGAAGGTATGTCCCTAATTCAGGCCCGTTTGAGATTTTCTTAATGTCAATATCTCTTGGACATTAATATTTTCTTCAATTTGTTTGATGGAGGTCAATTTGTTTAGCTTATTTATTAATTTGTTATACCTTTTGAATTAATAGGGACCTTTGGACGCGTGTTAGAGTGTTGGGATCGGGAAGCTAGAGAGTATGTGGCTGTTAAGGTTGTTCGCAGCATACAGAAATATCGTGATGCAGCAATGATTGAGATTGATGTTCTAAATGTCCTTTCAAAGCATGATAAAAGTAGTTCGCGGTATGTCTATTTTTCTCCTCTAGTGATTATGTGTGCCTTAAAGTTTATATATATGCCTTAGTTTCTGTATGGAATATGTTTAATCTTTTATGAAGAGAAGATTTTCCTCTTTATGCCCCAGCTCTTTAGAATAGGACTTAGTTATATGGTTGGTTGACTTTTAAGTTTTTGCAGATGTGTGGAGATACGGAATTGGTTTGACTTTCGGAACCACATTTGTATTGTGAGTATTAAATAATACTTAAGTCAAAGCTTTTTTAAGAATCTCTTATATGGTTTGTGGGCCCTATGAGCTTCACTGAGTAATAGTGTGATGAGCGTTGAAGCTTTTTTTGGATGAACTTAAATGATGTTAACAGGTTTGTGAGAGGCTTGGACCAAGCTTATTCGATTTTCTACGCAAAAACAAATATCGCCCATTTCCTGTTGATCTAGTCCGGGAGTTTGGTCGACAACTTTTGGAATCTGTTGCATGTGTGTAGATAAGAATTGTCCTTGTTGTTTTCCTTTTGCATCCTGGGGAGAACATCTTTCTTTGTGGATGATTTTGGTTTTATGTATCGTGAATTCATGCTTGCACTAGTTTTTGCTTTGCCCCTCTACTTTTTCTGAGTGGCAGTAATATTGACATTTAGTCACTCAATGTACAAAGCCGTTGATAATGAATCATGATGATGTTTGAGTAGTTCAGTGATGGTTTAAGTAAAACTTTTTTGGGCTGGTCTCGATACTTTCATCTGTAAGGCTATAGACAAAGTTCATTTTCCTAATGGTCATTCTTCTTTATGGCAGATATGCATGAGTTGCATCTCATTCACACCGACTTGAAGCCAGAAAATATACTTCTTGTTTCGTCAGACTACGTAAAGGTTCGAGATTATAAGGTAAGTTTACATAGTGTAATGTGATTTTTCTTTCTGCTTTCAGAGAGTTAACAAACTGGAATATCATTCTCGTCTCATTTCCCAGTTGTTATTAAATCTAGCACATTTGTTACGTTTGAAGCACATTTACTTTCTCTGTTTAAGCCATTTACTATTTTCTACATTCCATTGTATGCTATTGTATTAATACTAACTTCACTTCCTTGGATAAAATGCATTTACAGAGAACCTCAGAAAATGAAGTTTTTTTCAAGCGATTGCCAAAGTCAAGTGCAATTAAGCTAATTGATTTTGGAAGCACAACATATGAAAGTAAGGACCATAGTTCCATTGTTTCCACAAGACATTACCGTGCACCTGAAGTAATTTTAGGTAGGATATCTGAGAGTGGATTTTTAGATTCTAGTAAATATTGGCAGCTGACTAGTGATTATTTTATGACATGTATGTAGTCTCACATGTGTTTCATGACTTAAATGCTTAGCGCACTTAATATTTAAGCGTTTCTCAGGTCTTGGATGGACATACCCTTGTGATATTTGGAGTGTTGGATGCATACTTGTGGAGCTTTGTTCTGTAAGATTCATTAGTACTGTCTTAATAGAACTTCTATGAATTGTTTGTGTGACTACCTCTGGATAATTTGTTAAATGGGATTAGCATTTTGGACTTGTTTATCTGAATCTTCAGGGAGAAGCTTTATTTCAGACACATGAGAATTTGGAACATTTGGCCATGATGGAAAGGGTCTTGGGGCCATTTCCTCAGCAAATGATTAAGAAGGCAGAGTAAGTCACTCGTTTGTTTGTGTGGTGGCCACTCCTAACATTTGGAAATCTATTTCAGTATTTCATGAATGCTTTTTTCTTCTTTCCATTTTGTAATTAATGGTTGTAAACTAGGAGCCTTGTTATTTTGTGCCATTAGGCATTTTTGGTTTTGTTTGGTTATTTTCTTCTTTGTTGCTTTAGGTTTTGTTCTTCTTTGTTGCTTCAGATTTTGCCTTGGAAAAATTTATAAAATATTGCAAGTTAGGTTTGAATAAATGGTGAATTTTAAGATAAAAGTGTGAAACTTAAATTGTTTCTATGCTAGAGTTTCAAATGAATCTTTATCATTGCTTTCTCACAATTCATCCATTGCGATTTAGCGCACATTAGAGAGTTTTCAAATGTATCTTGCTGCAGCATTGGTCTAAATTATTTATGGAGGGTCAATGGAAATTTCTTGTATAAATGTATAATTTCTTTGTTGCTTCAGATTTTGCCTTGGAAAAATTTATAAAATATTCCAAGTTAGGTTTGAATAAATGGTGAATTTTAAGATAAAAGTGTGAAACTTAAATTGTTTCTTTGCTAGAGTTTCAAATGAATCTTTATCATTGCTTTCTCACAATTCGTCCATTGCGATTTAGCACACATTAGAGAGTTTTCAAATGTATCTTGCTGCAGCATTGGTCTAAATTATTTATGGAGGGTCAATGGAAATTTCTTGTATAAATGTATAATTTCTTTTGTATACCTTAACTTACTAAAAGTATTATAATACGAGTTCAAGTGAAACGACTGCAATAAAGATACATAAAATAGAGAGTGGGATATTTTGAACCTTTATCTTGGTTAGTCATTCCTGAAAATTTGACTTTTCCAAAACATACATTGAAAACTAATTGACAGACTTTCAGGCTCATCTCAAATGTGTTTACATAACTAACATTAACATATTCTATCATCACAGTCGAAGAGCTGAGAAATATTTTAGACGGGGTACACGATTGAACTGGCCTGAAGGAGCAGCTTCACGGGAGAGTATTCGGGCAGTTCGGAAGTTGTTGGATCTACCAGTAGGGATATGTTTCCATATCTCCTTTATGCACTTAGAACTGTTACATGCTTCTATTGGGATAATTTTACATGTCGTAAGCAAAGTACAGAGTTTGTGCTCTTAATTTGTTGTGGAACATTTTTTTTGCAGAATCTAGTAATGCAGCATGTAGATAATTCTGCCGGTGCTCTAATAGACTTCCTTCAAGGTCTTTTAAAGTTTGAACCTTCAGAACGGTTGACTGCCCGGGAAGCTCTGAGTCATCCATTCTTTACTGATGATTATTACAGAAGGTATGAAAATGCTTCATACAGTTGAATGAGATTAGGTATTATTTTTACAATTAACTCTTACAGATCTCTGATGAAAAATTATTTAACATTTTGTTGTGGGTCAAGAATACCCAGGACAAAGTAACAGATTTGAATGCTCTTTCAATGGATTTAGTTCTTCTCAATTTTACAGCATTTTACAAGCAAGTGTACATTCCCTCTTAAGTGAGGAGGTATATTATGGCCAAAGGTTATACCTTGCTGGCTAATGCTTTGATCAAAGCCTGCTGTAAACGCCCTGTGTAAAATATTATGTTTGAATACCAGTTATTCCAGTGGTTTCATATACAATTTCATTCGTGAGCTGAATAAAAAGTTTGGAAGAAAGCTGGTTGTTTTATGTGCAATAGATAAGGCTTCTCTTTTATGTGGGGTCCAAGACAGATATTTCTGGTTTTGAAACTTTCTTTGGGTGCCACATCTTGTTGTTGGTAGATTGATTTTGGTTTGATTAAGTATTTTACCTTCAGGAACGGCTGCCATGATTTGATTGACAATTTTGGGAGAGGCCTATTTTTATTTGATATAAAAACCTTTTAATGTTAAATATTATTTATAGTTTTGTGAAATAAAGGGAAAAAAATTGTCATGATCATATTACCAGATAATAGGTGACCGACAAGTAATATGACTACTCCCATCTTAATGCAGAAGACTAAGGTGTCTCATGGCAATAGTAAAGATGTGACTGGGAACTAAGGACTCTTTTACATTTTATCTCTTTGAACATTTTTTTTCTGAACAGAGTAACAGACCGATATGTACGTGACATATTTTTTGTCCTTGTCAACATGTTGTCTCTGTATAATGGAATGGTTCAACCTCAATTTTTCAACACAATTTCTGATTAAATTGCTTTCATTAAGTAAGAGGAATATGTATTTGCTATTTGCTTTTTGATTTTCATGTTGTCTTGTCTGTATGATGGAATGGTTCAACCTCAATTTTTTAACATTTTGCTGATCAAATTGCAGTTTTAAGAGGAAAATTTATTTTTTATTTGCTTGTTGATTTTCATGTGTTTCCAACAATGAGAATGATTCATTCACTTTGAATGAATGGTTAACGGCCTACTTTAAAAGGCCATTTTGTTTCTGGTTTCCTTCATGGCATCAAGTGAAAGTGTTCTCTATGCTACAAAATTGCACAGTTCTGGGGCCTTCAATCACCTGGTGTTTTTTAAAGTGATATTTCAATGATTACCTGGAGGAGGAGATGCAAGTGTACAAGTACCACAACAGGGATGCCATCTTAAGCAGGGGATAAGGGAATGACTGTATTATATTGAAATTTGACCACTAGAAGGTGGGTATAGGGAGAAGGATAAGGAATGACTATATTATATTGAAATTTAACCAGTAGGCATATTTTCAATAAAATTTATTTCCTTGTGCGAGTTTGGCTTTTGTTTTTTAATGAGCAAGATCTGGAGATTACATTGGAAGTGCTAACATAATTGCCATGTAATCTCACTAAGAAACTTCTTATTTTAACAGAATTTCAATCCCAATGCACGTTGTTATTTACTTGGAGCATCAGTAGGCAATTTTTATTTAGATGTTTTTATTTTTGGGGAATCTTGTATATTTTGTTTACAGTCTGTTTGTTACATACATCACCTTTTATCAGAGGTTAATGAGGTTATCCAACCTTATTAAGGCAAGATGCTGAAATCAACCAGTGGACTTAGGTCCCTTTCCCATGGAGGGAGCTGCTGATCTTACTCTCATGTCCTGATGTCCCAAGCAGTATGTTGTATTGGAAAAGTTGCGATTTGTAGAATATGTTGTGCTATTTCAAATCCCATTATTAAAGGAGTTGATTACATGATAACCATTATTAAGGGAGTTGATTACATGACAAGCATTAATGCATATGCTAGTTAAATTATCAACAAGATGAATTATGGACAAGAGGAATCATGCTCTTTCAAACCATGAGTAAAGGAGTTGACTACATCATATACAATTGTGTTGAAACACTAGTTTCTTGCCAAAAGCTATAAGAATAGATGGTAATAGTTGAGGTATGATTTGTTTGGCAAAGAATCTTATTTATCATGTTTAGACAAAACACGTTAATGTATTACATTGTTTTGTGAGAGATTTGGGTGAAGACAAATTTGCGATTTGTGGAAAGGTGATGCCTTTGAGAATGTCGTCATTCTATTAACATGGCAGTGCATATGATTGTTTTGTGTATGAAATCAATGGTTATAATTATTCGTTATAGTTAATTTGTGTGTACACGGTTTTTGGGGATTTGTTAGACATTTATATTTTTCATGTTATACCCTTTACTTATTGTCCACTGTAGAACTACACTTTTGGGGGTTTAATAGATGATTTTGATTTATTGTTTTATAATCATTGTTTTGTAATACTATTTAGTGATTTATTAAATTGATATGTTTATACACACCCATATTTTCTTGATTGGTAAAGGTGAGACAAATCTTACAAAATCATGTGTATATCCTCATTTGCATGTCATTGTTCAACATGTACTCTTACCCCTTGTCAAAAAATATCTGCAGTGGATTTTCGATTCTTACCCCATAAACAAAATACTAACTCAACAAATCGAAAGCCATGTTTGTTGCATTTGATTGGAAAAATATACAAAATTAAAACAACTTACGTATCAATTGATAATTATAAATTTAAGCAAAATTTTAACTTTATGCCCCTTATTGTCTTTGCTAGTAATATTCCTTGGAAATCTCTCTCTCTCTCTCTCTCTCTCTCGGATGCTTTCACCCTTCGTCATTCTTTGTCATTGTTTGCTTTTAAGAGAAAAAAGGGCATAGTGGAGGTGTAAACTCTACTATATGCAACCACTCTGCGCGTGCATGGAGTGCTTCATTTGATGTCCAAATTCTTTCTATATTTGCACGATTTTTATGAACACGTAGCCTCCAATGCTAAAGACCTATTGTATCTTTTGTTATCTTCTTTAGGGAAGACATTTGCTGTTTCTTTGTTCATAGTGTGAAATTGACTTCCATCTCCTTGGATAGAAGAATTCCAAACACACCTTAATAATATAGTCCACTTGCATTTCCTTCACCAAGGAACTCAAAATCGCCAATCAACTTTCTTTTCTTGACGTTCTTCACATATTAGGTCTGATGGCTCTTTAGGTCATAGAGTTTATCGCAAAGCTACTGACATTGACCTCTACCTTAACTCTTCCACTCATCACCACCCTAGCCAAAAAATGGGTATTCTCAAGACCCTTACCATGTGAGCTTATCTCATTTGTGAGGAGGATAATCCCAGTCAAGAGTTGGCCTATCTCTGTCAACTTTTCAATTTGATCTCTCTGCAACTCCTCTATTTCTCTGCTTTGCTTTTCCATTGTCCCTCTAGATGCGAATGAATTCTTTTCTTCATCGTTCAGTCTCTTGTAAATCACACACAATCCTCCAACTTGTGCAAGTTATTAATTCCACTAGCTCATGTACTGCACTTTCTTCGTTCTCTCAGCCTCAAAACTCTTCCCACATTGATTCATCGTAGTTTGATGTGTACACCTTGTTATATAAACATGGAAAGCTATAACATTTTCAAATGTTTCTAAGTTGTGTTTTTATAATTTTAATAATATATTATCTTCCATATTTGTTATTCTTCATTTGCTATTGCATTGATTACTATTTGAGAGTCACCTTCTAGATGAAAATTTGATGCCTCAAATTTCCTCGTCAAATTGACACAAGTTTGGCTGTTTGGACATTAGCTTCATTATTGGTTAATGTCTACACCAATGGCCAAAATATTGCCTGCACTATCTCTTGCAACATATCCTACCCCCGATGGGCTAGGATTTCCTTTTGATGCTTTGTGACAATTTATTTTAATCCATCCTTTAGGTGCCATCCATTCTACGTTCTTGTCCCTATTTGCGATGGATTAACCCAAGAATTCCTATTAATAGGTGATAAATAATTATTAAATGTCAAACACATGCTTTTTTATTTTTTTTAATAAATCCTCATACATAAAAGTTTGTTAGTATTTTTCACTTTAATTGCATCTTTTAGATTCTTAGCATATACGGCTCAAATAGTTTTTAGTTAGTTTGATGTTTTGTTAAATTGTTTAAAGTACATCATACTCTTTAGATTAATGCATAATTAAAAAAACAAATTGTATTTTAACATTGGTAGGAATGAATAAGATTTCAAGGAAATGAACACAATGTGTATCTCGACAATAGAATCTAATTGTTACCATTGAAAAATCTATCAATACATATTTTTCACATTTATCATGTTTCACTTGAAAATGATGATTAAACATATGAAGTAGGACAGCAATTGTGACCCTTCAAAAAACATCAAGTGACATTAAAAGTTGAAATGTGTATCAATTTGTCAAAGTTTTCATTGATTATGATACTATTAGTTTATTGGTACCTTTATTTTGTTCACAGAAAATTTATTGGAGATCAATTCTTGCCGAGTACCAAAGTTTGATATCATAAGGAATTAGAGGGGGTTCCACAATGACTTGAATGAAATGAGAATCTTTCCATCTTTAGCACCAAGCTCTACAAACTTGATAATTAAAATAATTATAGACAATAACAACTATGATTCTTTAAGAAACACCTTTATTAAAAAAATATTCCTTCAAAATTATTGTTAAAGTTTTAAGTAATTAAAACGTTTTAATGGATGATTTAAAATTGAAAAGTGTAGTATTTTTAAGATTTAAAGTTTTGAAAAACAATGATATATGTTAAGTGACTATTGATTTATTGGTGCAATTATTTTGTTTAAAAGAACTTATTAAGAATCATTTTTTACTAAATATAAAGCTCTAAGTTATAAAAAAAATAGAACAAGATTTTTTAATGACTAATGAAATGAGAATCTTCCAATTAAAACACTAAACTGAATAGAGTTTGATAATTTATACATCTGGTATTAATATTAGCCAACAAATTTAAATATTATCTGACAATTAAAAAAATCTCAATTCATAAATTGAGAAATAAAGTGAGACATACATTCATATAAAGATATTTGTAGCTTTATGGAGCCTCCAAAGGATACCACAGTCTCAATTCCCTTGGCTCCCCTGTAATCTGATTCATTGTGGTGGGGTTCAGGATTGTTATTGATAAGAAATGGTTTGTCATCTTATAACAGGACCAGTCAGTCTATTCTGATAATTTAAGTCTTCACAACTAGATATCAAATTGTTGTTGCTAAGTTCGAATTTGTCTATATGATAAACATTTATTGGAGTTTTGGATTTTTCATACAAAATTGTTTTTTAACAAATTCAAAATATGAGAACACGAATTAATCTTATAGATTGAAAGCTCTTCAATTAAGAGCAGAGAATGGAGAGAGATCCATTCTGTAAAATCTAACCACGATACGATCCCAAGTTTATTTTATCACTTGGATCTGTTGTGTTAATGTTTATGGCTCCAAACAAATTTATCTATAATAATCTGCCATACTGTCCTCCTGTTACAGGGCCAATCAACATTCTGGCCATTGATCCTGTAACATTTCTAGGTGTCACAGTAGTACTCTTCTCAAATCTCCACTGTATATCCTCAATGTCTACTGGCTTAAAAAAATCTTAAGATGTTTATCCTTACAACAGAAACAAATACTATGAGATGACAGACCACTCTCTTGAATCTCCACTAAAAAGTTTGTAAAGAGGAATCTTCACAACAGAAGCACATTACTTCATCTGAAAACTGAAGTACTGATATAAAGGCACCTAAACCTGAAGCAGGACTAAACAGAACTACTGCTAAAATAAAGGAAAACTCCAACTAGCATCAATACAAGCACTACAACCCATGTAAGAGAATTGCATAGTATGAAAAGATTGAAACAGTATTCTACTTTGTATTCAACATAATCAAAGCCTCAAAATTTACAAGCCCCAGGGTTCACTGAAACCTCCCTTTGTTCCCATAACAGGATCTCAGAGTAACAGTTGTGCTGCACCTTGTGATTCTCTTCTACTATATGTGTGAGAAAATTAGAAAATTTACAAGAAAGGTAAGAATTAAATTGACCCTGGGACTGAGCCTAGCCCTGGACTTGCCTTACAGAGACTACCCTAATTATGTAACTATGAATCCAAACAAAAATCTCAAGTGGGGGTTTGTGGGAGACACTTACTTTTACTCAAGACTTCATCATATTACTAATACTTGCCACAATCTGCCATATTTGCATCAGATTTTCATCTGCCATGAAAACCCTATGAGAAAAGCTTTCAGCTTGCATCGGAAGAATTCTGAATTGGGCATCTGGGCTAGAAAGTTTTTCAGACTTTAAATCTAAATCCTCATGCTTCAATCTCTTGTCCAGAGGGGAAACCATTGGTCATGAAACACAGACTGGTAAGATATCATGAACAGCAACAAGAGCACCACCATAGCCACACCAAAGGGAGAGCTCCCTGCCCTGTGAATTGCATCAGGCTCCACTCTTGGCAAGAATGTATCAACTGGTTTCCCCACAGAGAGCCAACGAACAGCCAGCAGTAAAATCAGAGGCACAATCATCAACACCATCTTCAACTGATCCATGCTCTCCTCCATGGTGTTTTCAAAGGTCATGTACCATGACATAAACAGCAACATCAGAACAATGAATAAAAAGAACACAAGCTGAAAAGGGGGTGTGGTTGCCATTTCAACACCTGTGAATCTGAGCCTTGGAACTCTGTAATCTGTCCTGTGCTGCAGTTGAACGCTTAGTTATATACAAACAAATGAAAATTTTAAGGTATTCTAGTGGGTTTGCTGGAGGGCATATATATCTCAATCATTCTACAGAGACCCGCAACTCTACTAGGAGATTCCATGGTTTCTTCCTTACTACCAATGGAAGGGCGACAGATGGTATAAAAGTTTTATACTCCACCCAAAAATTGGCTCTTGGACGGTGGCTTTATTCCTGGGGTTTTACTTACCTCCTTGCAAAAGTGAAATCTTTCAAATCGATGATGATGAAAGTAGCATCCAATTCCACGCACCAAAATTGGATTTTTTATGGAAAACTGTAGCCAAAAGAGGGTTTTGTAGCCTTAATCAAATCCTTACTTTTATTTTCAAGATCATGCTTCTTTTAACTTCTAAATTTGCGATGTACAATAGCAGACAGGTGTAAAGTCATGGAAGGCAGCACTAAATTATTGATAAAGGTCAACCGGTGAGTATGTTTTTCAAGCTATGTCACCAAACGCGTACCGACCAATTCAGCCTACGAGAGCCTTCCTTGTGGAAGATCACAAAGGATTTTTTTTCATTCTCTACGCGTAAAATGAATCTCATTATCTCCGTATACAAAAATCTTGTGAGGCAAATTAAGCAAATGACAAACAATAAATAATTTAATTTAAGATAAAGACATTGATTAACTATTAAACTAGCATATTTATATTTTATAAATAAAACTTATGTAGAAAAGGGGAGAGATATCAAATTTTAAAAATCTTTAGTATTTATAAAAATATTAAAAATAATAGTCTTATCTTTTTTGTCATGTTAAGATAAGCACATGATGTCATTATATAATATAATTAAAAAAATAACGATTCTTAATTTGATTGTGAAATATATTGTTTATTGATTTTTTTTAGAAAATTAGAATTGTAATATGATTCTATTGCATATTTAATTGAATACCCATTTAATTAATCAAAATTTTAATACACATCGAGTTTTAAACTAATAATAATAATAATGATAATAATAATAATAATAATATCATTATTATTATCATTATTATTATTATGTCATCTAATATGTTAAATAGATGTTATCTTAGATTGAAAAAAACTTAAAAGTTGTCTATTGATATAGGTTTATTTCTATATCTATAGATACAATGTGTGTTTGAAGAGGGATGGTATAAATAGTTACCATTTTAAAGTTTGTTAGGCTAGGATTGTTATTACTATTATTTGGTTAAATTTTATTGTTGAATCAATATTTTGGTGAAAATGATAAAATAAAAGAAAATATGTAATGATGCCTAAGATGTTGATATGAGATGAAGATGCAATGCTAATGCTTTATACTAATTTTTGAAGGATAGTGCAAGTTGGAATGAGAGCTCTTAGATGCCATCTCAATTCATGAAAATGAATTAGGGTTAGCCTTACATACAACACTCAATTAACAAACTTTATGTTGTCATAAAAGTTTGCACTCTTACTTGATGTTTAACCCCCAAGAAACCTTGTGAAATATTGCAATGTCCCCTTTTTAAGACGCTCTTGTTTTATGATAGGTTAGCCTATCATTGACCCTCGTAGGCCAAGGCATATGGTTAGAGGGTCTCAATTAACAGAGAAAAAGGCTTATTCCCATTCCAAAGGTCAAAAGAGTTCAAGGTTAGCCTTCGTTGACTTAGATTAACTCACTATTTATAGCAAGTGAATATTTTAGGAAAGTTAGGGTTACTATTTATAGTAGGGCACTTGAATAGGCTATGCTTACAATGCACAGTTGGTTTGATCAGATAATGAGGGATTTACTATTTATAGTAAGTCAGTGGTTGTTAGAGAGGGACCCTTACTATTTTTAGTAAGCCAATTGGGTGCTTAGTGGACACAATGGTTAACTCCTAGATTCAAACAGACTTGAGAAATAATGATTATTTGTGGAGTTATGTTATTTTAATTATTAATAAAGTGATTACTTTATTAATAATTATTTATAACATCCAATTATAACGTTTTAAGTTCACTTTATGCACAATGTGGCCATGACCCTCAATTAAAATCACTTAAAGTACATTTTATAATTATATGAGTTAAGCGCCCAAGTTGAAGACATATTATTAAGTTCCTATTAAAAATCTGAAGTAGATTTCAAACACAAATTAAATACTTCATAATGGGTCAACCTCCTTGTGAGTTTATAAAAGGTTTCAAAAAAGCAAATCAAACTCATCATTGAATGATCATTTGACCTTGTTTTTGGTGTTCTTTGGAATTGTGCATTGAGACTAAGGGTTTCAGTCCATTTGTGCATTGGAGAACAAAAACTCTCCTTTGTCTTTGCAATTCTGAAGTTGCAGAAGACTAGCTGAATTATTGCCTGAGTGTGGGCTTTGTACAAGGGTCTAATTTGAGCATAAAGAGTAGATTTGTGCACGGGTTTGAAGCATATTTGAAGTCTCATCTATTGGAGACCTGTAGGATCATCACTGACAATAGTTAAAGAGCAGAATTGCAATCTTTTATATCTTGTTGCTACAGTGACACTACAATACTTGTGCTATAGTAACCCGTGAATAGTAAATGCTACATTATTTTTGAATTTCAATTGAAAGATACAAGGGTTTTAAGTGCAAATTTTTAAAGAGTATTTCCAGAATTGATTGTGGCAGCCATTGCAATCATTACCAACATTAAATATTCATTACCTACTCTTATCTATGGGTTCATACATTGCTACCATACATTTCCAAAATTTATAATAAAATTTTTAGGACCTCCGAGTATGAATGGCTAATGAAAAGCATGATATATATATATATATATATATATATATATATATATATATATATATATATATATATATATATATATATATATATATATATATATATATATTTGCAATGTTATTATTTATAGCCTGATAATCTATTTGAAAAATTAAAGAAAATTCATATAACTATCAAATTTCAAAACAAACATATCATTTGCATAGCAAATCAGTGGGTTAGTGAAGTTAGAACATGTTGGTTTTCTTAAAAACATGGAAACAACCTCCAAGTATGAGACCTTGACAAATGAGGTTGAGTCTAAGGAGAAGGCTGACTTCCTTTCTAATCAGGGTGCAATGTTGAATCAACCCAACACTCTGAAGACCTACTTCTAACCTAATCTAACAACTTTCTCAAAAGAAAAGGGGAGGAATGCAAAAAGTAAGTGGAGGTGATGCACCAAGATAAGAATGTGCTTCTTCCAACCTATGGTTGCACAAGTCATGAATACAAAACCCTAAAATATACATAGAGTTCTATCCTAATATGTCCTCAAAGAATCAAATGTAGGCTAGGGCTTACAAGATATTGAAAAAGAAAGAAAGTACTCATAATGCAACATCCATAAGCATGATTAACACGAGTGTATAATCTGAAACAAAAAGGGGTCATTCAGACATAAAGGTAAAATGGTTTGCACAAGATATCTAATTATGAGAAGAGGTAAAACAAAGGAATCTATTAATGAAAAGAAAGGAAGATTTACAGTTATATTAAATAGGAGTTTTCTATAAGAGAACAAGGGAGAAGAACTTGGAAATATCTTACAAATTTTCCTTCATAGTTTAGGCATGACGTAGTCAAGGAAGGAGAAATCCCCAATGGAGATGTCCAACCTTGTAGGTAGAGATTACACAATAGAAATGACAAAACAAAGCAATAATCAACACCAAAAAATAAGGAACAATGGTCTTCAATTATCATCAAGTTCAACTACAAATGCAGATTACATATTTTTGACAGACATGCCTAATTACTAAGGACATAAGCCATATTCCCGATCTTCACTATCAGATATATTGGCTATCCTCATTACTAATCTCTCTTCTCATGCTACCTAAACAAGAGGTACTACCCTACTTATATACAAGATCAGTAGCCACAAGGTGGCCTATCCGATCAACAATCTCCAAGATAAAGGAAATGTATTACAACATATAGATCAGGACCTAAATCCATAAGAACACCCTCAAATAGATAGACCATGATGTGCAAACACAAGGAGGTCGATAGCATGTATAAGAACATAGAATGATATGCCATGAAAATTTTCATAATGTGAATTTCCATCACAAGCCGAATCTCACCAACCTGACCGTTAGAACAAGAAAGTAATATAGGACCAGACCTATCATAAGATAACTTCATTTGGAAACATCAGATCGAGTTGCGAGGCTAGACATAAGATCTCCATGATGCCTAGATCACAACATAAGGATCACATAAGATAATGACCCAATTGGAACGATCACTACCAAAAACATAGAAAACTACCCAACTGAAACCGAAAAACAAACAAAATGAAAGGAAATCCATTGGTTGATGCAAGATTGTCAATGACCCAAGGATGCTTCTTCATTAGATACCCCAGGTGAATAGAAGATTTTCCATAAGAGGAACTTATGAACATCTGACAAGATTTAAGACATAAATCCCATGCTCATTCTTGACCCACATATTTGTTACTATAATTGATAGTGATGATGATGAAGACCAACCAAGATCAAAGGAATACAAGATAGTAGAAAGGTTAGATCAGTTATTATCTTGCCATTGATGTCAAGCAATTGATTTTTGGTTTATATTACATTTCCATATCATTCGGTATATGATATAAGTTGAATAAGTTAAGGAGAAGAAGAAATGAGATGTTGTGAAGTTGAAGAACTTAAATGGGTAACTGATACATATCAGACAATGCTGAGATTATGTTGATATAATTGTTTTCTACCTAACATATGATTATATCAAATCAATAAAGCATGGTAATAAAGATTTGACAAGTCGGTAAGCAAAATAGTTCAGGTAATTGAGTAGGAAAAGTAATTTGGTAAGAGAAAACTAAGTTTTAGTAAAGGCAAATGAACTCAATACATCGAACAAGAAGTTTTTAGGCACCGAGTGATGTTAACCGAAATTCAGAGTTATCCACCAAGCAAGGAACAAAAATTAAATACAAGGATTAGAACAACATTTAAATTATTAGCTATGATGAGCTGGAAGGTTTTGATGATAAGGAAAGTTAGTTAGAGAGATCTACGATTAGAAAAATTCATGATGATGATCTACGACTTAGATCTAAACGGTTAAAATAGAAGGAACAAGTTTTAAGAAAGTTTAAGTTCTGAGGTGAAGGTAAAACATGTTACCAAGATCCAGATACATTGTATAAGCTAATGAAATGGATTGAACGACTAAGATTAATCAAAGGAAAAGTAATAGAGGAGATTAAACAACAAAAGAAAGTCTATATAAAGGATGGATTTGTATGAACAAATGGCTGGCAAATTGAAGAGTTGATAAGTCATCAATTGATGCAGTGAAGAAGGAAAAGATAGATTCCGAGTTGGAAAGAAAAAATTGATGAGGTGTTGAAGCTAGTGGAAGGTGAAGGATTGAAGTGAAGATAGAAGAGCACACAAAGGATCTGATTATGCAAAGATAGTTGCAAATTTAGAAGTCAATTTATTTACTTATGTTTATTATCATTTGTAACAAAGAAATCTCCTAACTGAGATTGTAAAATCCTTGCAAAAGGTAACATTCTAAAGAGTGTTCAAAGTCCTTTTACTAGGCCACTCCTAACAGGGTGAAGATCCTAGCAGATCTGAGGTAAAACCCTTGATTGGGTCACACATAACAATGTGCATTGTAATCTTTAACCAGAGTGGATCTTAACCATGCATACTTCAAAAGAGTATTTTCTTAGTGGGTGACAATTCCCACAGTGGTTTTTTGCAAAGCTAGGTTTCCATGTTAAATAATGGTGTTACATGTGATGGATGATTTATGTGAACGATTTGTTGATTGTTAAAGTTTATTTACCATTGTTGGTAAATAGTGAATTGTGTTTAATAGAGTTAATCATAGAAAAGTTTTTGAGGTACTAGGGATCTGGGATTACTTATTCACCCCCCTCTCCATAGTCCATCAACATTATCGTTGTCTACAACCATCATATTCTACAAATGGCTATGCTTACTATCCAAATCCTCAAACCTAGTAGTATACCATCTATCATTAGGTACTTCGCTACTACTCCTTCCACAACCACTGCTCTGATTATCCAACTCACACCAATTTATTCTACTTTTGTTGCTCCTACATTCAAAAATTAATGCTTGCTTCCTCCCCTGCTACTTGAATCCACCTTTGATATCATTCAATGACTCCCTTCTTTCTGATTCATTCACAATATCCTGCTGCTCATCTGATACCACTTCGGTAACCTGCTGCTGCAACACTCTCTTTCTTCCATCAACCTTCAACTCCACCAGTTTAAGTTCAATCATCAAATCATTCAACAACTAAAAAATTCATAAATCCTCTCAGCCACCTACTACAAATCCATCACCTTTTGATCTGAAGTAGTCTGATCTCCTAAGGTGTAAGTCCTCATTACAGTCAGATTTTCAACCTTCCTTTCCTCCTTCAAAGGAATTAGAGTGAACTTCTTTCCCTCCTTCATTATAGGCACAACATTCCTTTAGAAATCATGAATAGCTCCAACATCATACTACCAAGGTCTTCCAAGTAAAATATGACAAGCACTCATGTTAACCACATCACATAATAACTCATCCCGGTATGGTCCAATGTTGAACTTAACCCAACACTTCTCTTTAACCTCCACCATATGGTCATCCTGAAACTAACTTATCCCATATGGAAAATGGTGTTTAAATCTCCTTAACCCAAGATTCTGTACCATCTCCTATGATACAGGGTTATCAGTACTACCACTATCCATTATCACTTTGCAACATTTGTTTTCTAATTTACAAATCGTTTGGAACAACTGCCTTCTCTGAACAGACTCAGATTCCTTCTTACTCAACATAACTCTTCAGAACATCAGCGGTTCTCCCATATCAAGTGCAACCTCTCTTTCAACAGGTTCATCGTCAACTTGCTCCTCATGTGCAACCAAGTTCTATTTTCCCTTACCTTTTCTAGAATTTTCAGAACATTGGAAAGCCTTATGACCAACATTCCCACACTTGAAACAAGTACCTTTGAAACCACTGTTGTTACTGCTCCTCCCAAGAATCTTCTGATTAGGTTCCCCTTCAAAAATAAGCTTTTATTTTCCCTTATCACCAACTAGTTTGTCCCTTCCCTTAGGGTTTCCTTGTCATCTTTTCAACTTGTCTTTTTCCTTTCAGGGCATACTAATAAGCATTTTCAATTGCACTAATCCTCAACATACTAACTCATCCTAAATGTTAAGTCTTTGACTATTGATATATCTAGCCACCTTCTCCTTAGATGACTCTCAGTGTCCAGATCTAATTTTCACCTTGTAGAACTCCTCGATGTACTCCTTAATAGTCAAATCCTTTTGCTTCAGATTCTGTAGTTTCTTAAACAACTCCAATTCACAATCCTCTAGTATGAACTTGGCCTTAAGTCTAGAAACCATAATTCTCCACCTAGTGATCTTAGGCTCACCATTATCTTCCATATCTTTTTGCAACTCTTTCCACCATAAGGCAACATGACCCTTCAATTTAATCTGTGTTAGCCTAACCCTCAATGGATCCTTAATATCTTCAAGCTCAAAGTAATCTTCTAATTCACTAATCCAGTCTATCAAATCCTCAAGATATAATGAACCAGAGAAATTAGAAACATCAATTCTATGACTCTAACACATTTGTGCCATAGCCCTAAGTAATATTTCTTCATCTGTAGGGATCTCAACTTCAGTTGTCTCAAGATCTTCAACAATTTCTTCATATTCATCTTCAGTTTCAAGGTTCCTTCTAACCCCAGTCAAAGCATTTCAAATCTCAGTCCTCATCTCATTCCTGAATTCCTCCATCATTTTCTCTAGCCTTCTAGAGTTCATTCTTCTAGGTGGCATTATTGCAAATTCAAGGAATCAATTTCTCAAATTCCCCAACTTCGGTGATCTGATCACTAGTATTGATTGCCCTAACACAATCAAGCAATCTACTAACACCCACAATCTTGTTACAAGTAGTAGTTTTTGTTGCACCAAAAGATCGACCTGCTAATGCCTGATACAACCATTAGACTTATAGAAGACACAAGAGGTGATTAAGCCATGTCACGAATCCCGAGGGGAGCGCTGACCATTTTGCCAACAATCTCCCCCTCAGCGTTACCTGAGGGGATTCGAACCTATGACCAAGCTCTAATACCACTTGTTACAAGTAGTAGTTGTTGTTGCACCAAAAGATCGACCTATTAATGCCCAATACAACCACTAGACTTATAGAAGACACAGGAGGCGACTAAGCCATGTCACGAATCCTGAGGGGAGCATTGACCATTTTGCCAACAAATCTGCCTCAAACAATCTGTCTATACAGAGAATCACCAACTTGCCTCTTAACCAATCCACCAACCCTTTCGGTATCTCCCTTTGTGCAACCCTATGCAATTGTAGGTTAGATCTATCTTCTGCCACCCCCACAACCAAGATCTTCAAGGTTTGCAACCTCTAGGATTTGATTTGATCAATCCTATTGGTGAAACTCCTTCTTTCCCAATCAACAACATATTTTATTCCTGACCACCTCATGCGTAGGTTAGATCCTCGGTTCTGCCACCCCACAAACAATGAATCTGCAACTTCACAAGCTCAGGAACTTAGATCTGCAACTTTAGGAATTGCAACTGTGCTCTAATACCACTTGACGCAGTCAAGGAAGGAGAAATTCTCAATGGAGATCTCTAACCTTGCAGCTAGAGATTACACAACATAAATGACAAAATAAAACATTAATCAACACCAATAAATAAGGAACAATGCTCTTCAATTATCATCAAGTTGGCTTGTAAATGCAGATTAGAGATTTTCAATAGACATGCTTCATTACTAAGGACATAAGCCTTATTCTCGGTCTTCACTATAATTATCATCAAGTTGGCCTGTAAATGCAGATTATAGATTTTCAATAGACATGCCTCATTACTAAGGACATAAGCCTTATTCTCGATCTTCACTATTAGATATATTGACTATCCTCATTACTTATCTCTCTCTCTCTCTCTCTCTCTCTCTCTCTCTCTCTCATGCTACTTAAATAAGAACTACTACTCTACTTATATACAAGATCACCATCCACAAGTCGACTTATTCGATCAATAATCTACAAGATAAAAGAAACGTATTACAACATATAGGTCAGAACCTAAATCCATAAGAACAACCCCAAATAGATAGATCATGATGTGCGAACACACAAGGAGGTCAACCACATGCATAAGAACATAGAATGATGCGCCATGAAACTTCGCATAACGTGACTCTCCATTACAAGCTGAATCTCACCCACCTAACCGTTAGAACAAGAAAACAATATAAGACAAGACCTATCATAAGATAACTTCATCACGAAATATCGCATAAGATAACGAACCAACTGGAATGATCGCTACCAAAAACACAAAAAAACTACCCAGTTGGAACCGAACAACAAAAAAACTAACATGAAATCTTTTTAGGCGATACAAGATTGTCAACAACCCAAGGATTCTCCTTCCATAAAGGCATAACTCAGATATTCAATTTAATCAAAATCCTAACCTAACTAGGGTTTGACTATAGAACAGATTGATAAAATCAAATCTGATCTTGACGTGCATATCTAGTCTTTGGAATTGATAGGAAGAGGCCACAATGCATGCCTTTTATAGAAAATAAAAGAAGGCCATGATCTAGGATGACTTTGCAACAAGGCAAGGCGTGATTGTTCCTCTTGTTAGAGAAAAGTTGTCTGCAGATCATAAATAAGCATGGAGAGCTTCCCAGGGTTGCGTATGTAGAGCCAGAGAGGAGTTATGACACCGTTCCTGCGAATAGACTTGATTAGAAGTTGTTGGATCAAGTTATAAGGAATTGATTTTTCACCTCTTTTTATGGCCAAAAAAAACCCACCATGACTATTGAAATTTAAATCCTATACCACACATTTGAATGTTGGATATTGATGAAAGCTCTGCACACGCGATCAGACGACTATATGCAATAGAGGACATTCGCAAGGTTAGTTTAAAACACAACCATTAATGCAGATTCATTGAATTATCAAGGCACAAGGAGGTTAATTGGAATTTGGAAGGTGCCAAGGAAGATTCGTTTCAGTGCCCATCCTTTCTGACAAAACCGGAGGTGTGCCGTCGTCTGTGATGTCAGTACAGATCTCTGGCTAATGCAGAAAAATAAAGTGCATACCTGATTTCTTTCATATATGTTTTTAGTTTATTATTTTTATAGATTTATTTCTAATCATGTTTAATTTAATTTATTATATTATAAATTTTTTACAATATATATTTCTATATTATATTAATTATTTATACTGTTTATTTTTAATTTTTATATTTAAATAAGATATACAAATTTATATTATATTAAAAATAATATAAAATAATTTTAAAATTTGTAAATGGTTGTGTTAAAATTAATTAAAATATCTCTATAAAATATTAAAGGCAATTTTATTATAATATAGTATGACAATTTTTTTAAAAGATTTTTTTGATTATACTTTTTAATATAAAAATAGTGTTATATTATTTTCTATAATAGTAAAAATGTATAGAATGTATCGTCATATAATGTTAATTTTTAAAGGTAATTAATATATAATAAAATGAATCAATGTAGTTTGTATTATATATATTCAAATTATTTGGTGACAAAATATAGTAAGATTAAATGAAAAATCCATTAAATTGTTGAAGAATAGATATAAGACAATTTTAAAGAAAGGGAAGATAAAATGGATATTTGAAGAATAAATGGTTAACTATTGGTATGCTCATGATGACTCATACATATAGAAGAAATGAGAAAGTAAAAGAAGAATTAAATTTATGTTTTGTCCACTTAAGTTCTAAGTAATTTTCACAAATCTTTAATAAAGGATTGAAAAAGGCTAATGAGAAAAGGATTTTAACTTCTTTTACACAAAATTGTTCTTTATATATCATTTGAGTTTAGTAAACTTGTCAGGTGTGCATCTTTATCTATCATTTAAGTTTAGTAAACTTGTCAATCTTTATCTATCATTTGAGTTTAGTAAACTTGTCAGGTGTGCATATTTACCATGACATAGTAATATTATATAAAACTTCAAACAAAATTCATCAACCTTTTCATTTTTGGCTAATAATATTTTTCTTTTACCATTACATACTTTATATCTACTCCCAAATGTATTGTATATGGTGTTTACTATTCTTTTTGGAAGATCACTGTTTAACAAATAGATAACTAAAATTGACATTATGCATCATTGTTATATAATGTATGTGCTCAAACACACCCATAAATAATAAGTAGAAGATATTTTCATTATGCAAATAAGAATTTCACATCATGTTATAAAACTTATAAATTCTTATGAATAATGTTAAAATTAATTGTTGAGATAATTTTTTATATAATATAAAATTTATATAACTTATTTCAAATATATAAGCTAAAAAATATAAATAATTAATATAATTAAAAATAAAAAATCGTTTACAAAATAAATTTATAAAAATACTAAACTAAAAACATATATAAAAGAAAAATAAAATGACACTGATTGTATGTATTAAAAATATGGGCCAACATTTCTTAAATGAAAAACTATTGAACCAATGAATTTTTTTTTGCTATTTATACTTTCCCTCAAAATATAATTTTCATTGGTTCAATAATATAAATAATTAATATAATATAAAAATATATATTATAAATAATTAATATAATAAATTAAATTAAACATAGTTAAATTGATTATAAATAAATCTATAAAAATAATAAATTAAAAAAATATATGAAAGAAATCTTAAAAAGTTACTGATAGTATAAATTAAAAATATACCCATTGTGCGCTTTATTTTTCTACATAGTTAGAGGTCTGTGCTGATTGTCATAAAGGATGACAGACCTACAATTTTGACAAAGGACGTGCACTGGCTAGGTGCAAATAATCGACCATTTAGCCAATGCTGACAATTAGGGGCAGCAAGGGAAGCTTACGAGAAGGGGCCGACTGATAGATGTGGTAAAGGACTTCAATCAATGACTTGAGTTGAAAGTGTTGGGCTAGCCGATGAACACAAGAATAGAAACTGGAGTACATAGCACATCAAGTACTAGGTTTAGGGTTTACAACTTAGGTTTTGGACTTTGATAGGACTTTGCAACTTGTAAACCCTAACAAACCCATGAAACTATAAAGGCTAGCCATGATTGAGTGTGTTTGGCCGGTTATCAACAATGTTTGAGAAGGGGTCATAAAATGTGAACACTTTACATTCAAGTTGGTTTAAAAGGGTTAGTTGGAGGGTTAGATTTGATACTAGTTTTTTTTCTTTTGTCTAATTTTTAGGGTTATTTCTATGCTTACAAATTTGATCCAAGATAACAAATGGATAAATAGAGAGATTAGACCCATTCTTTGGATGTGTACAAAAAAAAAAGTCAAGTTAAGATCATTTGCCATCTTTTACATTAAAACATGTCACTTGTACCCTCATTATTAAATATAGAATAAATAGGTTAAAGTGAGAACAAAGAAAAGGGAAAAAAGTGTAGAGTATGTGATTTTCACTATTACATTTCATCTTTATTTTGGCTTTGCATCTAAACTATTGTGAAGATGTTTGTCAAAGTAGAACAAATATTAAAACTAGAAGTAAATATTTAGACACACATAAAATGTCACAAATAAGAATATCAATTTGATACTTTCCCACAAGGAATACTCTTATTTGAAACTTTCAAACTATATTCTTTTTAATAAGCATTGTTTACGAAGAATTAAAAATAGGCACTAGCTATAATTATTTAAAATGCTAACAATAAAAAAGTGAAAGTAATACAAATAAGTGATTCAACATAGAATGAAAATATGACTATGACTAGAGTAGAAAAAGTAATGTGATTCCATCTAAATATAAGTGATTATGAGTTGGAATTATATTCCCCTCGTCTAGGTGGCATAAAGGGATGCAAGGAATTAGAGGGTAGAAAAAAAAGACAACCATCTAAAACCATATAATCTTATCAGGATGTAAATACATCATTGTGTGGTAAACATATAACAACATAGTAATATTTTATTGCAAAAACATGTGTAAATGAAAAATCTGATTCTTGGATTCGAGAACACATATGCAAGTTAGCTCTTTAATCTACATGATTTATAAAATATGCAAAATGAAACCCTAGATTAGTGTGCAAATGAATGCTTAGTAGGCATGAAATAATTCTCAATATAATTATATCATATTATGTGCTAAACAAGGCTATTGGTTAGTTCTTATTTACGTATACCTTGCATAGTATAGGTAATTATACAAATGTCTATCAATTAGGTTAAATAGTCACGTCATTGTACATGGGGTTTGAAGGTCAACAAGGAAAAAATGGGAGGTAGAAGTTATAAATGTGAAATGATGGAACAAGGAAATAAGTTTACATGTGTTGCAAACAAGCACATAGGTTTTAGAGTTCCACAAAGACAAAGGAAGCAAGTAAAAGGAAAAAAATGGTAGAACAACAGAGTAGGGAAGCAAGTTTGCAAGATTTGAAAACATGCACATGGGGTTCAAAGTTATACAAGAAATAGAATAAAGAAGTGAAAGTTAGAGATATGAAATAATGATGTAGGGAATTGAGCTTACAAGAGTTGTAAGCATTCATGGAAACTCTAACTTGGAAATTTTTAATACATGAGCATAAATACAAAGGTTTAGTTGGGTGTAAAGAATAAATTTGAACATGAATTGATTAATATGGCCACATACAAGTTCTTCAATTGATAACTATTGATGTAATTATATATTCCTAATTACACTTTACTTAATCTTACTTAGGATAATGCATTGCATAGTAGTTTGTCATTGAGACACCTAGGAGTTTGCACCTCAATTAAAAGCACATGGTGTAGGAGAAATTCCACTTTAGGTGTGAGATCCACCTTTAGTGCTCTTATCTCATTATCATCCTAATCCCATTGCACATACTTCATTTCATAATGGAGGATGATCCACATTTGGTGGACATGTGATTACACCTAGCATAGGTGATAGCTTATCAACTCCTTATCATTCTCTCTTATCACCTTTCCTATATAAGGAGGCCTATTATGTAAATCATGTAAGGTGAATTCATTGGATCAATTCAATATCAATCATTACATTTGTATCATCTCTCTTGTGCTTTTCTTTAACCACTATATCCTTGGTTCAATCTTTGTTATTTGAAAATTCTTACATGGTATCAGAGCCATTGGAGTGTTTTGATTAGCCTATTTGGAGAGATCTTGGTGCAAGCATTGAACGTCCAAATATTAGATCTGAAGACTAGTGTGTTATGGAAGCATCTTGGAGAAGATCTCACCTCACCATTGTGTCCGAGAGGTTGTTTCGGTTAAAATCGACTATAAACTTGCCCATATTTGGCGAAAGTCCAAATTGAGAATTTTTTTTTTTGCAAATTGAGCCGTACAACCCGATCTGCACCTATGCGGTATGATTTTGATTTTTTTTGTAAATTCTTTTTTTCTCAAAATTTTTTTGTCTGCAAAATACATTTTGTGGGGTTGGTATGACCCTTGGCTCAGAGAATATTCTCTAGCATCTTATCAGTTGCTGACATCATCAAGTCACTGTCACAGTCATAGTATGGGTCATGACCTCATCCTGCATCAAAGCCCGCGTAAGGCACAAAGTCCTCAAACCATGCCTAACCCTAAGCCCGAGCTTGAGGCCAAAGCCAAGCCCGAGCCCTAGCCCTAGCCCGTGTTCAAATTTACATGCAATGCGAGTGACTGCATATTTGAAGGACCATTGAAACCTCCCCACCATCAATTTGGGATAAACTTCCACTACTGAATTAAAAGCAATCGCTTCAATGCATACATCTATAAATTCCTACCAATCTGGAAGGTGAGGCTCAATAGGAAATATGATCTTGACCTCTGACCGAGATCAAACAAGTGAGCTACATAATGCATTGAATCGATCTCGCATTCTAAAGCCAACAAGCACAACACCGCAATCAAGCTAGATTTGGATCTAAGCAGAGCTCAAGCTCGAGTCCGCTTGCATTCTTTGTCTTGTTGTTGGGAACTTGCACATATAAACATCTGCATGGAATTTCCCATTGGCAATGTGGAATTAATCCCCACATTGTCGCCCTCCGCTCCGCCACCTCAAGCGATGCAAAGTGGTGTTCCCCGATCTACCACCTCCACCACTCAAGTGATAGATCACACCACCTCCTGAGCTCCGCCCTGCCACATGATACGCTCACAACTACCCATGCAGTCAATCGGGTGTGTACTGTCAACCACACACAAAACACACATGGCATTCTGCTACCTTAGTCCAGGCGCTCGATCATCGCCTAGTCAACACACCCATATAGGATAACCACGTCTGCCCTACACAACAACCACCCTATCAAAAACCACCACATGTCACATGCCGCCACCTCAGCAGACGTGCACAGTCAACACCACTGATGTCATCATCAAATCAACCAATGCCATGTGGTAGGAGGCCACATCACTTGGGGTGATATCATCATTCATACAATTGACATCATCATTGTATGGATCTGCCACACAAGCAGCCCAATCATCCGCCATGTCAACAAGGCAATTTTTTTCCCATGTCATCAGCTTCACGGTCCTAAATTTGATAACCATCCAGCTATCAAAACATGCCAAATTGGGCTTTCCAGTGATGTCCATACGACCATCAAATTTAACATAGTGTTCTGTTGATGTTAGCAAGGATTTGAAAATATTTACCATCACCATTTGAGTTTTTTGATTTGCAGTCCAACTTCAAAGGGTCATATCTTGCTCATTTTTGCTCCTTTTTTCAAGGATTTTTTTATTTTTATTTTGGGTAGAATTTCCTGAAGATTCCAGTGGTGGTATTATTTTTGTAATTTGGTGGCTAGATTTATCAGAAATTGCAAATTTTCATGACTGTTCCTACTTGTTCCTGATTTCTAGAACTTCCAAGGCTTCATTTGGGCACATATGGTAATATTTTGAGGTGAATTATTTTTGAAAGTGCATGATTTTTTGTCTACTTTCCAGATCTGCAATCAGATTTCAATGATTTGGGGTGGATATATCACTTTTAGAAATAGGCTATTTTGGGGCTATATTTGCACTTGGTTAATTCTTGGATTTTAGTTTTTGATTTGCATCAATCATTTGAAGGAGTTATCAGTAGTTATCAATAATTATTTGGTTGTATTATGGATAATTCAAAGGTCAAAATCCTCACTCCATGTAACTACCATGAATGGAAAGTATCTTTAAGTGATCATTTGTTGAGTATTGGATTGCTTAGAATGACTCTTGGGCAAGATCACGAACCACTTATAGGTGTTGCAGAAAGGCAAGAATGGTTTTTATTGAAGGGATACAACACTTGGCTCTCTTAGATCATCCATCTCTCGCAATTTGTACTTTCATATTGCATCTTGCACACATCCTCATGATGCTTGGGTCATATTGGAAGGACTCTTTGGTAAACTTGATAGAATGAGAAAATTCAGAATAGAGAATGAGCTCATAGGTAGATAAATCCTAGTGATTTTGATGTCTCCACTAATTTTCTTCACCCCATATGTGTTTGTGGAGATGTTGATCGCATGATCAACATCTCTACCCTGACACATTTGGAGTACATTAATTATCGTATGACACCTATTAATGACCTAAAAAAATTAAAAATGAAAGAACAAGATGTCATTTAGGCACTCACCAGAGGGTCATACTCTACCGGTCTTTAATATACATGTACACGCTCTCCCATCTGGTCCTTCTCCCTCTACTCTACCATATTTCTCCCCTAGAGCTTTGATTTTTGACTATGAAGTGTTGAAAATGACTTCTCATAGGGCCCTTTGGACCTACTTATAGCCCCCTTGTAAGCTTGATTTTCTTCCTGACCCCTTTTTCCCTGCCATTTTCTCTCACCACCTGTTAGTCATGCACATTCCTCATTTCTTCCTCCTTTTTCCTTCCTTTTTCCCTTTTTCGAGAAAATTCCCCAAAATTAAATTTTTGCATTATTTTCTTGAGGGGGCACACCCTTCCATCGTCGTTGCTTTGGCAAAACTTTGACACCTTCATTTTACTCTGGGGCATCTTATTCTCTTTTCTTTGGCACAACACCATTTTCAACATCACATGAAAGAGGGGAAAAATGTAGACATCTAAAAACATCATTTGACACTTTAATCCCCTTAATTAATTAAATCTGATTTAATTAATGTACCCTTGGCCATATAGTTAATTTTAATTAATTAATTATATTTATCCCTTTCCTTTATGTATTTAATTAAATATATTCACTATTCTTCTAATCATAAGCTATTTAAATTTTATTTAAATACTTCACCCCTAATGTATTAAATTTCACTTAATACATTTATTCCCTCTTGAATTTGAATAAACTTATTATTTAATTCCTCTCATCTCCTAATCCCATGAAAATTACTTAAATCACATTTAATTAATCCTAAATCTAAGCCTAAATTCTTAACCTAGCCCCATCACTAGCACCTCTAAACCTACCATTTTAATTAATCCCAGATTAATTAGACTAATTTGTTGATTCCTACACAAATGAGTGGCCTAATGTTGCTCACACATGTGTGAGAAACCCTTCCCAAGGTAGTTGATCACCTTCCTTAAATGACCAACTAGATTCTTACATAAATGTTCCCTCTTCCCTCTTTGGGATTTTCTCACACATGTGTGAGAAACCTTGAGCCTTTCAAACTCTTCCACTTTGTCCCCTTCATTCAAATTGTCATCCCTTTCAAGGTTTCTCATGCATGTGTGAGCAACTCATGCCCTTTTCATGACCAACCACCCTTTCTTGTGTGGCCCTTATGTGGCTTCCACATAAGATCCACCTCATCTCCACTTCACCGATCCTAAAGAATCTCAACCCTTCATTGTCCAATTTTAAATCCTTACTATCCATTTCCTTCCAAACCCTATAAATAGGAGCCTCTCCTTGACAAATTCATCCTTTACCCATTGCATTGTTATCATGCTAGTTTAGTTCTCGAGTTCTTAAGAAATGTCATGTTTTCATGTTAGCATAATATATCAAATTTCCTTATCTCTTTTTTTCATACCATCTTAGTGTAGTTTAATCTATATTAGCATCTATCTTGCATCATAGTTCATCATTTTGGTCATAGTTTTCATCTAGCTTCATCCTATTTTTATCATAATACCTCCATTGTACTTGCATTTTAAGCTTCATTTCATCATCTTAGTAAGATTTCATACATTGGGGATCACTTGTTGGGTTTGGAGAGAATATCCACATTCTCCAACAAGTGAGAAAATTAATAGATTGTGGGTAGCATCCATTTTGGCTCAATTAAAGGTGTGTGTGATCATCTTTGTGTTAGCTAGGTGTTTATACTGACTTGTTTGACTTGTTTACATTTGACTACACAGGTAGATTTTTACATATACAGGTACTTTATCCCCTTCCTCTTCACCAAAAACATAAATCTTTTAGAGATGAAAGTATTCACAATACACCACTCAACATATCCACATGAATAGGGGTATACTAAGTCTAAAAGCATTGGTCCAAGATGGAAAAAAGGTTCATATCTTAGTGGTTGGATCTTCTAAGCTTTTTCTTGCAACCTCTTCTTTCCTAGGGACAAACATATCTTATCTCTAAGCTTGAGCTTATGCTCTCTTTAGTGTTAATTGTGTCTATTCTTGTAGTTGTCTTGAGTGAGATTCTTCAAGTTCCTCTTTCACTTTTAGCTAGATTTGTTACATTTGCTTGCCTCCCATTTACCTCTAAATATTTTCCATCTTGTTCCTTTTTCTATTCTAGAGCAACATCTAGTAGAGTTGAAGGAAGATAAACTAAGAGAGCCTCAAATTGTAACTTGATTTGTAAAAAATAGATTTTTCTATTCTAAGATTGCTGAATGTATCTCGTAAAGACTCATATGGAAAAGTATAGGAAATCTATCACTATAATTGTAAACATGTTATACCAAACTCTCATAGACTATTATTTTTCCATCTATATGTTGAAAAAATGATGTTAAGTCTAGTACCCATCAAACGAGATCTCAAAATTTACTTATAAATATTTGATCTCTATCCAAGATAATAGACTTACCAACTCCAACAATGCATCCACACACAAGTGAAAAACATTTTACTTTCTTATTTTCATGTAATTATCCTTTTGTGCAAAATTAAAATACAAATTTTACCAAATCCATAAATAAAAAACTATAAGTAGTCATGTCCATGTCTTATTCACAAATAAACCTTCTACAATATCCATCAAAATGCTTTCCCATAATCTTATTGGTACAAATATTTTATTTTAAATTATAAATATAAATTTACAACTCTAACAAAAATAAATAAACAAAAATGACTCATTGTATTTTGAACCAAAATAAATATTTTTGGTAAATGAACCATCATTTTGCCTCTTCTAAATAACCATGATATTGGAGGTACATCCTTCCATTATGAGCTTGTCCCATTTTAATTATCAATGGTAGATCATTTAAGCTTGACTAGACATTGTGTTGTGAAATGATAGGGGAATAGTTTTCCACCCAAACCTCCAAAAAGCAACTATCAAAGCCACTAAGGTTGGGGTCCCATGGAAGGGGGCTTCCTAAAAAATAGAGCTGGAGCTTCTTGCTATTTTTTAGGTATATTTTAAAGCTGCTGGTCCCATGAATTTTGTAGTCTAGTTCAACTTAAAAATTTGAACTTTAAAATTTAAGGAAGTTGGTGGTCTCATGAATACACTACCTTTGTTTCCTATTTTTTGTGCATGATAAAAATAAATAAAATACATTATTTTCCCTCCAAAATTATTTTTAACTAAAATTAAAACTTCAATGTTTGACAAGTGATAGATTACATTTCTAATTTGGTGGGACAATTTCTAGTCCCACCCCATTTCATTTGCTTCCTAAAATGTAGGAGCTTCTACTTTTTAGGAAAAGATTCTAAATAATCTAGTAGAAAATTTATTTTTTCTTCATGGGACCTCCTCTTCCTCAAAAATAGAAGCTTAAGTAGCCCCATGGGCCCACACCCTAAAACTACACAAGTGTTGGAAAGGATAACCCTTTTTGGAGCAAATGTACAAAGGTTTCCATATTTTTTGTTAATTAGTGATACAATTATTCCCAAATGACACACTTTTATTTGACATATGAAATTTTTTTTTGAAGGTGTTTTAAAAAAATGTATTATTGAAAGTAGTAAAAGACACATGTTTCTCATTTTTACAGGAACTTCACTCTTGTGCTCATATAGGAAAATGTGTCCAAGCTTTCAATGATTCTTGTGATGGGCCTACGAATTGCATGGAACATGTGATGTTTTTGAGGACAAAGTTTTCAATCTCTATCCCTTTCTATGGTGCTATTTGTATAGAGTAGGTACTTAGTGTAAAATAGCTTCTTGTGAAGAAATATTTTAGTGGCATTGTACAATCATGTGTATTTCTTATGGATTTGTGTGCATGGCTTATGAACTTACATACTCTTTAAAGAGAGGACAGATGTTTAAATCCCACTAGGGGGTAGGGTATATACACCTTGTTTGTATTATAGTTAGTGCTTCTCATAAGGATTATAGGCTAGTTCCATGTCTGTCACCATATGTAAACCCAAAAATACATGGTTGGTATTGTGGACTATAAAAGTACCTTTCCTTTTTCTTGACCATCTTGTGTTGGAAAAACTACAATAAATATGTTGTGTCACGAAGTGTATCTTGTTTAGCTAGTACTATATGCCTCATGAATGCAAGGAAGAGAAGCCATTTTTAACATCTATGAGGTTAAACATAGTCTATGAGACAACTTGTCAAATCAAACCTACTTCAAATAATTTTTTCATATTCAAGTTGATGATGAATGTCCCTAATTTATCTATGTTCCCCTCACCGAATAAATCATACCAAGAGCTAGTTTCCAAGATATTAACATACTTGTCCTCGACTTGGAATTACACTCTAAATTAAAATACTTTTCCATTTCCACTTTCCTAAAAGTGCAAAAAATAAACATACTCTTTCTTCTCAAGCTTATTTTGGCCTTTTCTAATGTCTGGTTTTGCAGTGGAGTTGACGATAGTTAGTTCCTAACTTAGCAATTATAATTTTATCTCTCCATGAAATATTATCCCCTATGGATGTTTTTTTGAAGTTGATCATGGTGCACATGGGATTGAACTCATTGATATAATATATTTTCTTTTTCCCTATCCCTATACCCTAAATACACTTGTAGAAATTAACCATAACAAAAACCTCAATCTCTTTTCTATTAGTGAGGCACATAATCAAGTAGATGTTCCACTTACTCATCCATTTGATGTTTTGTCTCATCCAAGTCTTCTTTCTTTTACACATATGTCATTGAAACAACCTTAGGCTATCTAGCTTCTTTCATTTGCTCAATTATTTTTAAATAACTTATGAGATATACCATATCAATTGCTTCAATAGGAGCTACTCTAATTTCACTTAACATGGTATCATATGGAATTAGATTTTTAATTTTTAACTTGATTGTTATTAAACATTTTTGAATTTTCTCAATTTATTTCCATTGTGATATTGAGGTACTTTTGGCCCACAATTCACACCTATAAAGTAGATGACACTAAAAGTCCAAAAAGAGATTAAATAGTTTCCTAATCCCATAGCTCCACTTCTCTACATCTATTCAATGAAGTAGAGAAGAGACCAATGTAAATAGATGAAACACCTTAATATTTTATTCAAATCATTTGTTGTATGAAGGCAAGGTATATAGAAACTTACTACTAATCATGTCATGGGTTAAGATATGTTAACTAAAATAAGACCACATATGTTAGGTCTTTTTGATTGAAATAAAATTGAACAAATTATTATTAATAAAATACATATTAATTAATTTTCTATCTCATGAAGTTTATCAATGATGGTAATTAACTACATTAGGTTTGTCATAATTCCAATTTCTTATTGAATAATTCATGTTTGACCTTTGGGATACTTTTAGTGGGCATATTCGTACACATTTTTTCATGTCACAAAAATTTATCTCCACTTCTCCATCTTCAATTTCCACATGAACAAAGTGGTGCATGATTTCTATGTGTTTTATTCTTGTATTGAACTTGGAATCTCTTGAAAAAGAAATTTGTAACTTTGATTATTGAATAGTATATAATTTAATAGGTTATTTCTACTCATATGCCAAATCTTTGAGCAACTTCCTAAGTGAAACTACTTCTTTTGTTGTTTGCATTCCTGAGAGTAGTTAACCTTTGTATTATAAAAAAGCTAATGGTTGCCTCTTTATTCTCTTCCATAATGAGATATTTACAATCTAGAAAGAATAACCAATTATTGGTCTTATAATATCAACATCACTGACCTATTTAGTGCCGCAATACCTTGTCAAGCTTGTACTAGCTTTGTAGAAACTTTATTTCCTTGAAAATAAATTTTATGAAAGGTTGTACCAAGGCCTTTTCAATGAAATACCTAAAGATTATCTTGACAATAGTTTAATGTTGTACTCTTGGATTCATAGAGTACCCAATTAAAACCCCCATTATATATGTGATGTGAAGACTTGTACAAATCATTATGTAAATAAAGTTTCTCACTACACTTGATATGGAATGCTCACCATCTTGCTTTCTTCATCAATACTTTACATAGACATATCAACTATTAGTTCCATAGTGGTATCGATAGGATTTCTTAATGGTTTCCTCATAGACCGATCTAATTTTTTAAAGAATGTTTTCAATACAACTATGGCGAATAAAATGAGTCAAATAAGATCTTTTATTTTGTTACACTTGAATATCTGAGTGATATTATATATATGGACATGATCTATTATTTAAAAATTAGAAGTTAATATTTTTTTAAATTATTCAAAAAATCTATCTATCATTACTTATAATGATTGCATCAACTATATATAATATAATTATGAATTTCAAGAAATCTATTGTTAACACATAATTTGAATGCATATTGCATTTCATAAAATGAATGGAATTAAGATATTCGTCAATTCAATGATACCAAGATCTTGGTATTTTCCTTAGTTTCTACAAGGTTTTTTTATTGCTTGAATACCGATCCTTCATTTCTTAGAACCACAAATCCTTCTAGTTGGTTTGTATAGGTGTCTTCTTCAATTTTTACATTAAGGAATCCTATTTTGACATTAATTAAATAAATTTCTAAGTTCTTAGAATTATACTATTAGAAATAAAAACTTGAATATAGGTGAGTTTAAAGACGTGAAACTGTGACATGATAACCAATAGGTTTTTTAATCATCAATATACTTGGATATCAATTGAGTCTCATATCAATCAATAGCTTTGAATTTTTTTTAGTTTTTACTTGAACATCCATTTTCACCCAATGGTTTTCTCCCTAGAGGAAGTGTTGTAGTTTTTACTCCAAATCTCCCTAGCTACCAATAATTATATTTTGAATACAATAGACCTCTTTCTAGCTCATTATCCAAGACTCTTTAATATTTTAGATATGATATTAGGTCTAGTTGTAAATGATGCTAAATAAAGGATGAAAAAATTAGATTCCCTAGTCACTAGAAATGTAGATTCTCAAGTCCTTATTATCCTTCAAAGTGAAAATGGATATTACAAAATGTTCTTTTGTACATGCACCATCAAATCCTTGTTCTTCTTCACCAAATTATATTCCTTCTTCATCATCACTATGTTGATCAATGATTTAATATAATGACCCCTAGTAAATTAAAATTTAAATCTTTCAAGAAATCTCATTGTTTCCCACTTTATTTAGTAGGCCATGCCTTCATGAAATATGTAACATTTTCTAATTAGTAATACTAACCATTCAGTAGGAATATACTACTCTTAGCCTTTAAATCCCCAGATGCATATCCAATGAAGATGTACTTTTAAATTTTCATGTCTGACTTCCTTTTTCATGATGTGTGTGTAAATAAGTGATTTTCTAGTATTGATTCAATCCTTGAACAATTTTTTTAAAGATTTTTTTCAAAGCTACCTTGGTTGAAACTCTATTTTTGAGTTGTTTTATTAAAACAACCTCATCAACTCAAAAAAAATAATTTTATTATGAGGTTTAGCATGATCATTAGTTTTTTGACTAGGATGTGAGTACATTCAACAAATTCATGTTATGCAATGAGTTCCATAGGGATATTCATTGTATTTCAATTTTCCCATCCATATAGAATTTTCAACTCCTTTTGAGTTGTATTGTAATCCATTATCACTTTAATAGCTTTATTTGATCTATTTTATTATTTATTTTTCCATAAGATTCTTGAAGAATTCAAATTTATCAGATACTTTTGATCATCTAGGTTTGATTATTGAGAGGGGAGGGGTGAATCAGTAATCAACAAAATCACCAATTTCAAACTCTTTAAACTTTATGCACCATGCCATTCAACATCAACTAATATATCTAGAAACTTTCAAACATGCATCCAAAAATAATCAATCACACAATGAAGACACTATATTTTTCTCGTGGAAACCTAAATAGGAAAAACCACATGTGGGACTTGGTACCCACTAAATATGTACTGATCTAGAATACACCTTGTGAGGAGCTTACCTTGTTAAAGGTTTACAAATGCACTATTAGGTGCTACCCAGTTAAGGGATTTGCCTATAGATTTGTTAGGATCTTTGCATTGTTAGAAGAATCCTTGTTAGAGGAATTTAAACATTCAATAAGAATGCCACCTTTTTAGATGATTTAAAACAAAGATCTGTTGAGATCCACCCTATTAACAGATTTCACTGTTATAATGGTTAGAAAGCAAAAAATAGAATGATCTGTGAAATTGCACTACCTCTACATAATAAGATCCTTTTAATCTCTGAAACTCTTCTCCACACGCTATACTCTTCCTTGGATTGATAATACTTGATTCCTTCACTTTCTTTGTCACCTAATCCTTCTGCAATTCACAATCAATAAATAACTTCTTTTTCAACTTTCTAATATATAGATTTTCTTCCACTACCTTAAAATAAACCCTAGATCTAAGATAAAAAAAATCTAGATCATATTAGATAAGATACAATGCATCTAACAACTCATAATTTTTTTTTTCTCTGACCGTGTCGGCTTCCATATGAATGTCACCTTGAAAATTGAACCATATTAAAAAACTTGTTTGACCAAAAGAAATGTCTTGAAGAATCTACCTTAAATGCATACCTCGGGCAGTGTGATGTCAAATAAATTACATAAATTACATAAATTCCTTACTACACTAAAAACATCACCGATCCCATTGCCAATTTGAATTTATTCATCAGTTCACAAATCATTATTACCTACTCAAGAACTCCGTCCTATTTTCCTATTCATTCTATTTATACCACTTCTAGCCAATTAAACCACCTTCACCGGTCAACAATATGAGTCACGATCCTCAAATAGTATCTTGACATTTTTATCAACTATACCTATGACCACTCCATCAAATACTTTATCGATTTGAAATAACATCCAAATTACTTACTGTCTACCACTGATTATTTTAGTAGTTACCTAGTTTGATTTCTTTCAAACATAACCAACTCAAAATTTCATATCAAAAGTCATAGTTACAAACTTATCATCACAACACAACATATTCTCCCATTAGAATAGAAACTTCAGAAACATACTGCAAATCATTATTTACTCACATAATATTTGGTAACATACTGAAAACACTAAGTCAATCAGTTGACATCAATGACAACCTAATAACTAATTCACTTGTCATCAAATCTATACCAATCTTCATTAATGCACCACTTAGCATCACTGCATCAGTTATGATAACAATCTCCCCCTTTGGAATTGATGGCAACACTCGCAACACTCTTAACTTATCCTCTTAACTTGTAAGTTCTTCTTGGAAACACTATGTCTCTCTCATGCCAATCCTCTTACTGACTTTTGCAAAATGTTTCCACTTTTGTCTGTACCTTTGATTATACATCTACTCACTATGTCATACTGATTCATATATATATTCTCCCTTTATAATGTTTATTCTCCCCGTTATATTCTCCTATATTCCCCCCCTTTGACAACAATGCCAAAGTTGTCTAGTCATTAAGTCATCTTGGATTATAATTGACTGTTCTTTGCTTGTTCTTTCCTCATCACCACATAACAACATTTTACTAAGACTTCTCCCCCTATGGAGTATTCCACCTCTACATCAATTCATACACATGATATTATGATAAACACATATGAATTGATGCAATCAACATCATCCTCTAATTACATTCAAATAGGGGAAAGACCCCTAATCTACCTCTGAGATACACAAAGATATCCTTTGGTAATGGCTTGGTGAATATATAAGAAAATTGTTCTTTAGTAGGCACATAGTCAAGCCTTATCTCCTTCTTTTGTACCTTTTCTCTTAGAAAATGATATTTTATTACAATGTGATTTGTCTTTGAGTTCATCACCGGATTCTTGAAAATATTTATTGCACTAGTGTTATCACAATAGCTAACAACTGGTTATGTGACCTTCTCATGAATTACCTCAAGAATCTATTTTATCCATATGACTTGTTGACAATTAATAGCAACAGAAACATACTATGCCTCTGCAGTAGATTGAAAAATACAGTTATTCTTTTTGCTAGTCTAGGATACTAATCTTTCACCAAGAAAGGATGCTCCACCACTTGTGCTCTTCATATCATCAACATTTCCTGCCCAATCTACATTGGTAAACACATTAAAAAAAAATCTCCATTCATAGCATACCATAGACCATAATCTTCAGTTCCCTTGAGATATCTTAAGATCCTCTTTACTGCAACCATATGTGAGTCTTTTGGGTTTGAGGAAAACCTTACAGCAATACTGACATCATGTGTAATATACGGTCTACTGTGAACAACATACTGCAACTTACCGATCAAGGATCTATATAGAGTTTCATTTACCTCTTTGGATTCATCCTCCTTAGACAATTTGTGGCTTGTGACCATATGTGTTCTCACTAGCTTTGAGCCATCCATGCCAAAAGTTTTCAGAATCTCCTTCACATACTTGGATTGACTAATGTATATCCCTTTCTTCATCTACTATATTTGAAGACCAATAAAGAATTTGGTTTCTCCTATCATTGAAATCTAAAATTCCTTCCTCATTGCTTCTGCAAATGACCTACTCAATGCTTCATTTCCACCAAATATTATGTCATCAACAAAAATTTCAGTAATCAAAATCCTATCTTCACTTTCAGATTTTAGATATACATTGCTATTGTCACTAGTTTTTGTGAAACCAATTTGAATAAGATAAGCATGTAGCCTTTCATACCATGCTCTTGGAGATTTTTTCACTCCATACAATGCTTAATGCAAGTTAGATACCATGTCTTTACCTTTTTCAGTAGAAAAACCTTCAGGTTGTTCAATTTATACTTCTTTTTCTAACACCCCATTTATAAAATTAGATTTTACATCCATTTGATAGACCTTAAAACCTTTAAAAGTATCATATGCCAAAAGTATCCTTACACCTTCAAGTCTAGAAAAAGGTGCAAAGGTCTCGCCATCGTCCAATCCTTCTTCTTGTGCACACCCTTTGTAAACTAGCCCCACCTTATTTCTGATCACTTCTCCTTTCCCATTCAATTTATTTATGAAAATCCATTTTGTGCCTATAACATTCTTGTCAGTAGGCCTGGGTACTAAAGTCCATGTTTTATTTTTCTCTATTTTTTCTAATTCCTCTTTCATGGCCTTAATCCAATCATTATCTTCCAAAGCATCTTTAACAGTTTTAGGTTCTAATTTAGAGAATAAACAAGTAATTTTTATTGCCTTGCTCATTGTTATTACTCCAACATTTTTTATCTCCAATAATATGATCTTGAGAGTGATTAAATTTCACATACCTTGGGAGTACCAATTTTTATCTTTGGTTACCTTCATCATCATTGACCGATTTTGGATCATTCGCCAATTGTGGATTGTTCACTGGTTGTGGATTATTGACCACTTCATTTATATGTGGTATTGTATTTGGCTCTGCCGGTGGAACATAAACAAACCTATCATAGTCTTCCGGTTCCTTCTTGCTATCTTTCTCATTTTTCTTAGAAAATTCATCAATTCTAACATTTGTACTTTCAACCATCTTGTTGGTATGCTTGTTCAAACACTTATAAGCTTTACTTCTAGTAGAGTATCCTAGAAATATCCATTCATCACTCTTAGAATCAAATTTACCATTTTGTTCATCCTTCTGTATGTAACATTTACTTCCAATTTTTTTGAAATAACTAACACTAGGAGTTTGACCATACCAAAACTCATAAGGTATTTTGTTTATACCTTTCTTAAGTTGTACTCGGTTCAAATTAAAGACAATAATACTTACCGCTTCTCTCCAAAATATTTGAGCCACTCCTTTTTGCATCAGAAGTGTTCTTGCACAGTCAATTATGGATATGTTGCTTCTCTCTGCAATTCCATTTTGCTAGGGTGTCATTGGTACTGACATTTATACCTTGATTCCATGTTCTTCACAAAATGTTGTGAACTCTTAAGAAGTAAACTCACCTCCTCTATTAGATTTGAGACACTTAAGTGGTTTACCAATTTTTTTTCAGCTCTTTCTTTATACACCTTAAACATGTAGAATGCATTAGATTCATCCTTCAAAAAAATAACTGACATCATTTTTGAGTAATCATCAACAAACAATATAAATTACTTATCTCCATAGTAGCTTCGAGTTCTCATTGGACCATATTGTATGCACCCTAAAATGGTCGCCTAGACTTTGGGCCCCCATTCAACAATTTATCAAATCCCTGAATCAATATTTTCAAAAATCAACATTTTTCAAATTATATCAATTTCCTTGATCAAATCCTATTTTTATCATTTATTGGATTATTTTCTATGGGCTAACCATTTTATTCTAAGTCTTTATTTAATTAAAAATAATTTCCTCCCCTTTTATTAAATAAAAAGCCCCCACTTTTCCTCTTATCCTAAGTTGCATAAATAAAGCATTATTCTTATTTTATAAAAAGAAGAAAATGCCTTTTTGTCTCATATGGAGAAAAAATTCAACTCTTATTTTCTCATTGGAGGAGATTTGTGCAAATGGATTGCTCCTCTTTCAAGCTTCACCCTTGATTAAATCTTTTGCCTCTTAATCTCCATGGTCCATTCCTTTTCAATTCCTTTAAAAGGAGAGCTCTTTTCTCATTCTATGATCCCAACTTTGAATACTAATCTTATGCTATAGGATTTATTGGAGACATTGGAGCTTTGGATACCTTCTTGCATTTTAGCTTCCATTCTTGCATTCTTAGCTTAAGCTTTCATGGCATCTAGCTTAGTTTCCTTTATGCTCTAAATTAGCTCACATAGCTTAATTAGTAAGGCTTGTAATACTTTCCTTTCATAGCTTAGCTTGCATCTTCATTCTTAGCATAGTTGCATTGCATCTTCATTGTTGATTCTTGAGGGTATTGGCTTTCTTTCCCTTGTCTCTTTGAATCTCCCATTGTGTGGTTTACTAGCAAGGTTGCATGCTTCAATAGCTCTAGCTGAGAGCACTATCAAACATCCTTGTGACTTCATGCCTAGGGAGCTCTAGGTCGCTTTCTCAAGGTTTCCAATCCATGGATTCCCTTAGAAGTAATGACTTAGAGAAGTGCACATTTTGAGTGTACATTTTTGGTGCCCACGGTGGGTGCCAAAAATGTACACTCAAATTGTGCACTTATCTAAGTCATTATTTCCAAGGGAATCCATGGATTGGAAACCTTGAGAAAGCAACCTAGAGCTCCCTAGGCATGAAGTCACAAGGATATTTGATAGTGCTCTCAACTAGAGCTATTGAAGCATGCAACCTTGCTAGTAAATGGCACAATGGGAGATTCAAAGAGACAAGGGAAAGAATGCCAATACCCTCAAGAATCAACAATGAAGATGCAATGCAACTATGCTAAGAATGAAGATGGAAGTTAAGCTATGAAAGGAAAATATTACAAGCCTTACTAATTAAGCTATGTGAGCTAATTTAGAGCATAAAGGAAACTAAGCTAGATGCCATGAAAGCTCAAGCTAAGAATGGAAGCTAAAATGCAAGATGGTCTCCAAAGCTCCAAAGTCTCCAAGAAATCCTGTAGCATAAGATTAGTATTCAAAGTTGGGATCCTAGAATAAGAAAAGAGCTCTCCTTTTAAAGGAATTTAAAATGAATGGACCATGGAGATTAAGAGGAAAAATATTTAACCAAGGGTGGAGCTTGAAAGAGGAGCAATCCATGTGCACAAATATCCTCCAATGAGAAAATAAGAGTTGAATTTTGTGTCCATATGAGACAAAAAGGCCTTTTATTCTTTTTATAAAATAAGAATAATGCTTTATTTATGCAACTTAATATAAGAGGAAAAGTGGGGGCTTTTTATTTAATAAAAGGGGAGGAAATTCCTTCTAATTAAATAAAGACTTAGAATAAAATGGTTAGCCCATAGAAAATAATCAAATAAATGATAAAAAATAAGATTTGATCAAGGAAATTGATATAATTTAAAAAGTGTTGATTTTTGAAAATATTGATTTAGGGATTTGATAAATTGTTGAATGGGGGCCCAAAGTCTAGGCGACCATTTTAGGGTGCATACATTTGCCCCTCTTTGACTAATGTGAGATCGATTTGGGATCGCATGTGGTCAAAGAATGGAATTAAAATGTGAGATCGATTTGGGATCACAAAACAACCCAGACGTGTGTTCGATGGATGGGAACACATCAGGACAAAGATAAGATGAAAGACAAGACCAACATACTTGTGAATAAGAGATTGTCAAGTCTCAAATAAGAGATAAGAATCTCAAGCAAGGTTTGATTGAAAAAGCTGAATCAAGAATTGAAGCTGATAGGTACTGCCCCCTCAGAATCAAAATTGAAATCAGGTAGAGGAGAAATAGTAAATTGATAAATCTGATCAAATCACAAGAAATCATAATCAAAGGTGAAAGATGATAGGATAACCATCAAGCAGTGAAGACATGCCCTAGTTTAACTAGGTTTGACTGAGGAAGATATAGGATAAAGATGAAGTCAAACCTTAGAGAGATGAAGTGAATGAAGATGAATGAAAGACTAGAAGGTTGAGAGAGATGGGGATCAAGAAATGAAGATGCCCCAACGAAGAACGAAGGATCAGACCTCAAATGGTCAACCAACTACCCAGAAGAAGGAGAAATGTTGAAATGCAATTTTGACTATCAAGATGAACTCAAATTTTGATTTCGATCCTGAAAATGGGTCCAGGACATCGAAATTAGCCAGGGGTGCAATTTTCACAAAATTCTAAGATGTTTTGAAAATTAGGTCAAAAAGTCAAAATGCTATATAAGGGGAAAAAGGGTCATTTTCAAAATCATTTGTCTTATTGTGATTTGAGAATTTTTAGAGCTTAGAGAGAGAGTATGGCCCATCAAGTAGTGATTTTGGTCCACACACATCGATTCAAGCACAGTCAGTTGCACAACTGGCCTCCTCACTATAGTGCCCTGGTAAGTTTTCAGAAAAACTTGCTTGTTTGAGTCATTTATGAGCATTTATTGCATTTAAACACATGTTTTTAATTTTTTAAAAATATTTCAAATTTTACAAATGTGAAATGTCATGTGATACTTTTAAAGTATCGCACATCAGTTATACATTGTATCGTGTGATACTTTGTAAGCTAAGAAAATATCACACAACCTTTCAAGAAAGCATCGTACGATGCTTGACGAAATGTTGTGCGATATTGGGTGAACTATAGCATTGGACAAAAGTATCGCACCACTATGTAACAAAGTATCAGATGATATAATATCAACAAAAAGTATCACACTAGTATAATATGAAGTATCACATAGTGTTAATTTGAACAATATAACATGGGTCTAGACAATTTTTCATTTGTTATGACTTGTACTAATTTTAATCATCCATCATGATATGTTCTGACATCTGGTTTGGGGGTTTATGGCTTGCAAGAGGCTTTTTAGGTGCTCATCATCAAAGCACTGAGAGTAGTGGGATTGTGCTGCGTCTGAGATCTTGATGATCCGGGATGAGCAGACTTGCGGGATATGGGTTTTGGATATTTGCTGCATATGCCCGATATACGGGCAAACCATGGTTTGCCGACAGGTTTGGCCGAGAGATGGCACAGTGAGCATAATACCTTTCACTTGCTGACTAGAGAGGCATCCACTACACTGGAGGATGTCTATCAAATTCTGTGGGTACCTAGCCACGGGGATCCTGTGAGTATAATCATGTCTATAAATGATCTTTTAGTATAATGTTTCCAGATGATGAAAATTGACATGATTGTTTGTTGGAATAGGTATATTATGATCAGACCCTGCCAAAGGGATAATAGGCCATCCAGGACCTGTTCTAGGATGTCACTATTATTGATAGGCATCTCAACTAGGATCTGTTAGTCAAGGAGTTCAATAGAGATTTCCTAGTGGCGTGTATAGTATGTTCCATAGTTGCACAGGCTCTTCTTACTGATAGGATCTAGAGAGGATTTCTACTGGGTTGGGGTAGATTGGTTGCAGATCTAGTAGCACATTCGAGGTGGATGGCATGGGGCCTGGCTATCTTAGCAGACATGTACCACGAGCTGCATGAGATAGTGTATAGGGAGAGTAGGACTTGGGCATGTGGGGTCATTCTCGCTTAGATATGGGTGTGGGAGCAGATTGCTATAGTGTGACCACAAGTGTAGTTGAGGGAGTAGAGACACCCCCTATATCTACAGATATATAGGTTTCATTTCATATCCCCATAGCAGTGATGTGACATACCATAGGAGGCTGCTAGATGAGCTCACAACCCTCGAGTGGAGACCATACAGGGCCTGTGAGCTGTGGAGTGACCGAGATCAGGAGTTGGGGTATATGCTATATAGTCGGCCACTAGTCGGTCAACATTCAGAGATTGTTGAGTGGTTCATGATCTCTCAGGTGTGGAGGCAGTTTGGTCTCTAGTGACGAACATCCATGGAGACCACCACATATGCCAGGTGTAGGGAGGATGAGGGATTAGGGTGGTTACCAATGTTGGACTACCAGTAGGTGATACAGGAGACAATAGGTCTATGTAGGGAGCCCTGGGACTATCTAGCTAATGTGGGGGATGCTGGAGTTGATGCAACCTATAGGACAGAGCACCAGAGGTAGCCATTCCCTAGATTCATGGTGCCAAATGCATACCCACAGGTACAGGGTGGAGACGGGGATGATGATGATGGGGGAGATGGAGGAGGGGGAGGAGGGAGGAGAGTAGAGAGAGGATAGGGATCTAGGTTAGGTGGCCAAAGATGGTCATGGAGATAGGTTTCTGATGATGAGGTAGAGGATGCGATGAGACCAGTTCACCTATGGGTGGACGTAGGACAAGACCAACCTACAGGGGGAGGGGAGGATCTCAGAGCTAGGATCTAGGTTTTAGAGACTGAGATGTAGCAGCTTAGGATTACCATTATCATGCGAGATCAGTAGCTAATAGATCTGCGAGATGAGATAGAGCGACGAGAGAGGGAAGCGCAGGCTGAGGCAGTAGAGATCCAAAGGGAGGCAACACAAGCTACTTATTACCATGGATTATACATATAGGTTGTACCTACAACATAGAAAGTGCCACTCTACTCTAAGAGGGCTAGGATATCTGACATGGTACCAGATAGAGTAGCAGCACCACCTCCACCACCGCCATGTGATGGGGAGAGTCAGACTTAGGTCTAGGGTGTTTAGATGTATAGAGACATATCCTAGGACATTATCCAAATTTTGGATCCCACGTTGTATTTTGTATCATGAAATTCATACATATATGAGATCTACTGGATTTATGATATATCTTGTGTATGTGTCCCACTTGTGATGGATGTTTTAGTTTTATTGTCTTGTTATATTGCTCAAAATGTATGATATATGTTGATAAATGCTCATTTATAATCTCTCTCATAGATGTATGTTTAGTTCTCATGTTTATGATATAGACTCATATTTTTGAAAATGATCTTTTTGTGATATAGATATGATGATAAGATTAACCCCTTGTGATGACAGGAAAAGAATGTGATGTGAAAGACAAGGAGTGAAAGGCATGATCGAGAAAAAGAGAAAGGTGAGCGCAGTTGACCGACAAGTCCGTGAAAGATGAAAGGAGAGCTCTCTCGATATGTAGGATGCAAACTAATCTAACATGAACCTAAGAATGCAAGCTATTATGAAAAGTGGTTTACTTGCAAGGTCACAAAGCTTTTAGACTCTAATATTCATCATCGAGCGTTATTGGTAGCATTGCAAGATCATACAATACACACTAGTATAACTATGTGAATTTGAATATGATCTATATCAAATAGGTATGTGGGAATCTCACCTAGGCATCAAAGACATATAGGTCAAGATGACTAGTGTAGTGAGGTTCCCTAAGTTTAGTATAGCAAGATTATGCTCACATTGAGACACAAAAAAGTCAAGATGACTATAAGCATGCACTTGTGAAAATAGTCAAGGGTAATACCTTATAGACCCTAATGTCAAGTGGAACAAGCATAAATGCTAATGATAGGTAGGACCAACAAAATATACCCACAAGCAGAAAAAACAATAAAACATGTCCCCATGCCCCCAGTCTTCTAGCTCGGCATCATTGAAAACTATTAGGGAGAGAACACTCATCAAAGAAATCATCATAGACAACACACAAAGAAATAAAGTCAAACAAGTCTCAACAAGTTGAGTGTTTAAGTGCGTGTGTGTAGGTCACAGAGTCAAACTTTGAGTATTGCATTTGCTAGCGGAACATATCATATCATGCTAGACTACGGGTAAGATATTTGATAAGTGTTGAAAAACACTTAACGCTAGGGTAGTGTTGAAAAACACAGTTGGGGTGGTGTTGAAAAAAACACCATTTTCAAGATGTCCTAAAGACCAACGCATCTTAGAGACCAAAGCTAACATAGTTATGCCCCCTAGACAAAGACAAAGACCAATTCCAAACCAAGGCAACAAGGACAAGGCATGATGGAGAAATGCTAAGTGTTGAGGACGCATGCTAAGAAACAAGGGTGCAAAGGCCTCAAGTAGTGCCTATTTCTAGGTTTTCACCACTTGGAGATTTTTTTATTTTTTCAATTTTTTTGTATTTTTGTTACCAAGGCACCTGTTTCCAGGCTTTCACCAAGGCACTTTTTCTATTTTTTTTTGAATTTTTTGTATTTTTTTAGTACTTTTTATGCTTTTAAGGATTTTTTTAGCATCATATATGAATTTTTTTTGGAATTTTTCAGGATCAATAAATATGTACAAAGGATGCCCCCAGATAGAACAAGCATCATGGATATAACTTCTTTAGGTGCAAGACATTGATAGGATTTGGGAGCTGCTCTCCCTCTTTAGTAGATAACAAATAAGCACCTGTTCCAAAAGTAGCAGTAATGATGTATGGTCCAAGCCAATTAGGTTCAAATTTTCCCTTTTTCTCTCTATGTTCTTGGTTCTTAGGGTTTTCTCATAAGACAAGATCTCCCACTTGAAATTCTCTAGGGAAAACCTTCTTGTTGAATGCTTTGGACATACGCTTTTGGTAAATCCCCATGTGATCAAATGATGCTTTATGCTTCTCATCTAGAAGTTCTAATTCTTGGAGTCTCATGGCACGGTAGTCTTCATCTATCACTAGACCTTTGAGGGAAACTCTAAGTGAAGGAATCTCCACCTCTAAAGGTAACACTGCTTCAACACCATAGGTAAGGGCAAAAGGAGTAGCCCCAATTGGAGTACAAATACTCATTCTATAAGATCATAAGGCTGGATTTATCTGTAGATGCCAATCTCTACCATTCTTGTGAACTGTTCTATGGAGAATTTTGAGAATGGTTTTATTTGAAGCCTCTGCCTATCCATTTCCTTGCGGGAAGTAAATGGAGGACCAATGTTGTTTTATCTTGAACTTCTTGCAGAGTTGCTTTAGGTCCTTGTTTTTGAACTAACCTCCATTGTTAGTGATTATTTTAGAAGGCACTCCATACCGACAGATGATTTGGTTTAAAATAAATAGAGAAACTATCTTGCTTGAGGCAACAAAAATTGGAACAACTTCTACCCATTTGGTAAAGTAGTCAATAGCAATGATAATAAATTTGTGTCCACCTGATGAGTTGGGATGAATCTGCCCAACAAGGTCAAAGGCCCAATGCTGAAATGACCAATGAGATATAGATGGAATAAGCTCCCTGCCTGGAGCATGTATCAGGTTACTGTGTTTCTGACACTTTTCACATGATTTAGCAAAAGCTACTGCATCTGTTTGCATGGTAGGCCAATAGTATCTAGCCCTAAGCAACCTTCAGGCCATGGCAAGACCATTGGAATGTCCTCCACAAATTCCCTCATGAATGTTAGCTAATGCTTGATCGGACTCATCCTTTTCCAAGCACCTAAGAAGTGTCCCATCTAAACCCCTCCTATATAGATCACTAGAGATAAGGGTGTGGTGAGAGGCATTTCAGGTTAAGTTTCTTCATTCAGAATGGTTGAAGGTTTCAGGAATAATGCCATCATGGAGATATGAGTAAATGGCACCATAGTGGGATGACTCATGGCTAACAAGGGTACAAACAACTTGGCTTTCTTGGGAGTCATAGATAGGATAGTGTAGCTCTTCCACTAGGAATTTGAATCTGGACTCATGCTATTCTAGCTAAAGAAGTGAAGCCAATGTAGCCATAACATTAGCTGCTTTATTCTTTGCTCTAGGGATTTGCTGAAATGTAACAAAGGTGAAATATCGTCTCAATGAATCAACCATTTTCTTGTAGGGTACCAGTTTTTCATCCTTTGTTTGGTATTCTTCATTAACTTGGTTGATTATTAATTGCGAATCCCCATAGATATGCAGCTCTGTGATTCTCCATTCTATTGCCATTTTTAGTCCATTTGTCAAGGCCTCATGCTCAACAATGTTATTTTGTACATGGGAACAATAGTTTGTAGGACTTAGGGATTGTGTATCCATGAGGAGAAAAAAATAACACTCCTGCTCTGGAACCATTTTGCATGAAAGAGCCATCAAAGAACATCCTCCATGTTCTTGCAGTCATGTACATTATGTGCCCATTTGGAAATTCAACTTGAATAGGCATGCTATCTTGAATTGGGAAATCAGCCAATTGATTTGCAATGGCTTATCCTTTTATAGCTTTACGTTCAACATATCTATTTTAAATTCTAATAAGATCATCATCCACTTTGCAAGTCTACCCATGAGAGTAGCCTTACCAAGAAAATATTTGAGAGGAACAATCTTTGCTATGAGGTGTATTGTATGCACAAGCATGTAATGTCACAACTTTTGGGAAGGAAACACCACTGCAAGGAAAGATTTTTCAATACTAGTGTAATTAACCTCATATGACATGAGAGTATGAATGATGTAATATATAGCTCTTTCTTTCCCAGTGTCATCAAGTTGAGCCAATAATGCCCCCAAGAAAGATTCTGTTGCTGAAACATACAATATGAGTGGTTTTCTTGGGATAAGAGGCATTAAGATTGGAGGATTGACCAAGTATTACCTAATTTGGTCCATGCTTTTCTGAAAATCCTTATTCCAGACACATTTGACCCCTTTGTGCAATGTCTTATTAAAGGGTTGAGCTCTATCAGCCAGTTGTGAAATGAACCTCCTTATAGATTGAAGATGTCCCTGGAGACTCCTCATTTGGCTAATGTTTTTGGGAGGTGGCATATCCAAGATTGCTTGAACTTTCTCTGGGTCCACCTCTATTCCTTTGGCTGAAATGATAAACCCTAGAAGTTTTCGAGAGGTGACTCCAAATGCACACTTTTTAGGATTTAATCTTAGTTGAAACTGCTCCATGTGATCTAGAATGACTTCCAAATCACCTAAGTGTGTATTTATTTTTTTAGATTTAGCCAAGGTGTCATCCACATAATCTTCCATATTCTTATGCATCATGTCATGAAAGATAGTTGTCATAGCTCTTTGATAAGTAGCTCCTACATTTTTCAATCCAAATGGCATAACGTTCCAGCAATAGGTACCCCATGCGCAAGTGAATGCAGTCTTTTCCTGGTCTTCAGGAGCTAAATGATTTGATTATATCTAGAAAAAATGTCCATCAAGGAATAGATCTCATAACCCGCGGTCATGTCCACTATCATGTCTATGTTTGGGAGTGGAAAATCATCCTTAGGGCATGCTTTATTAAGATCTCTAAAATCTGTGTAGATGCGAATGGACTTGTCATGTTTTGAAACTAGTACAATATTGGATACCCATTTGACATAATCAATGGCTCTTATAAATCTTGCGTTGAGGAGTTTTTCTAGTTCTGCTTTGACGAGAAGAGCTATGTGAGGATGCATTTTCCTCAATTTTTGTTTCACTAGTTTTATACCTAGAGCTATGGACAAGTGATGCATAATGAGATTAGTGTCCAACCCTGGCATGTCTAAGTAAGTCCAAGAAAAATCAATCTTCTTGCTCTATAGGAACTTGGTATATGCTTCTTTTTCCTGTGTTGATGGAGACTGAGCCAAATGCACTATCTGTGGAGCCTCTTCTGTACCCAAATTAATTGGCTGTGTAGGCTCGACAAGCACTGAAGATCTATCTTGAAAGTAACTTGGGAGATGATCAAGTACCTCATCCTTAGGTGCCTTGAAGAGGTTTTCACCCTCAAATACATCCTTTATTTTTACTTTTTTAGGTTTTGACACCGCCACACAATGGTTTTTGTCATCAAAACTCTTATTCTTTTTTTCTTTTCTTTTCATTTTGCGACTAAGGTACTTGATATCTGGTTCTATCATGCTTGTAGTTAGTTTTCTGGTGGAAGAGACTACGGGCTCAAGGGAATTTAGGTAACATGCTATCTCATAGTCATTTTGGAAAGTTAAAAGTTGAGGCTCTTGATAGTGTTAGACCAATCAATTAGGTGGGGATTGGCAAGGGGTAGGTCAATGATGGGTTCAATGTCATGGATACGAATGGTTGTTAGAGTAATCATACTTTATGCTTATTAATTAAATCACTTTGGTTTAATTAATTAAGTCATTTATTACTCTATTTACTTAAGCTATCTTTTAGGTGCATTATAATTAATATATTTATTAATTATAATGTGCAACCTAGCTTTATTTTTTGCTTTATAGCTTTAGGGTTTTATTGTTCACCTATATGGTTGAACCCTTTGTACATTCCTTTGAGATAATTCACTTATTGGATCATAATAGAGATTGCTCTTTGCATGTCCATAAGATGTCTCTGGTTTTTTGGCCTCCATGATTTTTCTTGCTTCTGTGCTTTGCTTCTTCCATGTGACAGGGTTATGCATGCAGGTGTTCTTGGGAGATTAGTATTTCACCTAATCTAACATGGTATCAGAGCCATCTTGCTGTTAGATTAGGTGAAATACTAATCTCCCAAGAACACCTGCATGCATAACCCTGTCACATGGAAGAAGTAAAGCACAGAAGCAGGTGGTTTTCAAGGGTTTCAGGAGTTTTTTTTGTGGATCTGGGGGGAGCCAAAATTTAGCTCACCTTGGGCAAAAAAGGACACCACCATTATGTCCGGAAGGCCCAAGAACCCCTAAATCCATATAAAACTTGTCCATTTTGGACACAGTGGCATCTGAGGAAAATTTTTTTTGCATACCAGGGCCGTACGGCCCTGGCACGCACCCCGAGATGGCGGTTGTCAAAAATTTAAAAAAAAAAAAGAAAAAGTTTTGGGCGGCCGCCCGGCGGCCACCAGCGCACCGCCAAGCGGCCACCACAGAGCCGCCGCCCGCTGCCCACCGGCCCAGCTCCGCAGTCTGCGGCCTCCACCGCCCTCGGCCCCGCCGCCCGCGCCCGCGCCCTCCGCTCCACCCACCGCTGGCTCCTCTGCCGCCCCGTTGGCCTCCGACCGCCACCCCGGCTCCGCCCGCGGCCTCCCCTCCGCCCGCTCAGCTCCGCCGGCCGCCCTTTGCTCCGCTCCGCCGGCCGCCCGGCGAGGTTTTAAGCCCTGCGGGCCCTAGCGGCGGTCACATGGGTGACCGGGAGCTCTAGCTCCAGCCCCCTGCGCGCGCCTTGCGCCCAGGGGCTTTGCATTTCCAGCCCCAGGGGCTTTAAAATATTTTTTTGAAGCTTTTTTAGGGGTAATTGGGTCTTTTTTGCCATATCTTCTTCATCTGGAGGCGTATTTGGGAGTTTTTTATATCATCGGAAAGCTCTTTCTGAGACGAACGCAATTATGGAGGTTTCTTTTCGAATTTTTTGCCTCATTTTTTGTACCATGCCTTCGAAGGCAGGACTACTTTTTTGCCTTCCTGGAGCACCTGATGCTTTTTTTGGCATAACTTGCTCATACAGAGGAGTTAGTGGGTGAACAAGACATCATCGAAAAGATGATTCTGAGATGGTCGTTTTATACATAGAGCTTTTTTCCAGATTCTTCTTCCATTTTTCGCACCAGGCTGTTGAATTCAGAGGTTTTCTTTTTCAGGTGCCTGCCAGAGCACCTGTCTCTGTTTTTGCCGTAACTTGAGCATACGATGGCATTTTTTGCCAAACGAGATATCGACGGAAAGCTGGTTCTGAGACCTTTCTATTTTTTTCAGTTTGGTTATTTGATTTTGTCGTTTGCAGGGGTTTTCTGCTAGTCAAAGTCACGGGTACTTTTTGCATTTCGGACACTATATCTCTCACATCCGGGCTCAGTTTTCAGCAAACTTGGTATTTTCAGAAAGCTGGTTCAGTGTGCTATTCAGTGGCAGAGGTTATTTTTCCAGATTCTACTCCAAGTTTTCACTCCTTCGCGTTTGGCAGTTTATGCCCTCTGGTGGAGTGCTTGGTTCTACAGGTCCAGGGATCTCTTCTTCTGAGTTCATAGCTCACTCTTCTTTCTGTCTTTTGAGCATTGTATGCTTCTCTTCTGTTGCATTCTTTTTTCTGTAAACGCACTGAGATAAAGTGCCTGCTTTTGCATTTTGGGATCTTGAACACTATGTGTTTGTTTGTATACGCACTCAGTTATAAAGTGTCATGGGGGGATTCTGATGCATTTGCCACTATAGGCGCATCCACTCTTGTCAAGTGAGTGTACCTTCCACGACATTAGCCCATGTAGACTGTGTCTATGACCGCCCTTTATCCTGTGCTTGTACCTTCTTTTGCACATAGGTGTTCCTGTCTCTTCTTCTTGCAGATGTTTCTGGCATTGCATTTCTGTGTTCTTGTCACCCCGTTCAGCATTATGGGGGGGTTCACCTGTTGGCTCTATTGCTTCCTTGGTTCGGTTGAGTGATCTACGTATTTAGTTTTTGTTCCTATGTACTAGGCGGATGCAGTGGCTAGGCACCTATGCATTTCGGTGAGATGGATCATCTACTATATAGACACTCATTCATTCCTATTTTGGAGGTCACCTCTTTGATTGATCAGCTCTTCAGACTTTGTCTTCTCTACCTGGTCATGCACTTCAGTGGGGGTTCCAGCAGTTTCTTCTGATAGTGTTTGCAGCTTCATGCTTCGGAGATGCTTCATGCTCTTTCTTGTTCCTTTCTTTGGGACATTCCCTAGATTGGAGGCTTTGTTTCCTTCATCTAGTTTATTTTCTTGTACTGGGTACCTGATCAGGCCTTGTTGCCGAGACCTATTTTCTGCTTTCATAGCTGTGCTAGGTTAGCTTCCCTCTTGAGCTACGCTTAAGGGGGGGTGTTAGAGTAATCATACTTTATGCTTATTAATTAAATCACTTTGGTTTAATTAATTAAGTCATTTATTACTCTATTTACTTAAGCTATCTTTTAGGTGCATTATAATTAATATATTTATTAATTATAATGTGCAACCTAGCTTTATTTTTTGCTTTATAGCTTTAGGGTTTTATTGTTCACCTATATGGTTGAACCCTTTGTACATTCCTTTGAGATAATTCACTTATTGGATCATAATAGAGATTGCTCTTTACATGTCCATAAGATGTCTCTGGTTTTTTGGCCTCCATGATTTTTCTTGCTTCTGTGCTTTGCTTCTTCCATGTGACAGGGTTATGCATGCAGGTGTTCTTGGGAGATTAGTATTTCACCTAATCTAACAATGGTATCATCTCTAGTGATGGCAGAGTTAGGGTCTGTCAAGTATCCCTCTAAGGTACCTGAATAAGGATTTATCCTACCAAGTGAAGCATCATCCACTAAAGCGACTCACAGATTCAAATCCTCTAGTCCTACACTAGAGTCATTAGCTACCTTAGGTTAGGAACTATAAGTATGGACAATATCAATGTCCATGTCAATTGTGGAAGAATCAGAGAGAGATTCCCACTCATACTCATGTGAGTCTGTATCTAAATCCCAACTAGGATGTTTACACCAAGCATATTTATGATGTCTAGATGTGGAAGCTCTAATGTCACCAAGGGTAACACCTTCTTGAATGCCATTCATGTATTGATGTTCTTGAATAGGATCTTCAACAATGGATTCCTCTTGTTCTAGGCCTAAAATTGTTGTATGGGTAACTGGAGTATCTGAATCTCCCCAAAGGAGATTGGTGGAAGGGACCCAATATTCACACATGTCCTGCTGGTTTGTCAAATTAGGTGTATACTTTGTTTCATCCCCACTATCCATCTCATCATGGATAGGAACAGGGTTCTTGTTCTGATTTTCAAAACCTAGGCCAACCATTTTTTAGTCCTACAGCCAAAAAGAGCATGATTGAGTGGTTCAACTCTAGCATCTAATTTGTGACTGAGAGGACCATGACTTGGATAGCCCATACTTTTGACAAGAGTTTACCCTCTTCCATATGTCTTAGGAGAGGGAGAGAAGTTATCATTATGCATGTACTTATCTTCTCTATAGATCTAGTTTAGGCACTAAGGACTCTACAAATGTACCAAACAAAGTCATGGTTGAAGATGAAGGACACATCTCTTGTGAGGGTTTTCTATAAGATCTAGGGGGGACTGGCAGTTTTGTAAAGGAGTCAAGTTGATACCCCCCATACCAAGGTCTATGGACTTGAACTTATTCTTTCACTGTGCTAGAGTTGCATCAAAATCCTCTACTTCCTTGTTGAGAGGAACATGAGTCCCTGCTGAAATTGCATTTACAGATAATGTGCTATCCCTGGGTATACAGACTTCTACTCCATTATAAGGGGAACTTAACACATTGGTGGTAGGTGGATGGCACTGCTTTCATGTCATGGATCCACGGTCTACCAAGTAGGATATTATATGCTAGAGGACCAACATCAATAATTTGGAACAAAATGTCCTTTTCAACAAGACCAATCCTAACAGGTAGAATGACCAACCCTTTAGAACTTCTCTCTGTCTCATCATAGGCTTTGATGGTAATTTTCTTCTGGGTATCAATAACTTGCTCAGAATAACCCAGTATCTTCAACAAACTCAAGGAACAAATGTTGAGCCCAACACCCCCATCAATCAACACACGCCTGACATGGGTCTTGTGAATCATGACTTTGATATGAAGGGAGATTATGCAGATGGCTCAAAGTTTTGTCATCTTCTTCTGAGAATGTTAGGTAATGAGGGCTGGCAAGGTGGTTAACCATGTTCTGGAATTGGTCAACATCTACGTTGTTAGGAACATTTGCTGCACACAAAGCATCCTCAAGGATACGCTTATGTCTTGGAGACAATTCTAAAAGCTCAAAGATTGAAATTTGAGCTGGCATTCTTTGTAACTGATCAACAAGGTTATAATTCAGCTGAGGACTCACAACTAATTTGGTGGTGACATTTTGGATGTCACTTGCTTGGGTTTGTTGGACTGGTTAGACTTAGGACCTCTAATAACCATAGGACCTTGACTTTGACTTTTGGTGACAACGTTGAGAGCTTGGGATGACCTTTGAGAGTGAGGACCCCTAAGCACCACCACATGTTCTTCATCAAATATAGGAGGAGAGACCACATCATAACCATAAGGATATTTGTCTCTCATCATGTTGACACTTTCCTCCACCACTTCAAGCATATTGACCACATTTTCTGCAGCTATGTAGATATAGTTGATTTTGGCCTTGCCATTCTTTGGTTTAGAGGTTTTCCCCTTCTCATATTTGGGCAAAGGATCCTTGAATGCTTTATGGTCTGCATTGGTGTTCAACCCATCAATCTGAAGTTTGCCACTCTCAATAAGATCTTGAATAATATGCTTTAATTTCCAACAATGTTCAATGTCATGTCCAATGCCATTGTGGAATTTGTAGAAAGCTTTTTCATTCCACCAATGCGGCTTAACGTTAGGTATGCAAAAATTTGCTGGATCTTGCGGTTGTGCAAGGTTATTGGCAATAAGCATCTTGAAAACATCCTCATATGAGTCACCAAGTTTAGAAAATTGTTGCCTCTCCTTTTTAGGCTTATCCTGATACTTTGGTTTATGCTCTTGTTGGTTGGAGAATGTGTTGAACTTCATAGCTTGAATTGCACTAGACAAATGGAGGACTCCTTGATCTTTGGGTTGAGAAGAGTCCACAACTTCGTCATTGACTACTTGTTTGTTCTTGTTCCAGTGTGAGTGCTTGCCTTTGTCCTTATTAGCATTGTGGTTGTTTTGACTATTATTTTTATTGTTATGTTTGGTCAAAATCCCTTGTTCTTTCAAGAAATCCTCAATTTGACATGCAGTTTCGACCATAGTGTCAAAGGAATCAAAGACCATCTTCCGAACCTCATACCGCATTTCAAGCACCAAGTTGCTAACAATGATATCAATCCTTTCATGTTCAGGAATAGTCCTAGAATAGAGAGAGCACAATCGTCTCCATCTTTGTAAGAAGGTAACAAAGGATTCCCCTTGGTTCTACTTCAAATTGCACAAGTCTAACATATTGACTGATCTTGACAAGTTGTATGCAAAATGTTGAGCAAATCTGTGGACAAGCTCTTTGAAAGTTTTGATGGTAGGGGTTATGTTGGTAAACCACTCCATGGCTTGGCCCTTGAGACTCCTCAGAAATAATCTCATAAGATAGGAGTCATCTTGGTGAAACTCAAAACTCATGATGCAGAACTAACACACATGATCATGTGGGTCGCCATTGCCGTCATACTTGTCATACTGGGGGATTTCAACTTTTCTAGGAAAATCCTTCATACTCACACTCCTGTCAAAAGGATTGGGACAAATAGAGTCAAGTGAAAAGGAAATTTTAGGTGCCAACACCTTTTTCGTCATACACTTGAGTTTTTTGATCTCCTCTTCTTGGGATGGACCTTGTTTCTTGATTTTTCTATCCACATCAAAGTTGTAAGGAACTCTGGCACCCTTTTTGATGAAGCTCTCTAGAAACTTATTCTTGTTTTGATCTAGATACTTTTCCACATATTGTTGGAATAGTGGCTCTTGTTGCATCCTCATAAATTCTTGATCATCAAAACTTGCACTACTTCCTCCATGTTGAGAGCTATTATGAGCTTGTTGGGAGGGTTGTCTCAAGTTCCTAGGAGGTGTTTGTCTCCTATGTTGTGAAATCCTCCTTCCTCTAGGACTAGGAGATCGTGAAGGGGTTCTTGACTGCCTTCTACTTCTTGGGGTTCCTGAGGGAGTAGATGGCGGAGAGTTGTTTCCACTATTGGTACCCCTGTTATTGAATTGGTCATTGAGTTGTTGGGCTAAAAGCCTATCTTGTTCTTCTTGAAATGCTTTTCTTTTCAATTCTAATAAGGTTTGTTGCTCCGCCTCTAGGAGTCTAAACCTTTCTTCTTTAGCGGCTTGTTCATCCAAAAAGGCTTTCTTTTCTCGTTCAATTCTTTTAAGCCTTTCATTCGCATACCTTGAGGTTGTTTTGAGAGGAGAGTTGGGCCTCAAATGTTTGAACAAGTCATTAGTAAATGCTGCATTCACATGAGCATCACAAGATTCATTGTTTTGGTCTTTGTGTTGTGACCATGCATCTTGGTGAGCTCATCCATAATGTCTTTCAGCTCTTTGATGGGTGTTTAGATATCTTGAGTTGATAGGGGGTGATTCTGGTTGATTGTCATCACCAAATAGCATGTTATCCCTATGTCTTTAGAAAATGTCATCAAGATTTTGATCCATCACTTCTCTCTCCTTTCTTGTCATGGTGTAACTCATGTCCATATCTGATTGAGAAGGTGCTAAAGAGGTACTCAACTCACTAGGATTTCTCTTTGAGTCAAACCAAGCTTTAGACTCACTCCTAGGTGATTGATCAAAGATGGGCTCCTTTCCCTTTCCCTTTTGACGAGTTTGGACTAAGGGTAATTGATCAAAGACAACTTGAGGTCATTTTCCTTGGCTGACTTGGTACCTTGTCATAACCGACATGAAAGAAAAAGACCCTTGGTGATAAGATGACCCTATGAAATGTCGATACCAAACTAGGATAGTAAAAGTGTTCAATTGTCCAAAAAGAGATGGTAAGATAGAAAATTGCAACAGGTGTAAACCAACACTGCCAAAGAGGTGTATAATAAATGGATGAGTATCCTAACACATATGGATCAGGAGGATGGATTTAACCAAAATATTTTTTTGATTGAAATTGAATTTATGTGGAAGTGAATTTGGACAAGAGACTACTAAGACTCTCCAAGTGTGTTACCAAATAATCTAAAGGTTTACATTTTCAACAAGGATGATTCCTAACTTCTCAATTCCAAACAAGATTACTTTGTAAAATCAAAGGATACTAATTCAAGGGATCAAAACATAGGAACCCAAGGTACAAAGAGGCTTCTAGCGGTAGAGTAGGAGACCTACTAAAATTTGGATTGACCAAAGAAAGACTGAAAATGGCATAAATCAAACAAACATCAAATTTACCTTGTGCGACAGTTTCTAGGCTAACATAATGATACAATCTTCCAAAATGATATTTCACACGAAGCAGTGCGACAGTTTCCAGGCAGCCCGTGCGATAAAATCTAGGCAAGCTGTGCGATAGTTGTGCAACAATGAACTATCATACGATAAAACTTAGTACAATGTGTGATGGTATTTTAGGATCATATGACTCTTGACCAGTGAGTGCTTAAATTTTAGTTTTTCAAGCAATTCAGTCAAAGTTTTAGTTTGATGGTTGGATTTTTTGATTTCAAACATAGTACTAGCAGTAATTTGACAAGTTTGCAAATAGTAGGTGATCAAACATGTCATAAAATAGTTGCACAAGGGAAAAAGCAACCTTGCCAAGATAAGCAATTGTGATATCAAAGAAAGAAAATCCTATGAAAGCTACCGTGATGTTTGATGTTTGAGAACTTTTGCACGGGTAGATCACAACGAGAACACTTCAAGCACTTACTAGCCTAAAAAGACAAAGGCTCAATACTTAACAACTTGGCCCACACTTGATGTTCCATTGCCTCACACAAAGTGGTTGCCCACAATAGATATTGGCTTTGTCATAGAAGTGCCAATGACACAACCAAAGGAACACAGATGGTGAGTAATCTTGGGGTGATCTGGGTTAGTCCACTAGGATCAATCCTTGCACCAAGAAGCTAAGCAGAAAAATAGGGTGGCTTCTTTCTATGGTTCTTAGTAAGGGCTTCTATTCATAATACCCCTCTTTCTCCCCAAAGGGACTCCTTACCTTATGACAAGTAACATTGAGATGATATTTCACCTTTGTTACATTTCAGCAAATCCCTAGAGCAGAGAATAAAGCAACTAATGCTATGAATACATTGGCTTCACTTCCTCAGCTAGAACAACATGAGTCCAAATTCAAATTTCTGGTGGAAGAGCTACACTATCCTATCTATGACTCCCAAGAAAGCCAAGTTTTTTGTACCCTTGTTGGCCACGAGTCATCCCACTATGGTGCCATTTACTCATATCTCCGTGATGGCATTATTCTTGAAACCTTCAACCATTCAGAATGAAGAAACTTAACCCGAAATGCCTCTTGCCACACCCTTATCTCTAGTGATATGTATAGGAGGGGTTTAGATGGGACACTTCTTAGGTGCTTGGAAAAGGATGAGTTTGATCAAGCATTAGCTGAGATTCATGAGGGTATTTATGGAGGACATTCAAATGTTCTTGCCATGGCTCGAAGGTTGCTTAGGGCTGGATACTATTGGCCTACCATGCAGACAGATGCAGTAGCTTTTGCTAAATCATGCGAAAAGTGCCAGAAACACGGTAACCTAATACATGCTCCAAGCAAGGAGCTTATTCCTTCTATTTCTCATTAGCCATTTCAACACTGGGCCTTTGATCTTGTTGGGAAGATTCATCCCAACTCATTAGGTGGACACAAATTCATCATCACCGCTCCTAATTACTTTACCAAATGGGTAGAAGCTATTCCAAATTCTATTGCCTCGGGCAAGATAGTTTCTCTATTTATTTTAAACCATATACTCTGTCAGTATGGAGTGCCTTTTGAAATCATCACTGAAAATCGAGGTCAGTTCAAAAACAAGGACCTTAAACAACTCTACAAGAAGTTGAAGATAAAACAACATTGGTCCTCCATTTACTTCCCACAAGGAAATGGACAAGCAAAGGCTTTGAATAAAACCATTCTTAAGATTCTCCATAGAACAGTTCACAAGAATGGTAGAGATTGGCATCTACAGATAAATTCGGCCTTGTAGGCCTATAGAACAAGTATTCATACTCCAATTGGGGCTACTCCTTTTACCCTTATTTATGGTGTTGAAGCAGTGTTACCTTTAGAGGTGGAGATTCCTTCACTTAGAGTTTCCCTCAAAGGTCTAGCGATAGATGAAGACTACTGTGCCATGAGACTCCAAGAATTAGAACTTCTAGATGAGAAGCGTAAATCATCATTTGATGACATGAGGGTTTACCAAAAGTGTATGTCCAAAGCATTCAACAAGAAGGTTCGCCCTAGAGAGTTTCAAGTGGGAGATCTTGTCTTATGAGAAAACCCTAAGAACCAAGAACATAGAGAGCAAAAGGGCAAATTTGAACCTAATTGGCTTGGACCATACATCATTACTATTGGTTTTGGAACAAGTGCTTATTTGTTATCTACTGAAGAGGGAGAGCAGCTCCCAGATCCTATCAATGTCTTGCACCTGAAGAAGTTCTATCCATGATGCCTATTTTGTCTGGGGGCATCCTTTGTACATATTTATTGATCCTGAAACAATTCCAAAAAAACTCATATATGATGTTGAAAAAATCCTAAAAAGCATATAAAGTCCTAAAAAAATACAAAAAAATCAAAAAATAAAAAAAATAAAATAAAAATAGAAAAAGTGCCTTGGTGAAAACCTGGAAACAGGTGCCTTGGTAGCAAAAATACAAAAAAATTGAAAAAATAAAAAAATCTCCAAGTGGTGAAAACTTGGAAATAGGTGCTACTTGAGGCCTTTGCACCCTTGTTTCTTAGCATGCATCCTCACCACTTAGCCTTTCTCCATCATGCCTTGTCCTTGTTGCCTTGGTTTGGAATTGGCCTTTGTCTTTGTCTAGGGGGCATAACTGTGTTAGCTTTGGTCTCTAAGATGCATTGGTCTTTAGGACATCTTGCAGACGATGTTTTTTCAACACCACCCCAATTATGTTTTTCAACACTACCCTAGCGTCAAGTGTTTTTCAACACTTATCAGATATCTTATCCACAGTCTAGCATGATATGATATGTTCTACTGGCAGATGCAATACTCAAAGTTTGACTCTATGACATACACACACGCACTTAAACACTTGACTCGCTGAGACTTGTTTGACTTTATTTCTTTGTGTGTTGTCTATGATGATTTCTTTGATGAGTGTTCTCTCCCTAATAGTTTTCGATGATGCTGAGCTAGAAGACCGGGGGCATGAGAACATATTTTATTGCTTTTTCTGCTTGTGGGTATATTTTTTTGGTCCTAACTGTCATTAGCATTTATGCTTGTTCCACTTGACAGTGGGGTCTACAAGGTATTATCCTTGATTGTTTTCACAAGTGCATGCTTATAGTCATCTTGACTTTCTTGTGTCTCGATGCGAGAATAATCTTGCTATACTAAACTTAGGGAACCTCACTGCACTAGTCATCTTGACCTATATGTCTTTGATGCCTAGGTGGGATTCCCAGATACCTATCTGATATAGATCAAATTCAGATTCACATAGTTATACTAGTGTGTATTGTTTGATCTTGCGACGCTACCAATAATGCTTGATGATGAATATTAGAGTCTAAAAGCTTTGTGACCTTGCAAGTAAACCACTTTTCATAGTAACTTGCATTCTTAGGTTCATGTTAGATTAGTTTGCATCCTGCATATGGAGAGAGCTCTCCTTTCATCTTTCACAAACTTGTCGGTCAACTACGCTCACCTTTCACTTTTTCTCGATCATGTCTTTCACTCCTTGTCTTTCACATCACATTCTTTTCCTATCATCACAAGGGGTTAATCTTATCATCATATCTATATCATAAAAAGACCATTTTCAGAAACATGAGTCTATATCATAAACATGAGAACTAAACACACATCTATGAGAGAGATTATACATGAGCATTTATCAGCATTTATCATACATTTTGAGCAATATAACAAGACAATAGAACTAAAACATCCATCACAAGTGGGACACATACACAAGATATATCGTAAATCTAGTAAATCTCATATATGTATGAATGTCATGATACAAAATACAATGTGGGATCCAAAATTTGGATAATGTCCCAAGATATGTCTCTATACATCTAGACACCCTAGACCTAAGTCTGACTCTCCCCATCACATGGTGGTGGTGGAGGTGGTGTTGCTTCTCTATCTTGTACCATGTTAGATCTCCTAGCCCTCTTAGAGTAGAGTGGTGCTCATTATGCTATAGGTACAACCTGTATGTATAATCCATGGTAATAAGCAACTCGTGCTACCTCCCTCTAGATCTTTGCTGCATTAGCCTGTGCTACCCTCTCTCATTGCTCTATCTCAGCTCATAGATCCATCAGCTGCTGATCTCACATGACAATGGTAATCCTAAGCTACTGCATCTCAGTCTCTAAAACCTAGATCCTAGCTCTGAGATCCTCCCCTCCACCTGTAGGCTGGTCCTATCCTGCGTCCACCTGTCAGCAAATTGGTCTCATCACATCCTCTACCTTATCATCAGAAACCTATCTCTGTGACTATCTTTGACCACCTGACTTGTATCCCTATCCTCTCTCCGCTCTCCTCCCTCCTCCCCCTCCTCCATCTCCCCCATCACCATCATCCCCATCTCCACCCTGTACCTATGGGTCTGCATCTAGCACTGTGAATCTAGGGAATGGTTGCCTCTGGTGCTCTGCCCTATAGGTTGCATCAACTCTGGCATCCCCCACATTAGCTAGATAGTCCCAGGGCTCCTTGTGTAGACCTTCCATTTCCTATACCGCCTACTGGTAGTCCAACATCTGAAATGACCCTAATCCCTCATCCTCCCTGCACCTGGCATATGTGGTGGTCTCCATGGATATCCGCTAGTGGTGACCAAAATACCTCCAGACCTGAGAGATCATGAACCACTCAACAATCTTTGAATGCTGATCGACTAGTGGCCGACTATATAGCATATACCCCAGCTCCTGATCCCAGTCACTCCATAGCTCATAGGCCCTGAATGGTCTCCACTTAAAGGTTGTGAGCTCATCCAACAACCTCCTGTAGTATGTCACATCGTCACTATGGGGCTGTGAAATGAAACCTGTATATCTGTAGATATAGGGGCATCTCCACTCCCTCAGCTACACTCATGGTTGCACTACAACAATGTGCTCCCACGCCCATATTTGAGCGAGAACGACCCCACATGCCCAAGTCCTGCTCTCCCTATACACTATCTCATGCAGCTTGTGGTACATGTCTGCTAAAATAGCCGAGCCCCATGCCATCCACCTCAGATGTGCTACTAGATCTACAACCAATCTACCCCAACCCAGTGGAAATCCTCTCTGGCTCCTATCAGTAATAAGAGCCTGTCCAACTATGGAACATACTATACATGCCACTGGGAAATCTCTACCGAACTCCTCGACTAAGCGATCCCAGCTGAGATGCCTGTCAATAATAGTGACATCTTGGAATAGGTCTTGGATGGCCTGTTATCCCTCTGTCGGGGTCTGATCATAATATACCTATGCCAACAAACAATCATCTTAGTTTTCATCATCTAGAAAAATTATACTAAAAGATCATTTATAGACATGATTATACTCACAATATCCCCATGGTTAGGTACCAGCAGAATCTGATAGACATCCTCCAGTGTAATGGATGCCTCTCCAATTGGCAAGTGAAAGGTATTATGCTCACTGTGCCATCTCTCAACCAAAGCTGTCAGCAAACCATGGTTTGCCCGTATATCGGGCATATGCAAAAAATATCCAAAACCCATATCCCACAAGTCTGCTCGTCCTGGATCATCAAGATCTCAGACGCAGCGTAACCCGGTCACTCTCGGTGCTCTGATAATGAGCATTGGAAAAGCCTCCTACAAGCCATAAACCCCCAAACCAGATGTCAGAACATATCATGATGGATGATTAAAATTAGTACAAGTCATAACAAATGCAAAAATTGTCTAGACCCATGTTATATTGTTCAAATTAATACTATGTGATACTTCATATTATACTAGTGCGATACTTTTTGTTGATATTGTATTGTGTGATACTTTGTTACACAGTAGTGTGATACTTTCATCCAATGTGATAGTTCACCCAATATCCCATGACATTTCATCAAGCATCGTACAATGCTTTCTTGAAAGGTCATGTGATATTTTCTTAGCTTACAAAGTATCGCACGATACAATGTATAACTGGTGTGCGATAATTTAAAAGTATCACATGAAATTTCACATTTGTAAAATTTGAAATATTTCAAAAACATTAAAAACATGTGTTTAAATGCAATAAATGCTCAGAAATGACTCAAACAAGCAAGTTTTTCTGAAAACTTATCGGGGCACTATAGTGAGGAGGCTAGTTGTGCAACTGACCGCGCTTGAATTGATGTGCATTGATCAGAATTGTTGCTTGCTGGGCCATAATCTCTCTGAGCTCTAAAAATTATCAAATCACAATAAGACAAATGATTTTGAAAATGACCCTTTTTGCCCCTTATATAGCATTTTGACTTTTTGACCTAATTTTCAAAACATCTAGGAATTTCATGAAAATTGCACCCCTGGCTAATTTCAACATCTTGGACCTATTTTTGGGATCAAAATCAAAATCTGAGTTCATCTTGATAGTCAAAATCACATTTCAACATTTCTCCTTCTTCAGCGTAGTTGGCTGACCATTTGAGGCCTGATCCTTCGATCTTTGCTGGGGCGTCTTCATTTTTTCATCCCCATCTCTCTCAACCTTCTAGTCTTTCATTCATCTTCATTCACTTCATCTCTTTGAGGTTTGACTTCATCTTTATCCTATATCTTCCTTAGTCAAACCTAGTCAAATTGGGGCATGTCTTCACTGCTTGATGGTTATCCTATCATCTTTCACCTTCAATTATGATTTCTAGTGATTTGATTAGATTTATCAATTTACTGTTTCTCCTCTACCTGATTTCAATTTCAATTCTGAGGGGGCAGTAGCTATCAACTTCAATCCTTGATTTAGCTTTTTCAATCAAACCTTGCTTGAGCTTCTTATCTCTTATTTGAGACTTGACAATCTCCTATTCATAGGTATGTTGGTCTTGTCTTTCAGCTTATCTTTATCAGCTTATCTTTGTCGTGATGTGTTCCCATCCATCGAACACACATCTGGGTTGTTTTGTGATCCTAAATCGATCTCACATTTCAATTCCATTCTTTGACCACATGTGATCCCAAATCGATCTCACATTAGTGAAACAGGGGCAAATGTATGCACCCTAAAATGGTCGCCTAGACTTTGGGCCCCCATTCAGCAATTTATCAAATCCCCGAATCAATATTTTCAAAAATTAATATTTTTCAAATTATATCAATTTCCTTGATCAAATCCTATTTTTATCATTTATTGGATTATTTTCTATGGGCTAACCATTTTATTCTAAGTCTTTATTTAATTAAAAGGAATTTCCTCCCCTTTTATTAAATAAAAAGCCCCCACTTTTCCTCTTATCCTAAGTTGCATAAATAAAACATTATTCTTATTTTATAAAAAGAAGAAAAGGCCTTTTTATCTCATATGGACACAAAAGTCAACTCTTATTTTCTCATTGGAGGAGATTTGTGCACATGGATTGCTCCTCTTTCAAGCTCCACCCTTGATTAAATCTTTTGCCTCTTAATCTCCATGGTCCATTCCTTTTCAATTCCTTTAAAAGGAGAGCTCTTTTCTCATTCTAGGATCCCAACTTTGAATACTAATCTTATGCTACAAGATTTCTTGGAGACTTTGGAGCTTTGGAGACCTTTTTGCATTTTAGCTTCCATTCTTAGCTTAAGCTTTCATGGCATCTAACTTAGTTTCCTTTATGCTCTAAATTAGCTCACATAGCTTAATTAGTAAGGCTTGTAATACTTTCCTTTCATAGCTTAGCTTGCATCTTCATTCTTAGCATAGTTGCATTGCATCTTCATTGTTGATTCTTAAGGGTATTGGCATTCTTGCCCTTGTCTCTTTGAATCTCCCATTGTGTGGTTTACTAGCAAGGTTGCATGCTTCAATAGCTCTAGCTAAGAGCACTATCAAACATCCTTGTGACTCCATGCCTAGGGAGCTCTAGGTCGCTTTCTCAAGATTTCCAATCCATGGATTCCCTTAGAAGTAATGACTTAGAGAAGTGCAAATTTTGAGTGTACACATATAAATTACTTATCAAATCTCTAGCGTTTCCTAAAATTTTGCAAATATGATTACTAAATTCCAATATGAAACCTTTGTTATCCAGTTGAGCAATGCTTAACAAGTTATACTTTAATCCATCAGGCCAATAAAAATCATCACAATTATTATTATAATTAAACTTGATATTGAACCTTTACCTATTACCACACATGGAGAACTATTACCAAATTTGACTTCTCCTCCATCACATTCCTCCATTGAAATAAATTTTCTTTTGTCACTGGTCATGTGATGTGTACACCCACTATTTATTATCTAGTCACTATTGCAATTCATGCTTGAAATCAATTCTTTTTCCTCATTATCTCCATCAATACCGGTTGAGGGTTATTCTTTGACAACAATAAAAACTATCTCTTCCTCATCATCTCTTCCATTTATTCTTCATCATTTACTCCTTCTTCTAGGTAACATTCCTTCTTTCTCTTGTCTTTGAAGTTCCTAAATCTCTTGTACTTATCCTTCCTATCATTGTCAGGACATCTAGATGCAATATGACCAATTCTCTTTGTTTTTTCATCAGCTAGGGTTCTATTAGGTTGAACATACTTGTTTGTGAGATGAACCAATGCTTTATCTCCAATTCCTATTAGATGCAACTTCATCCTACTTACCCATGTAGAGTAATTGTCCTTAGTGAACTTAGGTGCTTCCTTCCTATACATTTTTAGATCTTTTCCCTCAATCTTTTAAGCTTATCACCAAGAGGACCAAAGATTTGATACCAATTATTAATACATGTTTTATCATTGAGAGGGGAGGGGTGAATCACTAATCAACAAATTCAGTTATTTCAAAATCTTTAAACTTTATGCACCATAACATTTAACAAAAACTAATATATCTAGAAATTTTCAAACATGCATCCACAAATAATCAATCACACAATGAAGACATAATATTTTTTCTCATGGAAACCCAAATGGGAAAAAACACATGTGGGAGTTGGTACCCACTAAATCTGTACTGTTCTAGAATACACCCTGTGAGAAGCTTACCTTGTTAAAGGTTTACAAAAGCACTATTAGGTGCTACCTGATTAAGGAATTTTCCTATAGATCTGTTAGGATCTTTTTCATATTAGAAGAAGCCTTGTTTTAGGACTTTAAACATTCAACACAAATTTCACCTTTTTAGAGGATTTAGAAAAAAGATATGTTAGGATCCACCCTATTAAGGGATTTCACTGTTACAATAGTTAGAAAGAAACATATATAATGATATGTGAAATTGCACTACCTCTGCATAATCAGATCCTTTTAAGCTCCAAAACTCTTCTCCACACACTATCCTCTTCCTTGGCTTGATCACACTTGATTCCTTCACTTTCTTTGTCACCAAATCCTTCTGTAATTCACAATCAACAAATAACATCTTTTTCAACTTTCTGATATATAGATTTTCTTCCACCACCTTAAAATAAACCCTATATTTGAGATACGAATGATACAAATAATATTCAGTAAGATAAAATATATCTAGCAACTCATAAAATATTTTTCCTCTAATTTGTTAGAATAGCTGAGAGGGGGGTGAATCAGTTATCCACAATCCCAATCAGAAAATGTAAATCCAAAATAATTTACTAAAACTTTTGCAGCTTGGTAAACTAAAATAGTATTCTGTCTGTGCTTTTACTGATTTCCAATTAATAACATATAGTGATTACTGATCAAATCGAATATGCAACATGAAAAGTATGATAAAAAATAATCATCACAATCAACATATAACAAAAGAGATTTAACATGGAAACCCTGTGAAGGGAAAAACCACTTGGGACTGACAACCCAAAAATTGTTCACTCTTCTAAAGTGAGGTCGATGAAGACCCAACCCTGTTAAAGGTTACAAACACACTGTGAGGTGTGACCTTGTTAGACCAACTATTATCATCCAACCAACATTCACTATGGGGTTGACATGATAACAAATGTACACTCTATGAATGACATTACAAGACTTTCTAGTCCACTCTGTTCACAATGGTTAAAATGTAATAGCAGTTGATCTGATTACAACACAACTTAAATTGTAGATTATCAGATCTATGTTAAGCTCATTCAAATCCTCTAATCAATATATCAATTCTATTTCAATCAATATTCAGTAACTTACTGTTGCTTGGTAATCTCTGCAGTTTGGTTCTCCTTAACCAATCTGATTAGGCATGCATGAAGCTTGTTCACGTGATATCTCTCTAGTCTCCTTCTTCCAGCATGATTTCATCATGAAATCCTAGTCTCTTAAATAGATGAGTAAACCATTTTAATTCCATCCATTAGATTTTGCCGCTTAATCTCCTTTGTTGATTTTGCCGCTTAAACCTTCCTCGGTTGATGTGTCAGTAACACGTTTTGTTTCAATCCCTTAGATCTTCTTCAAATTATGTTAGCCGTTGATCTTCATAACAAACATTATCTTCATCTCTGATTTCAAGGTACTTTACAACTCATTAACTTCCATCAGCTAAACTAGTCATTTAGTTCTTTTCTTTTGCTTGGTTAACAAAGAAATGTGTCGGTGAACACAAGCTTAGTTTGTACTGTGATCGGTATACACTACACTGTGTCAATGTATACTAAAATGGTTCTTTAACTGATAACACTGCCTTGTGCATTTTGCTCTTATCCTTCATCATAAATGAATGCAACATAATCAAGTCAATAACATAAGGTCATAGACTCATCCATAAGTTACCCAATGTATTCCTTATCCTTATCTATCATATCCATCTTCCTCATGTAGATATATCTATTTTCTTCTTCTTCTATAGATGTTTGCGTATAGTAACTTACAAGATAAGTATTGTCAAAACTAGTTGACATCAATGATAGCATATTACTGATTTAACCATATTACATATCTAATAAGCAACTTAGTGATCTTAAATCATAGATCTTTAAGTTATACAATGTATTCAAATTAGTTGTAGTTCATCAATCTCTCCCTTTGACATTGATGGCAACACAAGCAATATGAAATATGCCATACACATACCAAACATGTATTCTACAACTTTGTCAACAAATGCTGTAATGGTATAAGCTCTCCCTAGCTTAATATGTTTAATCACTATGTTACATAAAAGCATTTGCAAGTGTAGACTAAGTTCTACAGATATGATCTTTTCAGCTCATAGGTTTTCTTCTGTTCTTAGTAACTGATCTTCAATACTCTCCCTTTTCTGTATCTCTCTCCTTTTTCTTTGGCATCATATTCTTCATATTGATCTCTCTCCCTTTGACAAAAATGCCAAACAGGAATACAATCATACAACTCTGTAGTAGCCATGTAACTCTCTATTTTTAGGTGCATTCTCTGTATCTCGGTATACTGTTATGCAAATCTATTCTAGTACTTCAACCTTTCACAACTTTAGACAGAAGTCCAAAGTGTGAACTCTGCTGCATCAACATGTATGATCTTCTGATAAGATTAGGCTGATGCAACCTCCATATCACCTTAGTGACTAGTAGACAGGGGACGAACCCCAAGTCTACTCCTCAAGTATTCATATGTATCCTTTGGTAGAGGCTTTGTAAATATGTCAGCAAGTTGTTCTTTTGATGTAACAAATTCTAGCTTCACTTGCTTCTCCTGGACTTGTTCCCTTAAGTAGTGATACTTAATAGATATATGCTTTGTGTTAGAGTGCATCACCGGATTCTTTGAAATATTAATAGCACTAGTGTTATCACAATATATAATCACTAGCTTAGTGATTACCTCATTCATTCCTTCTAACACTTGATGTATGCAATATTTGAATAGTTAGTAGCAGCAGCAACATACTCTGCTTCAGCTGTAGACTAAGAAACACAAGCTTGTTTCTTACTTGTCCATGTAACAAGTCTTTCACCAAAGAAGAGTGCTCCTCCGGTGGTACTTTTTCTATCATCCACATTTCCAGCCCAATCAGCATCAGTGTATACCTTCAATTCAAGCTTTCCTTTCTTAGGATACCATAGTCCATAATCTTTAGTTTTCTTCAGGTATCTTAAGATTCTCTTTGTAGCAACCATGTGTGACTCTCTAGGGTTTGTAGAAAATCTAGCAACAATTCCAACAACATGTGCTATATCAGGTCTACTGTGAACTACATACATTAACTTACCAATCATTGATTGGTACAGTGTCTGGTTTACCTCAGTAGTTCCATCTTCTTTAGTCAGTTTACATCTAGTAGCCATCGGTGTTCCCATAGGTTTAGCATCTTCCATGCCAAATGTCTTCAATACTTCCTTTATGTATTTGGATTGTGTAATGAATATACCATCATTTTGCTGAACCACTTGTAAGCCTAGAAAGAACTTAATCTCTCCAAACATAGACATTTCAAATTCACTTTTCATTTCATTAGCAAATGACTTACAGATTTGATCTTGTCCTCCAAATATTATGTCATCCACAAATATCTCAGCAATCAAGATAGTATCATCAAAATTTACTTTCATGTATAGATTACTGTTCTCACTTGTTCTAACAAATCCAATACTCAACAAATAGTTATGCAGCCTCTCATACTAGGCTCTCAGTGCTTTCTTCAAACCATATGAAGCTTTATGTAATTTGCATACCATATCTTTATTTTCTGGATCAATGAACCCTTCAGGTTGTTCTATGTAGACTTCTTCTTCAAGTATCCCATTTAGAAAAGCTGATTTAACATCCATTTGGTAAACTTTGAACTTTTTGTGTGCAACATATACAAGTAACATTCTGACTCCTAATCTAGCAATAGGTGAAAAAGTCTCACCATAATCTATTCCTTCCTCGTGTGCATATCCCTTGCATACTAACCTAGCTTTGTTCCTTGTTACCTCTCCATTTTCATTAAGCTTGTTTCTAAATATCCACTTAGTATCGATAACATTCTTGTCCTCAGGTCTAGGTACTAAACTCCAAGTTTTGTTCTTCTCTATCTGTTCTATTTCCTCTTTCATTACATTAACCCATTCATCATTTTCTAATGCAACTTTTACATTCTTCGGTTCATAATCACAAACTAGACATGTACCTTGTCTTGCTTTACTTCTTGTTTGCATGCCAGCTTGTCTGTTTCCAATGATTTGTGTCTCAGGATGATGTCTTCTGACAAATCTCGCCAGCATCTGATCTCTTCTTTCTTGTTCATCATGTGTAGGTTCATTTTCTTACTCGGTGGGTGCTTCCTGCTTGTCAGTTTCTTTTTCATGTTCCTTGGTATTGTTTTCCTGAGGATCAGTTCACTGTCTATTGTGTTAGTAGGTACTCTGGTTGTTCAATGTAACTGAATCTACCATAGTCTTTTGGTTCCTTTGTGCTTTCCTCTGCATTCTTATCATCAAACTCATCAACCCAAACATTAGTACTTTCAATCATTTTATTAGTTACTTTGTTAAGACACTTGTATGCTTTACTTTTAGTGGAATATCCCAGAAATATCCCATCATCACCTTTTGAGTCAAACTTCCCATTTCTTTCATCTTTCAGAATAAAGCATTTACTTCCAAAAATTCTAAAATAACTTACAGTAGGTTTGTGACCAAACCATAACTCATAAGGTGTCTTATTAGTGTCCTTCTTCAGTTGTACTCGGTTCAAAACATAAACAGCTGTGCTGATAGCTTCCCTCCAGTATGTTTGAGCAACATTCTTTTGTAACATCAATGTCCTTGCACAGTCAACGATTAACCTATTCCTTCTTTCAACTATTCCATTTTGTTGTGGTGTCCTTGGTGTAGAGACCTATCTTTTAATATCATGCTCATTAAAAAAGTTAGTAAATTCATCAGAAATAAATTCACCACCTCGGTCAGATCTTAAGCATTTCAATTCTTTACCAGTCTCTTTCTCAACTTTTTCTTTATACCACTTGAACATCTTAAATGCCTCTGATTTTTCCTTCAAGAACATGACTATCATTAATCTAGTATAATCATCAACAAAAAGAATAAAATATATGTCTCCATAGTAACTTTGAGTTCTCATAGGATCACATAGGTCGGTATGCACTAACTCAAGTAATTTCTTTGTTGAATAATCTTTTCTTTTGAAACTAGATTTTGTCATTTTACCTTTCTGACATTCATGACACATAACATGATCAGACTTAGATAAGTTAGGCAGAACTCTAACCTTTTTCTTTTTACTGATCTTAATCATGTTATCAAAATTCACATGACATAACCTCTTATGCCACAACCATGCATCTTCATCTTTCATCATTAAACAAGAAGACTGGTCATTATCAAGATAAAACAAATTACCTCTCGATTGTGTTCCAGTTCCAATAAGTCTTCCTCCATCATTATATATCTTCACTTTCTTTCTCTCAAAAGCAACTCGGTGGCCTGAATTGTTCAGCTGTGCCACACTTAGCAAATTATAGTTTAGACCTTTTACCAAATAAGCATTGTCACATCTAATTTTATTATTTATCATTAGGGATCCTTTTCCTCTAACCATACAAGGTGCATCATTACCCATTCTAACAGATCCTCCATTGTGTTCTTCAAGATGATCAAATTTCTCTTCATCACCAGTCATGTGATGTGTACAACCACTATCTATGATCCATGTATCATTTTTATTAACCTTAGAGATAAGTCCTGTCTCTATACACCTTTCATCTTCCTCTGAGTCATCCTTCATTGCAACAAATACTACCTCCACATCTTCATCAGTGTCGGTATTGATGACATCTTCTTTTGCAATGTAGCACACCTTCTTGCCTTTATCATTATTGTCTCAGTTGTAGTGTCGGTAACTTCTGTTGCCTCTTCTCCCATAGCTTCCTTCACCAGATCGATCTTTGTTTCTGTCATCATCTTTCCTGTGTGGTCATCTAGGAGCAATATGACCAACCTCTTTACAATTAAAGCATGCTAAAGGTAATTTACCTCTATACCTTCCTTTACCTTTAGGTAACCTTCTAGCCATAAGAGCTTAAAGTTCATCAAGCTCATCATTAGTATTGCTATCACTCTCATCATTCTTATTTCTACTACTAGACTTACCAATCTTCAGAGAAGACATAAAAGTAGATTCAACAGATGGTACAACACTATTGTCAAAGTTATTCAATTCAAAGGTTGTAAGCTTACCAATCAAATTATCAAGAGTAAGGTTGTTACCAGATGCAGACCTTGTTTCATGAATTGCAGATATTATGATTGCATAAACCAACAATAAGGTTCTGAGAACTTTTCTTACCACTGTCTCTTCATTAATAACACCATCAGATGCTCTAATAGCATGTACTACCTCTTTCAATCTATTTGTGTACTGCAAAATATTTTCTCCTTCCTTCATCTTCATATCATCGAGTCTTCCCCTTAAGATTTCAGCTCTGGCTCTTTTAACATTCACATCACCACTATAAACTTGAGCAAGTTTATCCCACATACCTTTAGTAGTAGTGCAATTTTTAATATCTTCAAATTTGGCATCGGTACAAGTAGCAACAATCTCCATCATAGTAACATTATGTTCATGCCTGTCTCTTAGTTGATCAAGGGTCACGAGACCAGTGGGCGGTGCAATGTAGCCATTCTCCATTAGTGTAAGGGAAAAATTCCCAATTCTAGATACATGCAACTTCATTCAGCTTTCTCATATTGTGAAGTTATCTTTGTTTAGCTTTGGCACTTCCCTCTTATACATTTTTAGATCTTTGTGCTGAAGTCCTTAAAACTCTATTCCAAGCAACCAATGCTCTGATACCAATTGTTAGAATAACTAAGAGGGGGGTGAATCAATTATCCACATTCCCAATCACAAAATGTAAATCCAAAACAATTTACTAAAACTTCTGCAGCTTGGTAAACTAAAATAGTATTTTGACTGTGCTTTTACCGATTACTAGTTAATAACATATAGTGATTACTGATCAAATCCAATATGCAACATGTAAAGTATGATAAAAAACAATCATCACAATCAACACATAACACAAGAGATTTAATGTGGAAACCCTGTGAAGGGAAAAACCACCTGGGACCAACAACCCAAAAATTGTTCACTCTTCTGAAGTGAGGTCAGTGAAGACCCAACCCTGTTAAAGGTTACAAACACACTGTGAGGTGTGACCTTGTTAGAGGATTTTAGACCAATTGTTATCATCCAACCAACATTCACTATGGGGTTGACATGATAACAAATGTACACTCTACGAATGACATTACAAGACTTTCTAGTCCACTCTATTAAGAAATTTCTTTGTTTACAATGGTTAAAATGTAACAATAGTTGATCTGATTACAACACAACTTCAATTGCAGATTATCAGATTTATGTTAAGCTCATTCAAATCTTCTGATCAATATATCAATTTTGTTTCAATCAATATTTAGTAACTTATTATCGCTCGACAATAGCTTTTTGACGCTCGGTAATCTCTGCAGTTTGGTTCTCCTTAACCAGTCTGATTAGGCATGCACGAAGCTTGTTCACGTGATATCTCTACAGTCTCCTTCCGGCATGATTTCATCATTAAATCCTAGTCTCTTAAATAGATGAGTAAACCATTTTAATTCCATCCATCAGATTTTGCCACTTAATCTCCTTTGTTGATTTTGCCGCTTAATCTCCTTTTTTTATTTTTCTGCTTAAACCTTCCTCGGCTGATGTTTCAGTAACACGTTTTGTTTCAATCCCTTAGATCTTCTTCGAATTATGTTAGCCATCGATCTTTGTAACAAACATTATCTTCATCTCTGATTTCGAGGTACTTTACAACTCATCAACTTCCATCAGCTAAACTAGTCATTTAGTTCTTTTCTTCTACTCGGTTAACAAAGAAATGTGTCAGTGAACACAAGCTTGATTTGTACTGTGATCGGTATACACTACACTGTGTCAGTGTATACTGAAATGGTTCTTTAACCGACAACATTGCCTTGTGCATTTTTCTCTTATCCTTCATCATAGATGAATTCAACATAATCAAGTCAATAACATAAGGTCATAGACTCATCCATAAGTTACCCAATGTATTCCTTATCCTTATCTGTCATATCCATCTTCCTCATGTAGATATATCTATTTTCTTCTTCTTCTACAGATGTTTGGGTATAGTAACTTACAAGATAAGTATTGTCAAAACTAGTTGACATCAATGACAACATATTACTGATTTAACCATCTTACATATCTAATCAACAACTCAGTGATCTTAAATCACAGATCTTCAATTTATACAATGTATTCAAATTAGTTGTAGCTCATCTAATTGTGTCGACATCCATATGAATTTCACCTTGGAAATCGAACCATCTTCAAAAACTTATTTAACCAAAAGAAACTTCTTAAAGAATCCACCTCAAATGCATACCTTGGGCAATGTGATGTCAAATACTTTCCAAAAATCACAAAATTGCCTTACTACTTCACTAAAAACATCACCGATCCCATTTACACTTTGAATTTCTTCACCAATTCACAAATCTTCATTACCTATTCAAGAACTCTGTCTTGTTTTCTTGTTCATCTTGTTTATACCGCTTCCAGTCAATTAAACCACCTTCACCGATCAACAATATGAGTCGCAATCCTCAACATAGTATCTTTACATTGTTATCAACCATATCCTATGACCTCTCCATTAAATACTTTATCGATTTAAAATAGCATCCAAATCACTTACTATTTTAGAAATTATCCAGTTTGATTTCTTTCAAACATAACCAACTCAATACTTCATATCAAAAGTCATGGTTACAAACTTAGCATCACAAAACATAACACATTCTCCCATTAGAATAGAAACTTCATAAACATAACGAAACTCATTATTTACTCACACAATATCTGGTAACATATTGAAAACACTAAGTCAATCAGTTGACATCAATGACAACCTAATAATTGATTCACCTGTCATCAAATCTGTACCAATCTTCATCAATGCAATACTTAGCATTGCTGCATCAATTATGCTAACAACTTAAATGTTTTATTTAAGAAATAATATATAACTAAATATTGAGTAATTTTATTGATGAAGGTTATAAAATACTCTTTTCCTTCAATTTATATGGTCTACATCATCTTCCATATTGATATGCATGGATATGAGATCCAAGGCTTACGAATAAAAACTAAGATCTCAAATATTAAAGACATATCATTACAATGTGAATAAGGTTAAACTACATTCCTAATAGGAGAGTTGAACATTTAATTGATGTTACTTTATTGTAATTGAATTTATATTATGAAGTGTGCATAAATGAACTTGGTTAATCAATAAGAAAGTGGTGACCTTAAATAATAATAGTGAAACACAAAACAAAAATCCAACACAATAAGACTGATTTGGAAAGAAGACACATAAAAGAAATAGTAGCTGCAAGCTAGGACTAAAAATCATGGACATAGTTTTTGAGATCCTTAGTTTGAGGTGTATGAACTAGAAAAATAAAACAATTTCATAGTCAGGAGGTCTGTCTCCCTAAAATTCAGTGGAAAGCCATTTGAGATAGTTGGAGGGAACCCTACTCCAAGTGTTTTTGTATTTTTTAAGTTTGGAAATGTCTATCATTATCTATCCTATGCACTTGTAACACTCCTTGTCATCTGATGTGAACCTACACACACCAAAATGAGGAAACATATTGTTCTATATAGGGGATTGCCTAAGTCAAACCTCGTGTTAGGGTTCCCACCTCCACAACAACAATGACTAGTAATGAAAAAGATACCTTATACTCAAAAGAACAAAGGCTAAATGATAATGAAAATGATGAAATAAAATAATTATACCTTAGAAATGTAAATGATGAGGATGCAATGATCTTTAGACAAGTCCTCCATGTGTTGATGCAATAATATGATAAAAACACATAATCATCATGAGATAATACTTGAATGTAGGGAAATGTAGCTTGTTTTTCAATGTGATAAATACTTAGACCTACGATACTTTATCCATGATAAATTCATCATAGATTGTAACTTGTTGTGTCCTTAGATCTTATGAATGATAGAAGGTGTGCTTTATATAGGGTTCACAAGGTATTTTTGAATTTAGGTTGACAACCAACAATCAAATGAAAAGATTAGGAACAAATCACAAATGAAAAATGGTGACACAACCAACAATAAAATGAAAATATTAGAAATAAATCACAAATGCAAAATGGTGACACTCATACATATTTGAATTTGGGTTTCTTTTTGAGGGGCTAGGTTGCTAGGTGCCCTAGTCCACTAAAATATGGATCGACAAAAGGGATGGTAGAGCATAAGGATCCAAAAAATAGGACTTAGACTCAAATCAGCATATCATGACTTGAAAATTAACTTAAAAGTTTAACAAGTAAATCATATAGTAGGATGGGGCCCAAATAGTCATAAAATGATCTAGGAGGAAGCATACTAAAGTAGAGGTCCAAATAGAGTGTGAAATTGTAAAGGGACACAATTTACTACACTTTAGTTAACCCTCAATTTAGTGGGAGTATGACTTATGTTCATGTTGTAGTGAAGTAGAGAAACCAACCAAGAGAAAGATATACAAGGGATATAATGTAACTAAGTCAAAGGAAGCAAGCCCCAAGCTTAAGATCTTATCAACTTACACAAGAACATCCAAAGGACACACTAAATATATAAAACATGAAACAAATGAAGCAAAACAAAGAAAAAGAAAAAGAGACAAAAAATATAGGCTCCAAGTATTGGTATTTTCTTATGTTTTTTCAAGTTTAAAGTATTTAAAATATCAATCATTGAAGAAATATATAACACCATAACAATTAACTAAAAGAAGGGTAAAAATTTATTCAAAACAAAGAGAAGTACAATGCAAGAAGGGCCAACCACCCAACAAAGAAAAGAGAACTACACAAACTTATCTTTATCCACTAATTGGTCCAAGATGTGAGATAATTCCAAATATAATTATCCCTTATTCACAATATTCCAACCCTACATTTGATTTGGAGCCCATTTGGCTGGACAATTTGCTACACCATTCCACTTCCTTGGAATGTGAATAAATGTAATAGATTCCAAGGAGCCACTCAACTTGAGAATTTGTCTAATAACCAAAGCTAAGAGCCAATTGACATCATATAACTACTTCCTATTCAACAGAGTCACAACCATTTGAGAATCATATTCACAAATTATAATTATATGTCCATTCAAGAATACAACATCACTCCATAGTATACAAAATGGAAGAAGCCTCTATGTATTTGTTTTTATAAAGAATCTTATAATATAAATAAAATAAACTAAACATCCTCAACACTATCACACCAAACTCTTCCAATACCAACATGACTAGGATTCACTCCAGAAGAACTATCAGTATTAATTTTCAAAACTCCTTGTCGAGGGATCCATCAACCCTCTTGATTTATTTTTCACAAAGGATGTTTGCATCTATTCCTCATGACCTGCATATCACTCTTCCCACCAAGAGAAGGAACATACCCCAGGAAAGGAAAATTGAACTAATTACATATATCAACATCACTAGGGTCCACACCTCTAGAAAAGTCATAATTTGCCAAGATAGTCTCCCAAAGAGAGTGTATAATTTTCTACCACAAGTGTAGATTGACCATCCTAGCATCATGGAAAATCTTAATTTCCTCTCCAATAAAAAATACCAAGTAATGAAGGTGGGCCCAAAAACCCAAGCATCCTAAAGAAAATAAGTCATAACTTCATGTTTACCCCAATAGGCTCAAAGCTAATCCAAAGAGGAGACATACCAACATGCCTGATTCCAAACTCTATACCAAAAGTGCCGAATTTCCTTAGAGAAAGATAAGTAAAATAATACATGAGCAACACTCTCTTCACTATTATGACATAAAACAAACATAGAGGGACCAAGGAAGCCCCACTTTTACAAATGATCCCAAGATAGACATTGATTCTGAATCACCAAGCCCATGAAAAAGTTGTATTTGGGCCAAGAAAATTTGTTCCAAACCTGATCCACCAAGACACGTCTCTACCTCAAAAATGTTGTATATCAAGCTCCAAGTACCCCACAGAAATAGAGTACTTACCAGAAAAATATCTACCCTAGGCCAAAATGTCCTACCTTTCTAGGGAGTTGCACTCACAAGAAGCAAGAATTTGAATGAACTCTTTGTTATTCTCCTCTAACCCACTTGGTAGACATTCACAAGAATCCTTCTATCTATAACCAACAACCATCCCCAAATTTTGAATAGTTTTATAAGTCATGACCTTAGTCTAACTAGATGTACATTAACACTATCACATAATGATTGTAAGTGAGGCTACATGGAAATAATAGGAGGATTACCATCCCAAGAATGAATCCAAAAAGAGCTTATGATCCCTTGTTATAGATCTATAAAATATCACTCATAATAAATTGAGCCCTTATTTCTAGTGTGCCAAATCATAAATCCCATTCCCTCCAAACAATAACATGGTACATCCAAAATCTCAACTTCATTTAAATACTTATGAGTGAGAATGTGAGTCCAAACTTGATTATGACTTTCACACCATCACCGATATAATTTATCTACAAGAATTTTCCCATTCAAGATTATAGAATAAAGATCAACACCCCTGTCTTTCTTTAACCTACATACAAACTTCCACTTAACTGGACTCCACTTAGAAGAAAGAAAATTACCACTCCAAATAAATTGGCATGAAAGCTCGCATAAAATGCCTTGAGGAAATAGACAAGAGTTTACTAAACAAAAATCCTATAAATAGGAAGAGCCTGGATCACAAATTGAATGAGAGTCACCCTAGAAATAATGGATAGCCACTAATGAGTCTGGTGATTAATATTTTGATGTAGCTTATCAAGTAAGTCCTTCTAGTATGACCTAAGTTTCCTTCCAACAACTAGAGGAATACCTAGATAGAGCAAGGGAAGAAAACCAATTGAAACCCAAATTATTGGCAATCCTTCTCTGAATAGATCCTAGAGTGTTAAAGAAATAGATAGAATATTTTTTATCATTGAATTTCTAACCCAAAGTAGTTAAATAAATGTCTAATGTAGATGCTTGAAAGATTCAACTTCATATAGAAGAGAAGTCCACATGAGAGCAGTATCATCCACAAATTGGAGATAAGAAACTTTAGGCAACCCATTACCCCAAATCCAACCCTAAGTCAAGTCTTAGGAGACTCGAGACTTAATAAATCTGCCCAAGCCTTCAACCTTAATAATAAACAAATAAGGTGAGAGAGGGTCCTCTTGGAAAAGACTCCTGGAAGCTTTGAATAACCTTGTAGGCTCATCATTGATTAGAATAGAGAAGGATGAAGAATTAATGTATCTCATCGTCCAACTAACCCACTCCTGATTAAAACCAAACAATATAAGGAATTTTTGTAGAAAGTGCCACTTAACTCTATCATACACTTTGGCCATATCTGGAGTTTACTGAACACAGATTTCTCCTTGGACATTTCCATAGAGTATATGGTTTGAGAAGCCACCACTACCCCATCCAAACTTTCTCTCCTAGCCATAAAATTCCCTTGCTCCTCTGAGATCAAAGACATGAGACAAATTTCAAGCCTCTTTGCAATCAATTTAGTGATGATTTTGTACACCACATTACAAAGAGCAATGAGCCCAAAAAAATCCAGCCAATTAGCTTTTCCTTTTAAGGAACAAGTACAAAAAGTAGAATTCAAGGCCCAAAGATTTTTTTTCTACCATGAGATTCTTGAACCACCTTTAGTAAATCCAATTTAACATTCTAAAATTCTTGGAAAATTCTATAGGAAGTCCATTCGGACTAGGAGCTTTGCCCTTACACATCCCAAAAATAACCTCTTCCAATTGAGACAAAGAAATCAGGCGGATAAGAGATTCATTCATCTCATTGGTAACTATAGAGGGAATACATGCAAGAATCATATATTCATCTAATCTTCAACAAGAGGTGAATCTTCAGTAAAGAGAGAAAAATAGTATATGTAGCCTCATGAGACAATGTTTGTAGAGATGATAACTAAATTTATTTTGAATTAACAAAAGAAGAAATATAATTCCTATTTCGATGAGCTTGCACCAAATGATGAAAAATGTTGTGCTCCCATCACCTTCCTAAATCCAATCAATCCAAGCTTTTAGCTTCCAAAGCATTTCCTCATGAAGTTCCCACTCCTTGATCTCCTTAACGACCTGGGACTTAACTCTGCCTATGTCCTCTGAGAAACCATAATTCCAAATTCAGCAAGTGATAACATCAAGGCATGCTTGAATATCCCTCTTCATAGTATGAAGGTTACCATAGCAAAATCTATTCCATCTTTTAAGTTGAAATTTTAAAAAAAATTACTACACTTTCTTAACAAAAGGAATACATAACACTACCATATGTAGGGCCACCATCTCTCCACCACTGAACTATTAAGTCATGAAGGGAAGAATCATGAAGCTACATGAGGTGAAACTTAAAAGGAGGTTTCTTAGGAACTCAAAAAGTGTCTATTAAAAATTTAGTTGACCTTGATGCTCATAACTCCTCTAGTCAAGAATCTCATAACTTGTAAGCAAAATATCACCCAACCAATAGTAGGATGCTAGAAATCTACCCAACCATTCAGAAATAGTAGTCCAAGTATAAACTCCATTAGATGGTTTGATACTCAATCAAATCAAGGAGGTCACATTCTTACAAAAGAGAGATGAAGAAGGACCCAACTTAGCTAGCTCCCCCTTTTCTCCTCCAAACTTAACACTGAGTTAAAATCATTGGCTAAATCACAAGGAAGATAAGGAGGACATGATCTAACATACCTTATACAAGATTGAAGAAATATTTTCCCTTGGATATCATCAGAGCATACACATTAGTAACCAAAATAATCTCCTCTAATTCCAAACTAGAGGCTACCACAAAATTAGAAGAATGACTAGAAATCCACCAAAGTGGAATAATCTTTCTCTGGTCCCAAAAGAGAGATAAGCCTTCAGAACATCCCTAGGAACCAATGCATTGAAACTAACCAAAACATCAGATATTAGAAGCACACTAGAGCATGCTACCAACCAAAATATTAGTCTTTTGGATACATAATATATCTGAAGAATGTAGCGCAACCAAATCATGACTAGCCTTTTGTCTAGGGATGTTATTCAAACCCATTACATTCCAAGAGAGAATAATCATTGAAGAAATTGAGAAAATTGAACATCAATGGGCTTGACTGATCAAAATTCCACCAATAGTTCTCCAACCACTTTATTCTTCTCCTGTTCCTTCTTACAACCACCTTTAGAAGAATTATCAAAAGGACCTTTCTTAAGGGGCCACTGCTGAAAACTCAAAGCTTGAGAAGAACCTTTGCCTTTACCAGATTCCAACACCTCGTTAGATAAGTTTTCTAAAACAACACCATCCCACAGAACTCTAGAATCACCTAGATCTTTCAAATCAAGATCATTAGGAGGTACCTGGGGATTTCACAAGCCTTGCGAATATTTAGAATCTTGAATAATCATCTGCTCCTATACATCATCTATACCCATTACAACAACCCTAGAAGTCACATCAACTAGAATCACTTTTTTTTAAGACTAAAGTTTCAAACACCTAAAAATGGTTGAATCCCTCATTAGAACTGCCTATTCTGATAAGACCTCCCTAGTCCCTTACTTTTAGCTCGAGGCGTAGTAGATGTAAAACTATCCTTATTTGGACTACCATCCATCATATGGGCCTTTTCTTTGTCCCCTTTATTCATGTTTGGAGCCATGGAAGTAGGAGAATTATTAGCCCCAACAACTTTATTTACCCTAAAACATTATAGTTGAAGGTTTCTATACTCGTGAAAAATTCAACACTGAAAAAGAAGAGACTCATAATCTAATTGTTGAACACAAAATGAAGAGCCTAGACAAATTTTTAATGATCCGACAAGAGATTATTCAAACCAATCTCTAACAAATACAAGTAAATGTAATTATCTTTTTATTGAGAGTTTGTTGAGCTATTACAATTAGTTTCCAAACATCAACCCTCTGTAAAATATTCTTTCTCCAAAATTCTAATATTCTAATAGGAACCATGAAATACAGACCTAGAGATAAACCCTCGAGGGCAAGTCTTCAGCCAAATTGAAACCCACATGTGTGGAATTTATGAACAAGCCTACATGATTGACAAATAAGGAACTCTCTCAAGAACCCAATTCCTCTCAGCCATGCTAGAAAAAAACAACCATGAAATAACTATTTCCTACGAGCATAATCTCCATATCACTTTCTAAGTTTGGAACCTTCATCTACATAAAACGAATCCAAAGGCCTTGCATGCACATTCCAAGAATAATCACCATACATCAGAGTACGAGCAATCGCCAAACTAGAAGAAATCCAATGCCCCTCCACCAAACTAGAGGAAACCGATGCCCCTCCATACTAAACGAAAAACAAAAACCTGCAAATAGGGAACCGCGCACACAAACTCCAAACTCTTTCAAGCCACCTGAACACATCCCTCAAAACGCAGACAGTAGAGAGACAGCGCGCAGAATGCAGAGAGAAATCGCGGGTAGGGCACAACCCAACCCGCACAGCGTAAAAAACTATTTTTTTTCTTCTCCCTTTATGCACCCAAAATTTAGAGACTTTAGATCCGATTAGGGAAAAGAAAAACATAGACAAATGGAAGGAAATCAAGTACATATTTTTGAACATATGAAATAATTAATATTTTCTATTGAAAGTTCCAATTGCTTCTTCATCGATACATTTTACTCTTGTTCTTCTCTATAAAGAAAATTTGCTTGTAACAGTTTGCGGCATTCTGTGACAACTGTGGGGCAGCTGGTTTGAGTTAGTAAGCAAAGCTGAAGGCTGAACTGTTTTCTTCAACTTCTTGTGTGTTTAGATCTTCCTCTTTCTTGTTGGGCGTTTTATTTATACCAATATCTGAAAGTTCGTATTGAGACAGATCTGTTGCACTTCTGTATTTGTGAAGTAAACGCATTGGAGAAGATCTCTCTAATGGAGTACTTTGTCCGCTTGGTGGATCAGATGATATCCTGTTTTTCCTTCTAACTTTTCTCTGAGCACCTTGGTACCATCTTTTCAAACACTCGGCTACTCTTTCATCAAATATGGTGGTTTTCATGTTTGACCCCATCTGCAATGCATATTTCAACTCCCCCATTTCAGCATTTTTTTTTTTTGTTACAAAGTGTGATATGCAAAAAGTAAACTTAAGAGTTTTATAGGAATTTGGATTCAATTTAGTGTGAAACATACCTGGGTAACAAGAGCGTAGAGAGGGAGAGTTACATAGCTGCATAAAATCTGTACTACAATCCTAATCAGAAACACAAAAAAAAATGCATAGTGAGCATGTATATAAAGAAATACCATATACAATCAGACGGTACATTGTGATCAATATATTAATTGGTTTCAAAGGAATTGATTTATATTGTCAAGATTATGGATAGTATAATATTGTTTGGCTTAAATAGACACATTTTGAATTTTAATTTGTTTCATAAATTCATTTTGAATCATATTGGATCTTATTAAAAAGGTGAGTACAATTTTAAATAACTATTTAAACAAATCAAAACTTAGAATGTACTATTTAAACAGACTCTAAATATAATAAAAAAAACAAAACTTACCCCACACCTATTCTACTTGTGATGCCTCCGATTTTGTGATGGAAGCAAGATTTTAAGCCAAACTCGTACTGCATTAATTTTATGCACACAATATATCAGAATATATAAAAAATGCAACGAGGAATACTAGAAAGAGTGCTTGAGCTAAAAAGGCTTTACCCATGCCCAAAAGAAAAATGCAAACTGGAGAGCACTCTGCAAAACAAATGTCAAAGTAACTTTAGGGATTGTGAAAATTGCAATTTGTAAATAAAAGGAAAATGTTGTAAAGGGCACCTGAAAGAGAGTGAAGTGAATGAGATAGAGAATCCAGCGAGGACGATTGAACCAAAAGAGTTGGTCATTGGGTTCTACCACCGGAGTACCTTGTACAACTGCACTTCTGTCCTGAATTTGTAAGGCCATTGTTGTTATTATGACTTGGAGCTTTGTTCCCGCAATCATAAGCAACTGCAAAGTAAAGCAATAATAATCACATTCCTCTCAGATCAATGCATTTCATAATATGTGAGATGGGTTTAAATGATTGGATCAATTGAATTTCATGATGGAAAACAAGATTCAAATTTCTTGAAAAATATCTGTGTTGAATGATGTGCTGAATAAATATCAACATTTATCTCACGAGATAATTTGGTCAGACAAAAAAATGGCTGAAGTATATGGTAGGATGCACTCAATGTGCAACATGTAATGCCCAATATTTACCAATAATTTAAAGAAATACACTTGGATAATTCATAAAAGAAAACTCAAGCAATGTAATTATTATTTTGTGGCCTTACAATCAATGGGATGAATGCCAGCCATGAATATATGAACCATCCTGCATAAATTATCCTTTTGTTGATTAGTTTCAAAGAAAATAGATTGATTATAAATTATTCAAAGAAATTAGATTGAATATAAATTATTTCTTACTTCAAATTTATGTTTTGTTTAACTATTATTCAATTTTTTATTTATTTATTTTCATTTATGAAATTGTTTAAATTATACAATAAGAACACAAGTCTTAAACTGAAACCTTTTCGACTAGAAATCAAAGACTGAAAACTATCCATTTCTCTTTTAGATATTTTCTTATAAGACTTAATATGCACTTACTAAGTTGCAAAGTTTAATTTAAATTTAAAGAGACTTACCATGCCCGTTGAGAAATATAAATAAGACAGCATAACACCATAGAGGAGGACTGCATGCAGTTTCATAGACATCATTCACATTATGAGTTGGTTGAAGATATACAAACCCATACTTCATTTAAAATAAAACTTGAGAATACCTGATGGAGACAATAACGTTGAAGTCATCCTCGAGTGATCTCTTTATATATTTTTGGAAGTCAAAGCTTCTCTGTGGAGCAAAGTGGGCCTGCCATAAATTGAAGTTCAATATTCATTTGTTAGTGCAAAAACGTCTGAATTATCCATCTGTCCATGCAAACATAATATATTGAAAGAGCGTTAAGCCTTACAAGTATAAAGCCATGACGAAGTGTGAGATAATCAACTTTGGGTACAGACCTCACAAATGACCTTAAAAAACATACCTGACCATCCATAATAGAATGTCATATTGTTTTAAAGAATATAACAATTTAAAATATATAATTTAAAAAATAAAATAGAATTAAAAGTAAAAAATGAGAAGAAATTACAATCCAGAGGAAAAATGGAGTTTTGGACCAAAAGCTCATATGTCTCCTTCCAAAAGTTGTGTCTCGAGTAACCCTGAACTTGGCAGGATCTGTATCATCACAAAATTTTGCTCATGTATTCTAATTCTATAAGAAAATATCTAAAAAAATTGAAATTTAAGTAGCTTATAAACTGTTAAAATACCTTGAAACATGTCTACTAACCATTTGAAAATTCGTAATCCCAAGTTTTAGTCTCTTGCTCCCATGTTTTCCATTTATTCATCTGACCACATAAAAAGTTATGTGATTGAATCAGAAGTAATAAAAAAATACGAATATAACATGTTTATAAATTATAATATTAGTTTAATTTAAAAAATAATAATCAGATAATAGTTTATAGATATTTTAAAATTAAATATTAAAATAAAAATACAGTAATTTGAGTTTCTGGTTTTGACTGTGTTCTTTTTTATATCTACATTTGAGTCGTACTCTATAGTTCATCAACAATATATTTTCTTTTCTAGCTCTCTATTCTAATTATGTATCATGATTTGAAACGTTGATATAAAAAAGAACACAGTCAAAATCAAAAGCTCAAATCACTAATTGTGGTTAGTAGAAATCTTATATCAAGTTAAATAAAAAAATATCATTTCAATAATAAAGTACAAAATATAGTTATAAAACTAATATGAAGTTTAATTTATAACAATTTTTTTGAAAAAAATATTATTTTTTTATCATGCAAATATTATTTATTTTATATTATCTTTTAGATGTTTTTTTAATAAATTTTTTAGATTATTTATTATATTATCAAAACTCATCTCTAAAAAATATAATATTAAATTTAATTATAATAACTTTTAAAGATAAATTTAATTATTTATAATTTTTGTATTCAAATGAAGACTTTGGATTCTTCTCATATAAGTCCTACAATGATTCTCTCCAATTAGATTGGTCTATTCTAATGATTATTCTCAATAAAAATATAAAAAATAAAAAGACAAAATTATCACATAATAAGATGAAAATTAAAAAATAAACCATATATGCTAAGTATTCAAATGCAAAAGGAAAAACTATATAAGAAATTGTTGAAAAAATATTGAATCCATGTTGAGCTACATATAAGGCTCCTACTGTTCCAATGGCTAAGGAAGTACTTAAGAGGATTAGAGAAGACATGAAATCACTTGCACCATCTTCCCATCTCCCTCATCTTCACTCCCTTTCAAGTGTCTGGAGTTATGTTTGATGAATTTATATATCTTATGGATTTCTATCTATTGAGGTACAATTCATATGGATCTGTTGGACTCAAATCTACAACTTTTCGTTTGTTAAAACATAAGGTATGGAGCTGTCTTTGGATATTCTGGAGGTTCAGGTGATTAATAAGGTTATATGTGAGGAATTGATATACCTTATACACTTTTATCTATTAAGGCACATATTAGCTCATATGGAAAATATACCTCATGGATTTCTATCTATTACAATATAGTTCATATGGATATGTTAGGACTCAAATCTAGAACTTTTTATTTGCTGCTAGAATGTTTTACCAACTGAAGTACTTACTTTTCTTTACTATTCCATTTTTTGTCAGAGTGTGACTTGTTTCTAACACCTTTGTTAAGCCACACTATAGATATCTGGGGTTCCTAGCTTGATTATGATACCATATTTGAACTGAATCAGTTACAACTTCAAATCAGAACCTTCCATTTGCTATTAGAATGCTCTAATTTGCATCAAATGATTTAAAAATTGCTCAATGTGAAATCTCTTAACTCCAACAATAATGCTCTTCTTGGTGGTTTCAGTGTCTCCTAATTGTATGTTTTCCCATGTTTGGTTGATCAGATCTTTGCCACAATTTTGTTTCAAGTTGGGGTTTGTTAGTTTCTATTGTTCTCTGATATGCATCCGCAAATTTTCTTTGATGTTTTAGTAATGAGGATGGAACCTCATAATAATAATAGAACCTCATTAACTTCCATTAAAAGAATGCATATTGCACAAAAATACACATAAATCCTATTTTACATATGACTGCAAATCTCTAAAATTTTAAAGAGGTTTAGTTGCCCATACTTTTGCCTGTCCAAGGGCCATGGTGATAATGCAGGATAAAACATGAAAGACCGCCAATGCAAAGATGAAGATATGTATTTGTTGGAGACCATCTTGGGAGATAAGAGGAACCTTCCCCTACAAAACGAACAAAGATCGCACTAATAAGCCCTCAGTTAACCAAAGAACAAGAAACTTTGAATTGTGGGCTGTTAGATGTAATTTTGATCATTTATCAGTCTTTTGTTGCGAAAACAAGCTCATGAGAGAATTAGTAAATGTGCATACTTTTTTGCCACAGTAGCCAGATTGATTCGCAACGGCCTCTAACATATGCCTAATTGGCATTTGTGAATGCATGAGCTTTCTGTTGTTTCCTACTGATAAAGACTTTACTTTTGTATGGTTTATTGAGGTCTCCTCTTTAGAACAGGGAAGTAATGTGTCTCCTAAGCTTTTGGATATACAAATATCTGAAATTGGCCTTTGCCCAATTGTAAGCAGCAGAGACATTAACCCCATGACCATTAGTTCTGCATTCATATCATGACAAATATAATCCAGAGGGATTATTAGACATTTGGAACCGAAATAGTTTAATAGATCCAACCAAAAAGAAGAAAAAATAACTAATCACCTGCTTTAATCTTTTGCAGTGCCCTGCTCAAGGCTTTCTTGTGGTGTTTTTCAAGCCACTGCAATAAAATAGAGTCTGCAATTCAGCTTACCCAATCCCAATCTTTTCAATTTGAACTGATTAGAATATTGAACTATACTTTTCGTGGATAGCTATTTATCTTGAATAAGAACCGTAAAGATGTTTTGGTGTTTAATCCTTGTGATAATTTTTAACATGTAATGAGTGTTGAATGAATTATTTATGATTACAAGAGATATGTTCAACATTTATTGAAATTTCTACAAATAGAATAGTAAGGTAAGTGAGTTTAATTGTTTTTATAATTAAATCTATTTGAATTACAACAAACAACAGTATTATGATAAATGACTTTTTGAAACATATAATAATCACATCTATAAACTTCACTTAAATAAAATATTGATACACAAATAGTTCCTAATTATAAGAAATGAATTCTTATAAATTATTATTAATCAAAAGTTATGAAGAACTCAATCAAAATTATATAAATAAATAAATAAATCAAAAGTTATGAAGAACTCAATCAAAACTATATAAATAAATCAAGATATCTTGATTGTTTGATGTTTAACCTGAGGACATCCATGGATCTTGATACTTCGTTGGCATTTCTCAATTCTAAACTATATTTTACAACTTTACAACAAAGCAAAGTAGAACCTTGAAATTATAATTACCTTGGCAATCAAATTAATGGATTGTTCTAATGTTATAGAAATGAGGACAAAACCCAAGCAAACAATGGCAACAGCCCAGGTGGGTGTTTGTTCTAAGGATCGCTCCTCTGCCTCGCCACCACCTCCAGCCATTCTTCTTCTTTTATCTCTTCTCTGCCTTCACCTATTTTTTTCTCATGGAGGAGTCTTTCATATATAAAGACTGAATCAAAGGTAAGTTTTAACCTGAATTCTTGAACGCTGTATTTATGTGATATACAAGCAAAATGCCAATTTTCAATTTCAATTTTTTTGGCATGAAAACTTCAATTTCAAAGGCATTCTACAATCAAAGAATGCGTCGTCCCCTCATAATGAACTTTTATTTTATTTGGACTTTTCTGTACGAAGTTATACTTCAGACGCACGGGAGTTTCTAGATTTCAATGAATTTGACTTCAAAGATCCTTCTCTAGGGCGTAATTAAACCATCATCTTGAAATAGAATCAAATATAATATTCTTTTGAATGGATGGAAAGTAGTCCAAAATTTAGAAACGACAGAGATAATAAAAACGTGCAGCAGAGTCCACAAAATCACCTTTGAACATTATATAGCCGTTGCCATCACTTTCTTTGGCTACAAAATGGTGGGCAATGGATGAAAAACCATAATATCTATCAAAATAATCTAACTCATGTTTAAATATTCTATATGATTAATTTTGATTAAGCCATTGTGTGTAGGCACTTGAGTTTCAAATTAATTAGAGCTTTATTTAATCTAATACAATGAAATAGACTTCAAAAGATCTTTTTGTCAATGACTTATTTTTGTAAACATTAGTGGACCATCTCTATTACAGCAATTGAATAAAAGATCTTTTGCTAATGGCCCACTTTTGTAAACATCAGTGGACCATCCCTATTACAGCAATTGAATAAAAGATCTTTTGCCAATGGCCCACTTTGTAAACATCAATGGACCATCCCTATTACAGCGATTGAATGGAGGTTTAAAGTAGATCAGTTGATTGTGAATAGGGGCTTATGTATTGCTATTGAAAACTATAATATATTATTTTTAATAATTTAATAATTATAACAATTATCTAAATATAAAATATCTTTTATACTTTCTTAAATAATGTGAAATATATAAGAATAAGATCATAATTTATTAATTTTCATTGTAACTTAAAAATGTATCTTTTTTTAATTCCTATTATGCATCTTCTTTCTACATTTAAAAATATAATAATCATTTTTTTAATAGTGACTATTTTTTTAAAAAAATAGTGGCATTCAATACTTGATTTATCATACCTTTGAATGTTTCCTTGTTTATAGCTAATGCTTTTTCCCGTTTCACTTACCTAATGAAGTTATTATTGTTGCTTCTTTCTTCCTTATGATTATTGATGGCACCTCTTACAAAATCTCCTCTCACCTTCCTCAATTTATTCCTATATATTGTTTAAATATTGGAGATGCTCCTTGCAAAATTCTATCATTTTTCCTTTTCTTTGAATGGTATTTGTGGTTTGAATATTTATCCAAGAGAGGATTTGGTTGATTCCTTCAATCTTCTCTCATAAGTTTGCGGGGAATCCAAAAATTCATCTTAAGATAAATGTGACAAATCCTTTAATTTTTTAATGGTAATTTAACAATCCAATTAACCCTTGCTAGTAGAGTCCTCAATATCTTCTTCACTATTCTTCGATCATACACTCATTGCATGGGTAAATAAATCACTCATGGATTTACAATCTATTGTTCTTTGAATTATTTGGTTTTGCAATCCTAAGAAAGATAACGTCATCAATTGCTTGTTTTGTAAAGAATAAGAGCTTTTTATCCTTTTTGTTCTTTTCCATCAATAAATTATTTTGAGCTTGAGTGAGAGCATTTTATGTTGGTTGATAGTAAGGTTATGGATACTATTTTTCAACCGATTCCCAAAGTTCTTGTGATCTAAATAGAATCTTCATCTATTACTCCAATATTGATAATTCTTTCCATTGAAATGTGGAAGTGATCTAGCAGTGTGAGGTTGCTTGTCATGTTAGCTACTACAAATCAACTCACTTGACTTCTTATCTCCTTTAACTTATGTCTAATATCACTTTGATTTAAAAAATAAGTAGAGTCCCAAGAGTGGGTGGAATAATAACAACAAATTCTAAAATATTGTTCTGTAGAGATAATAAACACACACCATAGAATTTACACAAAACATTAAATTTCTATTGAAAAAATTATGTAATATAGAGACACTCGAGTTCTTCTTTCTTCTCATTTAGACATATGACTTGAGGCACATTTGAGAGAGAGAGAGAGAGAGAGAGAGAGAGAATATTATAAAGACATCGTGACTTGTTATTAGACTTTCAAATCTTGACTTGTATAGAGAGATATTTCAATTCATTTCCTCTTTAAAGAGAGAGTTACAAAAGAAAATAATAAAATAATATATTATAGAGACTTGGTGACCTGCTATCCAATTTTCAAATCTTGACTTGTATACTATAAAATGACTCATAATCTTGACTTATGCAATGTGATATGATTCATAATCTTGGCTAGTTCTTTAGGTTTGTACACTAAGTTTCTAACTTTTTATTTGACATCCTCATACTCTTGAAATTACTTGTACTCCAAGCATCTAACTCAAATTGCACTCCCAACCCTACTTAATTTGACATGATTTATACTTTTAGCATGATATGAGATCAATGCATTTGAACAAGAAATCTTGAGGGATAAGATAACACGTTTAAACAAAATGGAGTCAAAATTTAAATTCAAATTGTTGGTCAAAAATTGAATGCAAGAATAGGTATGGCATGACGATTCCTTGTCATTAAATAGTTTGAACTATAACACAAACTTAAAACTGTCCATTTTTGCTAGAATATTCTACTATTGAGCTTTTGTCCCTTTTAGAACTAATCCATCTTGGATCCAGGTACACCTTATTTCCAACACTTATTTAACATTTTCTTTCAATTTATATTTCAAAAATGGTGATGGACGGAACCTTCATTTCTATTATTTACCTAAAAAATAAATTTGACATTATATTATGTTTCAAGAACAAGCCTATGACAATTATAAACATTTTTATCTTAGTAGAAATATTATGTACTAGAAGTCATTATCTATACGCACTTCCAGGTTTATTCAATGAAATTGGCTTCAAAGGCTATTTCGCTATCACTGTTGAATATTATAAACCTCCGTAGAAAACGTGCAGACTACCCGAAATCACTGTTGAATATTATACTCCGTAGTTAGAACATAAGCTAAAGTTGTCATCACTTGGGAAAACTGGGGCCCTTATCGTTCAACTTATCGTTTATGTGCCCTTGAGTTTCAAGCTAATACAACGGAGGAGACTTGAAAATCTTTGAATCAAAATCCTTGAATCTTTCAAGATTACCAGTTCTATTGGACATGTTTGGTAGAAGAATTGGGCTCCGTTAAAGAAACTTTGGCAGCTTATAAGTGTCTTCTGGATGAAGTTATACTATTTCAAATATTTAACTTGTGTGGCAAGTAGATTTGTGTAATTTGGTTAGCTCCGTGTATAATTTGATAAGCTCCTAAGACGATTTGGTTGTTGAGTATAAACTTCTAGTAAGGTGAATAGAGAAGCTACATGGTCTCCTCTTTTATTGGACTTTTAAAAATATAGTATTGATGGTTCTTCTCAATGTAATTTGACTGTGGCATTGGTCATGATAGTGATGACTTTTTTTAATTATAGGATGTGACATTAATAATCAAATGGAGGTTCAACTATTCTGGTCACACTTGAAAAAGCTTCTGAATTGGTTGGGAAAATATTATCTATGAGATGGATTCCACATTCTTAGTCCCTCATTTAAATGAAATAAAATTTTATGAGCCTTCTTAAAGGTTAACATTACTAGTAAATTAAATTCTGCGTTATTTCAATATTTGATTTCATTTCTTTTGTTCATATTGGTAGGGATTTGAATGTTGTTATGGATGTTTGGACAAATAGGCCTTTAATATTGATCACAACTTGATTATTATGGAATGGGAGCTCTTGACTATTAATAAAACTTTCATTGTTTCTTTAACTTCTTCAGAATGATTTGATTCGGTCTTTCTTGTTTATTCTTATTTGAAATTATGTGTTTTTATAGGTTCTTGGTTTTCTCTAGAAGACGATAGAATTTTGGAAAACCTCCTTGGATTTTCATTCTTCAATATTTATTGATGGATATTGTTATTTGAAAATCATTTTGTTATAATCTTTTCTTGATTCCTGATTAATACATTTATCATTTTTTATTAAAAATATATATTATTTATAAATATCATGGCTATTTTAAGTACCCTATATTTAATTATGCCCATATAATAAATAGTGTGAGGCCCTTTAATTTCATCCCATTTATCATGATATCATGGCACAATCGATCATTAACACTCTAAGCATCAACTCTCATAGTCTTCACTCACATTAACCATTAGCACTATAAGCATTAATGCTCACAATTTTCTCCATGTAGGTTAACCACTTAAAACACACATGTTAACATTGAAAATGATATATTAACAATAAAAATCACATTCTAGTAATACAACTAGCATGTCATTTTACATTCACATTTGAAGTTTCATTTTTTGTTACCTACCACCAACACTTGTGCTAGAGCCTTAATTGTATAGACATTACTAGTGAATAATTCAAATTGTAGCCAATAAATGGAGGCATAATCTACAAACTCATTTGATTTGGGTTGATCTACCTTTGTTTGAACCATTTCTTTTACTTGAATTAGGGTTTGAAACTCCTTCAAATGACAAGTTGTAGATCTTTGACACTTGTTTCTTTGACCCTAAAACAAGGGCTCCATGTATTGCATCAAATTTCCATTGAAGATGAATTAATATTGCATAAAGAAGTTCATATTGCTCCTATTCAAAATACCTCTATTTTAAAAATTCATATGTTAAATGTCATTTTTTATTCTTTTGAGCATTGATTTCAAAATGTTTCCATAGTAAGATGTAACCACTTGGCAAATTTCTATAAATCAAATGCATGTCCTTAAAATTATGGATTCATTGGGATCTTGAATCTTGTCCTACATATATAGTAAAACACAATAGGTCATAAACTTGAACATTTGAACCTATCTCATTGTTGCAAATGATTATAGATAATTTACTATCATCATACATTTTTTTCTTGCTCTTATTTTTGATATTTTATAGTATTGTTTACCTGAATGAAGATTAAGATTTGTTCCCACTTCTTTTAGCTTAAAGCATGTGTTACACTAAATTAACAATTTCTCCCTCTTTCTTTTATACAAATATATCTATCTCTTTCATATCTTATTTTCTACATTTCCTAGCACTCAATTACTATTAATGGTTGTTTGATAAAGGACATATCTTTCACATAATGGTCATTTAAAAATAAAATATGTCATTAAAATTAAATGATAAATTGATCTCCTTTAGTAATGTAGTTCACGCTCTTCAAATTTTAACATCTTACTTACTTTAATTTTATTAATATATTATATTCATATTAATTTTAAAAGATAAACAAAGACTTATAATTAATCTTATTGTCTTGTCTAGTTGAAATAATAAAATTCAAATTAGAGAGCATGTGATTGTGGACAATTGTTTATGGTACTAACATTTGTACTTTGACTTGAATAGATAATGTTAGTCTTTTAGATTGTTTTATTTTATGTTCTTGGTGCAAGAGAATCCTCAAAACCTATCAATTTGTTTATTGTGATGGAAGTTGGAGTTTTAAAGTTTGAATAGTTCATGTTTTACAATTCAATAAAAAATGTTATATCTAATTATTTCTAAAAGGAGAATTCCCAAATTAATCAGGACATAACCACTCAAATGCATGGGTGGGTGGCTAATGTTGTCTAGAACTATGAGTTGGGCTCACAAAATATTTTCAAATACATCACAAGAAAATTGGTCCCATGGTAAGGTATAAATAAAATGGGGTTTTAGAAACTTAGAACTTAATGTAATTGGTATCCATAAAGACAAATCCAATTATTATTGCCAATTGTCCACTCATTTGTGCTTGTCAGGAATTTTTTAGTCGTGATTATTCGCCAATTGGCGAATATGTCTTGATCAACGTATTGAAATTGGCAAAAAAAAGCTCATATATTGGTTGATTGGTTCACCCAAATTTTATAAAAGACACGTTTAGTGGTCAGATTGTTCACCACTATTTTTACGTAATTTCACTACGGTAGTCGGGTTCTTCGCCCATATTTCTATTGTATTTTACTCTTATTCACCATAGATTAAATTGGGTGTATTTATCGAGGATCACCATTCACCAAAGGCCCATTGTCCCAAGTGAAATTTTTATTTGCACTAGGACCCAATTCTCCATGCATCATACATAATCGTGTCCCAAATTTTTTCCCTATTCGCCCAGTCAATTATTTAAAATTACGCGAGGTTCGCCAAATATTAGTTGTTATCATAAGCAATTGTCAGCCCCTTCGCCAAAATGGACGATGGAGATTATGAGGCAAAATCTGATGGCTGATATGAAAATGGTTTACTTGTCTATTTAAGAGATATGAGTTTCATTATTGAAACATGTCAGAGAGAAGGAGACTTCAAGAGATTTAGTAGTACAACAATTCAATTGATTTTGAGCTCACAATTGCGATCGGTAGAGAACCGGAACAACTACGAGTCTGTAGTATCTTATTCAAGTAAAATTTTATTGCAGCCTTAATTTGTTGGAGATGTCACAGTCAAAGTTAAATAGGAAGAGGACTATTGAAGGTGGAGATGTCCAAGAGAGGCCAACGAAATGCAAAAATATATCTTCATACTTTGGTGGGGGCAGACACAATAGTGTTGGTCAAAGTGAGGAGGCACATCATTAGAGGAACCTGTACAATTTCAAGGTTCTCAACCTACACATGGATCTAATCAACAAATTGGGGAGCCTAATAAATTTGGTGAGGAAGTTGCAGAACTTGATATCTCTGATGAAGATGACCTTGAAGAAGAATTTCAAGTAAATAACCAGTACCAGGATGAATCGATCGACTTCGGTGATGATGATGGTTCAATTAATAGTAACACTAAAGGGAGAGAAAAATCAAAAGAAAAAACTGATCGTCAATGGGAGATGTTGAGGAGATTTAAATTTGATTGGGCAGAAAAGTATTCATTCATTGAAGCCATGGACAATCCAATTGTAAGTGAGTTTCTAGTAGAATGCAGATGTACGATTTGTAGTTGGAAGTATACAAAGGAAAAGCGGTTGTAGCTTAAACTAGACACCATAGAGAAACATGTTGGTAAGGTTTACGAAACCTCAATTGTAGATGGAAAGGAAATAAAAGTGGTAAGATATAAAACAAAGGAGCAATGTCAACATAAAAGGAATGCTGAGGAATATTATTTGTTTCAAAAATTTAAGACGAAGCCTAGTGAAGTTCAAGGTTCTATTAATGCTATTTTTGCAAAAGCAATTGAAGTAGAAGAATGCGAAAAAGTTGTTCAATTAAGTAATGTTTTCCATATTTTGAGAAAAGGGCATCCAATGACAAACTATCCAGAAATGAGTGGTTTGTTACACTTTCTGAAAGTTCCTAACTATCTTGTCACTCATTGGTCAATAAACAGTGGATGAGAATTAGCAAGTTGTATTGCCTAGGTTGAAATAGAGGATGTAGAGAGAAAAATAAAAGAGTCAACCTTTATTGCATTGTCCTTAGATGAAGTTATGATAATAGATAATATGTCGTGGGTATGCATGCATGTTTATACTGTACAGAATAATGTCCACCAACCACATCTACTAACTGTTGCAAAATTGAGGGACAATGCGACATCAGAAACTTTATTTGAATTAGTAAAGAGCCATTTAATTGTATATGGAGCTATGGATGAATTGACAATAGTGAAGAAGTTGATCTATGTTGGAGTAGATGGAGCTTCAGTAATGCAAGGTCAAAGGAATGGTCTTTGCATAAAGATGCAAGCTTCTTGTTCACCATATGTTGTTGGCATTCACTGTATGGCCCACAGGATGAATCTTGCTTTTAGAGTTGTGAAGAAGTTTCCTTTAGTAAACAAGGTTGAAGATTTAGTAAGAGAGTTGTACTCATATTTTTGTCGAAGTCCCAAACATTTTAGGGAATTTCAACACTTTGCTGATGGAATTACCAATGGAAACAAGCTTCTTAAAGATGTTGATACCAGATGGATCTCTTTGGATGGACCAACGTATCAAGTTTTTTCTGAATATCAATCTTTGATTGGATTGATTTATGAAAATCAGGACAATGCAAAAAATTAGAGATGTGGTGATCTGCTTCGAAGGTTAAGCAATATAGAGAAACTTTTGACTTTAGCATCTCTTCTTCCCATGCTCAAAGAAATGACGTTCATTATGAAAAAAGCCCAGCAAAGAGCTATGTATATTGCAGAATATGCTTACTTGCGCAAAATGTCATGCCAAACCCTCGATAGTCTCTATCGAAATGACCTAAATTTATTCGATGAAAGATTTAATCATTGGCAGAAACTAACAGATTTGGACAATCTTGATAATTATTTAAAGATCATTGAAAATGGGGATTTATGTGTTTGTGTAAGGGGATTTTAGATACCAATGTACTATAGTGCCCCAAAGAAGCGAGCTACAAGAGTTACAAAGGAAGAGTTTACCAAGATCGTCGAGTCTATAGAAGGTAATGCAAGGGACATAGCCTTTAAAGTTTCCTCTGAAATAAGATCCTGATTCCCATATGAACAACTGCTTGAGGCCATGGCAATTGTGTTTCCTCAATATTGGTCCTTAAACTCTAAGGAAGATTATCGTAATATGCTGTTGAATTTGATAAAGGAATTTTGCAAATCTGTAGAATTCAATAGAGTGACTATCAATGGAATTTTAGATGAGGGTCTTCTTAGATAGCAATCATGCACTTTTGCAAAGACTATGAAGCATCAATATCAATTAATGCATAACCCACATGAAGAGGGCTCAACAACAAGGCTTTGGACAGAACTAAAACAAAGCACAATGTTGCGTGAAGAAATTTCAGAGTTCTTCAAGCTTGCTGATCTATGTCAAACCATGATATTGGGTTCAGTGGAGGATGAGAGAGTTTTCAATGCTTTGGGCTTCCTAAAATCAAAGCTAAGAAACAAACTAGACAAGAATTTGGAAACATTCTTGAGGGTCTACACATCTAGGTATGATGCCAATACTTTTCCTTATCAAAAAGCAATGGAAATCTAGAAAAAAAGATGCAAAAGAACAGGGTTGGGCAACACCATTAACCAATCTCCAACAACGACTCCGAGTGGGTCAAGTACAGGTGGCGATGGGAGTCATAGAAGCGGAGGTTAGAGTGAAGAAGACACAAATGAAAATGAAGAGAACAATGAAGGAACTGGAATACCAAAATTGGATGATGATGATGATGCAGAGATGAATTGGAAAATTTAGGAAATTTCTGCTAAATTAGCAGTAGCAATCAATAGGTATTTTTTGAACTTATTAACTACTATATCTTATCATTCAATGTTCATTTTAGAAAAGCAAGAATGTATTATGTTTCATCATTAAAATTTGAGAACAAAGAGTATTATTACTGTAGGGTGTAGTTTGTATCGTATCATCAATGATCATTCATATTTGAATTTGAAATTCTTGAATGAAATCTTGTATTCCAATAGCATATAACAGAGTAAATCAACTAAGAATAACTGAATAAAATAGAGTAACTCAACATACATTGAATTGGAAAACATGAAAATTAGATAGAGCACAATTTGTTTTGTATTCATTTGCAATATATTACAATTTACAGTAGTTCAAAATTCAGAGCAATCTTTGTAGGCCAGTCCAAACATTCTCTAATGGCAGAACAATTTGGTTCATAGTATAGTCACACTCTTGCAACTTTGTTAGCAATTCATATTTGGAAGTGTGATTTGATAGCACTGTTGCTTCTAAAACTCCATTCAAAGTTCTCACTGGTTTGTTGAAATCCATGAATGTATCAGGAGATATGTCTGTAGGAAGAAAGCGTAAATCAATATTTATTTTGTCCTACAACCTTATTTTGTAATTTTCTCTTCAAATGAAGTTATTTGCGTCAAATCCATTAGGCAAACCAAGACTTTCCATATTCTCTTTCCTTTGTTCCATCTTTGTGATCTTCTACTTAGCTTTGTCATCCAATTCCTGTGCTTCTCGTAGCTTCTTACATTTTTGAATGATACTTGATACCTTTACTGAGGCATAAAGGCGGTTGCTAATTCCCTTGTTTGATAGATAACTATCACTCTTACTGTAGATTTGTTGCATAACATCTTTTGCTTTCTTTTCTTTCTTGACAACATCCATGTTCTGTTCAATGTTCTTATGGAGCTTCAAATAACATACTCTCATACTTTGAAGCATTTCAAACCACTCATACAAGCTATTAGACATCACCAATATTTGGCCCCAAATGTGTTCTTTTGCAATATTCACTAAATTATTACTAGTATTTGTTAAAGTTTGAATTGTATTATTGGCCTTCTTTAGTTCTTCTGCCATTTTTTCGCAATTCTTTTTCTCTTCCACTACTTTGTGTTCCCAAGGATTGGCTTTATCCGCCTGAGAGTCCAATTTCTTTTGCAATTCCCGATTGGAGGAAGCATTACTCTCCACAATTTTAAATAACTTTTCTGAATTGACTCTTTCTTCCTCTAGTTTTTTACTAATTTCTGCCAATTTTCCCCTCAATGCCTTCAGCTCTACTTGCTCCTGTTCCTTCACTACTACCTCTGCATGTTCCTACTCTGTATCTACTGATGTAGAGGTCAATTTTTTAATCTTTTTCTGTAATTCTTTCAAGCTATTCTCTAAAGCTTTCATCTTTTCTTTTTCATTACCAATGTCTGCCTGTAACTTTTCTATATTTTTCTCAAGCTTGCTTTTCTCTCTTTCCAGCTTTAGCAGTGCACTGTAGACCACTTGGTTTGTAGACTTTGACACATTGATTTTGTCCACATTTTTAACTTTGGAAAAATCCATTTGGAGAGTGCTAACTTGAAATTCAGATGGATCTATCTGACTCTTTGGTGGGTTCCCATCTTTATTTGGTGGAATAACAACCATGAACTCCATCATGTCTCTTTTTGGGTCATATGTTGGTAAAACCCTGTTGGATGCAGGTTGTTCCTCTACAACTGCATTAAGGGCACCAGTCTGCAATGTCTTCTTTATTTCCTTATTTTTGGTCCTTGTTTCTGCAAATTTATTATAGAAATCTTTGAAACAAAAATCTGGTGTTGCAGAAGGATTTGAATGTTTGAAAGGTGAACCAGAGGCAGAGCTTACAATGCTTGTTGATCTAACTAATTCTCTTTGAGGATTTAAAATTCTAGAGGGTTTTGCTGAACCTGAAACTGCAAACAGTTCTTTAGGATTGAATGTCATTGTTGTCATTGTTCTGGAAGTGAAAAGCTTTTGCTTCTTGACACTATCTTCTTCTATGGGATTATGTGTAGATTCTAGTGGCCTCATTAGAGAGGGAACTTGTTGTATAAGTTGCCCAGTCCCACTGGCACCAGTGCCACTACCAGACCCAATAGTAGTACTAGTAGATTCAAACCCAAGGCCTGCACCATGATCATAAGCAATTTTTTTTTGTCTCAATTGTATTCCAGATGCCTTCTCATGTGGGACCCAAACCACCACCTTTATAACCCATTTTTTCCACAATGATTTCCCCTTTGCTATATACTTTTTTCTAGTCCTCGTTGGTTCCACTCTGACTCCTAGTCCCTGGAGTAAATGCAATTGGTGGATTATCATCCTCAGTGTCTGGATTATCATCCTCACTGTCATATGCCATGTTAGGATGCTCCAAATTCCACAATTTTCTAAACTCTATATCCTCATCTATTTCATCTAGATCTTCACTGGTCTTTGGTTCACCAAGATCCTTTCTCATACTCCAAAAATCATTCATTTTCATTCTAGTCCATTTTCTATCCTTGCAAGCTTCTGCTATTCTCTTTGGTATTTTTATGTTTGATGGATGAGCAGCTTTTTCATAGAAATTGTAGGACATCCTAGGTTGTACAATGCACTAGTTTATTGTTGTCATAATTTGTGATGACAAATGTTGAGCTGAAATTTTTTCCTCATCGAAAACTTTCTCCATCTCTTTTGTAACGCCATCCCAGCTATCCTTGTTTTTCAACTTGTCTAGCAATGGTTTACTTTCATGTTGAAATAAGTTTGCAGAGTTCTTATTAGCAACCAACATTGTTTGAATGATGTTGAGTAGATAATACTTCCAGTACCAATCTAAATCAAATTGAAAAACATCTAAAAAAAAAATTGCCACCTTGAATGCCTTTCTCTCAAATGTTAACTCTCCAATTGAGAAAGGTAAGGAAGGGAATATGCTCTTCTTTGATTGGCCAGTGAAGAGTCTATCTGTGCTCTCTAGTTGTACTAGGGTATGTGCAGAATCATGGTATACCAAACTATGGCCTTAAGTGGCAATGAAAAATATAAAAATCAGGGTTAGTCAACTTGACGTAAAAGGTTCAACATCTTATGAAGCTTATGTGAAAAAGTTGTAAGAGTAGAATCTATAGGAAATTGAATGTAGTTTCTAAACTACTAGCCCTTGTTTGAAATTTTTTTTGTCTAATTGTTCAAAATTTTAGATTTCAATGTAGTACTACAAAAATTTTAGTGAAAAGATAAAGAGTACGTGTATGTCTGACCACCTCAATCATAATCAAATGATGATATATTTTCCCAAGATTCTAGACATAAGTAGTAGACTCATGCCTGGATGTGATGCATATTTTTTTGTAATTTTTAGTCAAATAAATAATTAATTATGAATTTTCTACTACAAATTTTTCACAATAAAAAACTCTCGTGTCTAACCACCTTAACTAATTCAAAATTTCACCAAATTCAAAACTTTTTTCTTCTTCTTATAGTAGCTGAAGCATACAATGTGACACATGTTTCAGATTTCAAAAAGGTTAAACGGTTTGAAAGTTGTAGTTGTTTTTCAATCAGTATGTCAATTACGACTTTAAAGATAACTCAATTGAAAACTAAGTAATAATTAGTTACTAAACTCAAAATTTGACAGCAATTATATTGATGGAAAGTTGATAATGTCTTTAAGAAACCCTTTTCATTTCATCAATTTCGAGTGAAAAAATAGTCGTCAGCTACATGGTCGAAGTCTTAGTATCAAGAACTATCTCCTGAAACACGCCTAAATGGTTGACCACCCACATTTGGTAATTGCCAAGCAAATACCAAGCCTAATCGGATATCCGATAAAATTGGATATTCAAAATTTTTAGATATTCGATAAAATTGGATATCCAAAATTTTTGGATATCCGATAATATCGAATATCTGAAATGTCCCACTTATTTTGAAAGTCCAATTGCACCTCTTTTTTCAAATTCAAGTTTCATATTAAATTATATTTTTGTTATGTTAATATTAATTTCATTTTAAATATTAATATTAAATAATAATAGCATAGCATTAATATTATAATATAAATTTTTATATTAGTATGTATTATATTATTTGATATACAAAATGATTTCAAAAAAATACCTGCACAGTTGATTTGAGGACAGACAGTTTCAACCCAAATCCTCTTGAAAGTATCCATCACAAGATTTTTTATAGACTCCTTGTAATTTCGACGGTCTGACTATACTGAATAAGTAGATTTCAATGGACTTCCCCTCGATTGAATACAATCAATTGATTTTTTAACTCTCGAAAAGAAATTTCACACAGATGTAGAACCACCGTATGCTCATCATCTATTCTAGAAACTAATAGTGGCATAAAAATTGATATAAGAACATTTAAGGTACATTGTCCACAAAAAGGTATATGAAACCTTTAAATATACATTAAAAAGTGGAGGTGAAGGCTCTAGATCATAGAGAGAGAGAGAGAGAGAGAGAGAGAGAGAGAGAGAGAGAGAGAGAGAGAGAGAGAGAGAGAGAGAGAGAAGGGGAAGGGGAGAGAGAGAGAAAGAGAAAGGTTAGAGAGAGAGAGAGAGAGAGAGAGAGAGAGAGAGAGAGAGAGAGGTTCACAAAGAGCTTTTGAAGCCCTGCAACCTTTTTTTTGTGTGCCTCTTAAGATTCGAAATACTTGTTGCAAATATCATGTGGAGTTTTCAATGCACCATGAATTGTTACAATCCATTCATTCTACTTTGCATAGTAGTGAAATGTTGGAGGAGTGTGGTACAAGTGCTCTTCCAAAATCATCAAGAGACTTGCTAGATCATTTTTCATGTCCTAGAGATGATGGATGTTTCTTTTATAGAAAAGATTGCTTAAATGATAAGTTCTCAGAGTGTGGTGGGCTAGTGAAGTTTGTTGAATATTTTCATGAGGGATGTGAATGCGATTTTGGAAAGATAATTGTCCACAAAAAGGTATATGAAACCGTTAAATATACATTAAAAAGTGGAGGTGAAGGCTCTAGATGTGAGTTGGTTACTAAAGAATGCAATGTAGCTGATTTTATTTCAGATTTCAAGAAGAATCTTTTTTACAAGTATGCAAGGCATAGTCATAGGTCTCAGTGGTTGGATCAACAATTCAGGATGTGTAAGGACACTTTCCCGATTGGCACTATTATATCGGTTGTTGACTTTGCAAAGAAGTATACATTGCAGCCCCAAAATGAGTTGCAAGCTCAATATTAAAATTCTATTCAAGTTTCTATTTTTGTGCACATAACATATAGACATTCCCATGATAGTACAGAAGATGACTAGAAGATAATCAGATAGTACAAGTTTTATATGAGCAATGATAGATCACACTCATTTGAGTTTGTCCAACATTGCTTTGAGAATTATTTTGAGTGGGTGCGGGAAAATAATATTACTATGGATAGACATCTCATTTGGTCAGATAACTACACAGGTCAATTAAAAAATGCTCATATGTTTTATTGGTTATCTAGAATGCATGTAGAGAGAGGTGTACCTCATATTTGGAGTTTTTTTGAGGCCGGTCATGGAAAAGGGGAGTATGATGGAGCAGGTTCATGCATAAAGAGAGCTCTAGTTAAGGAGCAACTGAGGATTTTAGGTGTAGATCTCATTGATGCCCATTCTATTGTTGATCGGTGTACTTCTACATTGTCATAGGGGGGGACTCTTGATTCAACAGTGCACAGATTATTTTGGTTGGTTGAGTTGGGCACAATAGGAGATAAGTTGGATTGTCAAAGTGTGAAAGATTCTTCAAAAATGCATTCATTTCAAAGCTTAGATGCTAGTACATGGACCATTTGGACACGAGAGTTGGCTTTTTATTGTCCGAGTTGTCTTCAGTGTGATTGGGATCAGTGTGAGTCAAGTGAGTGGGTTGATACATGGGTTCCACATTATCTTACTCCTTTATCTCTCATAGTCTCTGTAATAAATGATGACATGGATTGTTCACTTGACTACGACCATCTTTCAGATCTTCTACAGCTAGGACATGTTTTTGCATTGGTTGCACCAAAAGGGAATGATGATAGATCAGATTACTGGTTAGCACTTTGTGTACAAGGAAAGCAAAAACTTGCACAACTGATGACAGATGATGATATGTTCACATATCCAACAGGATCACATGTTGTGGGAACATGGTTGTGCACATATATGATTAGAAATAATGACATTCCCGTATTTGAAGACTATGAGAAGCACAAAACCATTCTCATGTATTCACACCTTGTTATAGCAACCAATGTTAAGTTGTTGAAACATCAAGGAAAACCAAAGACAAAGGAACTTTGGACTATTAGTACTACTGATCATGAAGCAATACTGAATACTCTCAAGCACAAAGATGACCCTTCAGGCACACTTCAGTAGGTAAGTTCAACTCAAGTTAGATATAGTTGTGTAATTTGCATATTTAGATGCCAAAAGGACACTTCTTATATTCTTTATTAACTTTTCTTCTGCCTTTCAAATGTAGGGATTGGAGCGAAAAGGACACTTATTTTTTATATATAGTTGTGTAATTTGCATATTTAGATGCCAAATTTTGTATATAAAACCAACAATCAAATGTAATGTGCATAGTTAGATGACAAATTTTGTATATAAAAATAACAATAGAATGTAATGTGCATATTTAGATGCCAAATTTTGTATATAAAAATAACAATCGAATGTAATGTGCATATTTAGATGCCAAATTTTGTATATAAAAAATTTGATGCAAAATTTAAAATATAAAAGAGCCCATGGGGTTAATTCAATAACATTTTGTATCCTTACATTTCTATTGTCTTAATTCCATTACATTTGTATCATCAAATGATGTAATAGTTGGAGTCATTGAGTCAAAATTGGTCAAATGTGTCCAAAGTAAATTGATGATTCCCTGGGGTGAAGGGATAGTGTTCAAAGATTGCATCTTGGCACCGAATGGACTATGCCATTAGCTTCGGTTGGGCGGGTAAACACTAGGAACAACCCCATTTTGACCACTGAGTCAGTAGTACATTCCAGACCATGCCGGACCGAAGTGTCCCCAAGGTGCACTAAGCACGATTGGGTAGTGAAATTTTGAGGCTCATAACTCAGAGCCCATGAGAGGTATCTCTGATCTGTGAGATTCTACATGAATGCATTTCTAAGGCCTAAAATAACCTCTCTCCATTCTGGGAGATTCAAATTTTTTTGAATTTGGCGTGCTAGTCTCGTTGGATACCAAAACTTGCAGTGAGGGTCAGTTGAAAGTTACACCAATGGGTTTCTTCCAAACCGTTTGTCCCAGCACCAAATGGACTATGCCATTAGCTCTGGTTGGGTGGGTAAACGCTAGGGACAACCCCATTTTGACCACTGAGTCAGTAGAACGTTCTGGACCATGCTAGACCAAAGTGTCCCCAAGGTGCACTAAGCATGATTGGGAAGCAAACTTTCGAGGCTCATAACTCAGAACCTGTGAGAGGTATTGATGATCTATGAGGTGCTACATGACTATGTTTCCAAGTCCTACAATAACCTCTCTCCATTCTGGGAGATTCAAATTTGTTTGAATTTGGCACGCCAGTCTTGCTCGATGCCAAAACTTGCAGTGAGGGTCAGTTGAAAGTTACACCAATGGATTTATTTCAAACCATTCATCTCGGCACCGAATGGACTACACCATTAGCTTTGGTTGGGTGGGTAAACACCAGGGACAACCCCATTTCGACCACTGAGTCAGTAGAATGTTCCGGACCACGTCGGACCAAAGTGTCCCCAAGGTGCACTAAGCACAATTGGGCAGAAAAATTTTGAGGCTCATAACTCAGACCCTGTGAGAGGTATCATCAATTTGTGAGATGCTATAGGACTATGTTTCCAAGGCCTACAATAACCTCTCTCAGTTCTAGGAGATTAAATTTTTTTTGAATTTGACACGCTAGTCTTGCTCGATGTCAAAACTTGCAGTGAGGGTCAGTTGAAAGTTGCACCAATGGATTTCTTCCAAACCGTTCATCCCAGCACTGAATGGACAATGTTGTTAGCTCCATTTGGGTGGGTAAACACTAGGGACAACCCCATTTTGACCACTGAGTCAGTAGAACATTCCGGACCACGCCGGACCAAAGTGTCCCCAAGGTGCACTAAGCACGATTGGGAAGTGAACTTTTGAGGCTCGTAACTCAGACCCTGTGAGAGGTATCAAAGATCCATGAGATGCTATAGGACCAAACTTTCAAGGCCTACAATAACCTCTCTCCATTTTTAGAGATTAAAACTTGTTTGAATTTGACACGCTAGTCTCGCTCGATGCCAAAACTTGCAGTGAGGGTCAGTTGAAAGTTGCACCACTGGGTTTCTTCCAAACCATTCATCCTGACACCAAATGGACTGTGCCATTAGCTTTGGTTGGGTGGGTAAACACTAGGGACAAACCCATTTCAACCATTGATTTAGTAGAACATTTTGGACCATGTCGGACCAAAGTGTCCCCAAGGTGCACTAAGCATGATTGGGCAGAAAACTTTTGAGGATCGTAACTTGGACCTCGTGAGAGGTATCAACAATTCATGAGATGCTACATGAACATGTTTCCGAGGCCTACAATAACCTCTCTCCATTCTAGGAGATTCAAATTTGTTTGAATTTGGCACGCCAGTCTCGCTCGAGGCCAAAACTTGCAATGAGGGTCAGTTGAAAGTTGCACCAATGGATTAATTCCAAACCATTCATCCCGACACCGAATGGAATACCCCATTAGCTCTGGTTGGGTGGGTAAATGCTAAGGACAACCCCATTTTGACCACTGAGTCAGTAGAACGTTCCGGACCACGCCAGACCAAAGTGTCCCCAAGGTGCACTAAGCATGATTGGGCATCAAAATTTCAAGGCTCGTAAGTCAGACCCCATGAGAGGTATCAAAGATCCATGAGATGCTATAGGACCACATTTTTGAGGCTTATAATAACATCTCTCTATTTTGGGAGATTAATTTTTTTTGAATTTGGCACGCCAGTCTCGCTTGATGCCAAAACTTGTAGTGAGGGTCAGTTGAAAGTTGCACCAATGGATTTCTTCCAAACCATTCATCCCGACACTAAATGGACTATGCCATCAGCTCTGGTTGGGTGGGTAAACACTAGGGACAACCTCATTTTGACCATTGAGTTATTAGAACGTTCCGGACCACGCCGGACCAAAGTGTCCCCAAGGTGCACTAAGCACGATTGGGGTAGCAAACTTTCGAAGCTCGTAACTCAAACCCCATGAGAGGTATCAGAGATCCATGAGATGCTACATGACCAAATTTTTGAGGCCTACAATAACCTATCTCCATTCTGGGAGATTCAATTTTTTTTAAACTTGGCACGCCAGTCTTGCACGATGCCAAAAATTGCAGTGAGGGTTAGTTGAAAGTTGCACCATTGGATTTCTTCCAAACCATTCATCCTGACACTGAATGGATTGTGCATTAGTTCTAGTTGGGTGGGTAAATGCTAGGGACAACCCTGTTTTGACCACTGAGTCAGTAGAACATTCTGGACAATGTCAAACCAAAGTGTCGCCAAGGTGCACTAAGCACGATTGGGCAGTAAAATTTCAAGGCTCGTAACTTAGACCCTGTGAGAGGTATTGGCAATCCGTGAGATGCTACATGACCACATTTATGAGGCCTACAATAACCTCTCTCCGTTTTGGGAGATTCAAATTTGTTTGAATTTGACATGCCAGTCTCGCTCGATGCCAAAACTTGTAGTGAGGGTCAGTTGAAAGTTGCACCACTGGATTACTTCCAAACCATTCGACCCATTATTGAATGGACTGTGCCATTAGCTCCGGTTGGGTAGGTAAATTCTAGGGACAACCCCATTTCTACCACTGAGTCAGTAGAACATTTTGGACCACGCCAGACCAAAGTGTCCCCAAGGTGCACTAAGCATGATTGGTCAGCAAAATTTTGAGGCTCGTAACTCAAACCTTGTGAGAGGTATCGGTGATCTGTGAGATGCTACAAGACAACATTTCTTAGGCATTCTTAGTTTATTTGCAGGGGTACAGGCAAAGTACTGATATTTTGTCCAAAAGACCAATACCTGAATTTGAGATATGTTTTGGTATGGCCAAAAGGGTGTTTGATTATTACCAAAAGGGTGTTTGATTATGTAATTAGGCCAGTTTGAAGTCTTTTAGCCATTGAGAGTAAAGGGTAAGTCCAGAAACCTTGAAACCACTTTAATAGATATCCTTATATACCTCAAATGATGAATTACATGTGTGAACACACATAGCACATAAAGTGTACACATAAATTTTCTTAAGTCATGAAGCATACATGTAGCACATAGATTATAAAGCATACCACATGAATTCACTTAAGTCATGCATGTAGCCCATACACATGAATTTAGGTTATGAAGAATGTAGTTGAATATAAATGAATATACTTAAGGCATAAATCGTACACAGGAGTACATACACACAAGCATATTTACATACTAAGAATGAATAAATGAACACATGTAATTAACAAATTGGATCGAATATCAAGTTTCATATATATATCAAAATGAACAATAATTATGTACATATTTACATGTCAACATATCTAGATACAATGTGGCATACACCATCTCAAAATGTGTCATATGAAATCTCAAAATAAGAAGTTCAACTACAAATGTTTCTAGGGCATCCTATTCTACTGGTGGATCATCAAAATGCAGCCTCTTTGAAGTACTCTTTGGCTTTGATGGATCCTGCATTCAAACACAAAAGTGAAACCCCAAGTTAGATTAAAATTCAAAATCATAGTCAACAATAATAAATAAAATTTAAACTAAAATTGAACTCTCATATACCTCACCTCTTTGTCTCCTCCCACGGACAGGAGACCTAATATATGTCCTTGGTAGTGCAGGAATAGTGCCACCAATGTTGACTCCCACCTATATATGTTTGCGAACATGAGATTGATCTACGAGTTATACTATTTAATGTTAAATACTTGGTAGCAAATACATGTTTACAAAATAACTGAATTAACATTAAAAATTACCTGTGTTGAATTTTCTTTAGGGATTGTTGGCTAAGTCATCAACGATACAAACCCTTGGCATTCTGCCTCCCTCAAACTAGGAGTGACCTACAAAATTCAAACAGATACTTCATACTATCATAACTTGACCATATTATATATACTTGATAGTAAAATACACATAAATAACTTTATAAATGTACGTATCGTGGGGCTATCACTGTGAATTGATATGTCTATGACTCTATCGTGACAATAGGGTCTCATGACATCATCATATGCCACTCTCTGTCAAATAAACCATGTAAATTAAAAATGAGTACGCACAACTGACAAGTATACATGTATGCATAAACAAACTAAATTACTTAATTACCTTTCCTTTATCAACGGTTGACACCTGCACCCCTCACATTGCCCCCCGATGGCAATTGGTGACACCTGCATCAGTATGTAAAAGATGATCATAAAAATTAGAAAACAATTTACATATACTATTATCATAATTTAAAAGGAAACCAATGAGTACATTAAAATATATGTACCATGGAAGTGTCAAGACCAAATGATATGGCCGAAAGCGTGGACCCCTCCACCTGTGCCATCTCCTCCTTTGTCTTCAACTGAACATAAATGTAACACATAAAAAGACATAAGTGGGAAATTATTATAAGGAAATTCTACTAAAAATATGAACAATAAAATTTAAATACAATGTAAAAAGTGAACGGTTTACCCTTATCGTAATGGTGGGAGTCCATGGCTCTATAGGCTCCTAATGCACATCTCCATGAGTTGCTTCAATGCCTATAGTGTGTTGTGTAGAATCATCCCCATCAAAGCCGAAATTATATGCATCACTATCAATCAAGGGACCAAAACATAGATTCTTGCATATAATGCAAGTGTGGGGCACACAAACATGTGAGCTCATGGAGGGTGTGGAAGCACCAGAAGCATCAGGATGAGGATGCAACAATGTCGTGCTCTACGTAACCAGAAGATCACTCAAGGTGTGAATGGCTCGAATAGTCTGTGAGCCGGCCTCAAAAATAATGTCTGGATGTTGCATTGTGGGAGGTGGTGAAATCTCAGGAGGGGGGACATATGTGTGGGATTTCACCCGTTGTGCCCATGGCCTATCTTGTGGAGCACCTACACCTACACCCTGGTTCGGTCTCATACTCCAATAATTCACCTTGTGACCGAGCACAAATTCAACATACAATTTTTTAATAAAATAAAATGGGACATCCAAATTTTTGTGAGGTGGTCTATCAAAAACCATCCACCAACGATCTCTAAATTTGTCACATATTGCACTATTTGTGCACCATTTAATTGACAACTTGGTTTTTTTATGGTCTACTTTTAGACCGGTTTTAGGATCCACAAAAAGATTAGCTATGTCATGTTTTGTTATATTTAGGTTCATGACTTGATCATAATCAAGCCCATCGTCAAACTGGGCGTGCATGGAATCACGCCAAAGAAGTGCAACACTATGTTGCTGTGTAAGTTTCTCCTTGTTTTCAATAATTGAGTTCAATGTCGTAAACATGGGGCGCAATGTGGGGATATTGGCATATGTGGTTTGAAATCCTCTAAGTTCATTTAGATTATCTCCTATTAGATCTTCTAAATGGTGAGGGTTTGTGACAGGTACGTCTTCTGGAGATGGGGGATTGTTGGAGGTGGTTCTGGATTGTTTGCGGGATCATTAGGAGGGTTTTCTGATTCCATGTCTGATAACAATAAAAAACAAATAGATAATTACAATGAATTTTAAAAAACAATACAAAAACTCATTGCTACCCTAATTTTTATATAAAAAACTATATATTTCTATTTAAAAATAATAAAAACAATAAAAATTAGAAGCTTTCACTTACTTGGAAATTTAGAAAAAATCAGATAGGGGATTTGGGAGCTGATATCTAATAACCCTAGCTACGTTCACATTTTTACAATGAAAAAATGTTGAACACAGCTGGGTACAAAGATATATATCTACTGGTAAATATCAGATATCCATAAATATCAGATATTCGATTAAGCCTTTAGCTTTGGCTTTTGGCTTGGCCGGGTGTACTGACACCTAGGCCTACTAAAAAGTCAACAAATCTATTTGTGCACTTTTGGACGAGTGAAAATAGGTTTTTTTCACATCACCACTTTTTGGCATACCATGATCCTACACATACCCACTACATATTCTATTGCAAACACCCTATCTGTCACATGCATTAGAAGTTTGTGGGGTTGCAGATCTAATCTGTAAAATGTTAGCACAGTGTATTCTTCCATTAAGTACCAGTCGGCCAATTAAATTGTGCTTCCAAGTTGGATGCAATCGCTACATGAAGCTGACAATCTGGGCATTGGAGCGCTTGTTATTTTTTTGTACAATGGTGCCAAAAAGAAGTCTACAAAATTACTATAATTCCTTTTGTTATCATATATTCTTATCTGAGGTGTCCAGTTATATATTGGAGACCTGTCCCCCTCTAAATTTCAAGCTTGTTGTCGTTGCTCATTAATATTGTAGCATGCTTGGCTAGCAGAAGATAACACAAGTAGGTTGTGAACCTAAATGTCTTAGAATTGTCTCTTTTAATCAATGCTAATTGTTCTTGCATCGATTGAACCACGTGTCCAACAAAATTATATCTTACTATTTCATTGACATAATAGATATCTCAAATGAATTGAAGAATGCTGGCACCCACTTCCCTATTGTTTTCTAGTCCCAGGCAAAATTCTAGCGAGGATATAGTATCCTGAACCCATGGCACAAAAATGTTAAAATCATAAGGAGGCTTATGGTTCTCACCCAATGAAGCCTTTGCCTTTGCAACTATTAGACCCTTTATAAATGAATCTTTTGTGTTTGGCGGGACTGCCTCATATTTCTCTGCCAACAATCCTTGGTTAATATGGACATTACTATTTTGTTGGTCAAACCCTAGGTCTAGCAAACTGAGAAATTCTTCCTGGGTTATTGATAAAATTTCTTCCTGATTTTTTTTATTCACAATTGCTTTTCTTTCTTCATCATAATTTTCTACACAAATCAAGACAATTTCTAGGCAAGGGAAAACTTCGAGTAATACCATGTGACCCAAATCAACATCCCATGAAGTAACTTTATTGGTTTTTGTACATATCGCTGGGTTAAATTTTATAAAATTAGACCTCTTTGGCCCAGTTGCCTTATTGCATAATTTATGTTTAATTGCTATAACTCTCCTTTCACCATTGATAATAGGATCATAAACATCATGATACTCATCAGTGAAACCAGGGATTTCTACTAGTTTTCTGTAGTCTATTAAAGTTTTCCCATCTGCTTGCCCTTGGCCTTGAGTTTTTGTTTTCCCCATTGTTCTTTGAAAGAATGAAAAAACACATATTCATAGATATTTACTAACAAAATCACAGAAGTAACTAACTATTTAAGAAAACCCCAATTGTACATGCAGGAATTAAAATTTCAAAATCAAGTTAAACTAAATTTTTGACATTACAAAATAGGGACGCATCAGGCTAGATATCTTACCCGAAATTAAAATTTGAAATCTGGATAGATATAAGTTAGAATGGCTAAGGCTCTCACAAATTACAATCTCAAAATCTTCAGCGACGGTTCAACAGTTCTTTTTAGCTCTGCTGCTACAAGTAATGTTAAAAACCTTTCTTTAAATGTAATGGTATATAATTATACTATAATGGTAACATAATATTTCTAAAACATACTATGTGTCACGTAATCTTCTAAAATATACTACGTGTAACATAATCTTTCTAAAACATACCACATAATCTTTTCAACGAATTACACGTCAACGTGTCACATTTTCGAAGTGAGTTTTCAGAAAAGCTTTTTGAAACCCATAGTACTTCTGAAATACAACTTCAACTGTTCATCTCTTGTAATCCAACGATTGTCACGATTTTAAAATAGTAATAATTTAATACACACTAATGAATATTAATCATTAACTATATTCACTTAGAATAGCTTATCCATGAAATTTGAACCAGTCACCATTAAATGATTAAGTTTGGAAACATTAAAATATTACATGAAACAAAAGTGCAATGCAATTTTTTTATATTATATAAGGAAAAATTTCATTACAATTCAAATATGCCCATAGACCATATCTATTAATGATTCTTATAATCAAAACAAAAAAGAAAAGTAGTAGCACTTTGAATTTCTTAAAACATTTCATATTATATTTTTTAACATACGCGATTACAATTTATATCATTGCAAAAACCCTAGTAAGCTACTACCACTAGAGGGAGACACAGGAGAGGGACTAGAGAGTAGAGACTACATAGAATCACAGACTATCTGGCTAAGTCTCCCTTCCTTCTATGTGGAAGTCTGAAGAGAGGATAATGTCAAGGAATTCTTCTAGCCACCAATAGTCCCAGGGTTCCTCCAATAGGTGCCACTTCCGATGACGTGTGTGCTGCTCAGCATCAAGGTTCAGTAGAAATGGTTGCCTAGGAACATTTACTCCTGGTTGTAGAATCTTAGGCAAATCATTTGCCCAAGGAATTCCAAACCCAATTTCTGAAAATATGACAACATGCACATCGTCGCCGAGGTACTCTTCTTTGAAAAATTTCCTTAGAAGTATGAAAATATCCACCTTTCCCCCCCAGGTCCAACAGAGATGCCAAGAATCGAGATGAAATGTCAGTGTTCACTCTATACCTATTTTCACTCTCCATAAATTCACGTCCGAGCACCATCCTTATAGCCTCCTTGGTGAAGGTTCCCAACTCCGTAGCAACAAACACCAGGATTGGGTTTGTGACCAGGCCCAAAAAGGCCTTATGATCCTCCAAGGCAGTGCATCTCAAACGAATTGGAGTGTCCATTGAAAATCAAAGAGAGCCTAGCACTCGCAGACTATTTTCACAAATATGCTTTCACAATCGTAAATTAACGAGCATAGATCGATCTATTTATAAGTCCTGATTGAAAAATCTAATTAATTTGTAAGATAAATGGTAACTGTCCAAAAATATCTAAATCTTTCATATTTAATGCAATAGTGGGTGAAAATGGAAACAACACTTATGATAAGACATTTGCTATCTTGGGAATAATGAAGGCTGAAAGGATCGCGCCACGTAGGTGGACATAACAATTCTTTATTATAAACAAAACTTGAAACCTATGCCCACTCCATAGAAATAATAAGAAAAGTACGTTAGCTGGGAAATGGCGGTAGGAAATGAAGCTTTACCATTGATGTCCTTAGATGAGATGACATTTTCATTCAAGCCTTAACTTTAAGGCATTATTCTATCGAGGTAATGAATAGTTATATGATGTCACACATATCTGTCAGTGAAAATTGAAAGGTGCCATCTAAGAAACCATTAATTCACATTACTTTAATTGATGTCATGACTCATCTACTCATCGCCATTAATTAAAATTTCTATCTAATATTACCAAAGATTACCAAAAGAATTCTACTTTTCTGGTTTCAGAAAATGAGGTCACAGACTCACAGTGTCACACGTCCATTCGATTACAACATACCAATGGCCAAAGGTGAATTTTGGGCCTATTGTTGGTCTTCATAATCTTTACAGTAAATTCTTGATAGAATCATGACATGTGGTATGATTGATCATGGGCTTATTGGTACGATCAATCATACCACGTGTCATGATTTTGCCAAGAGTTTTTTTTAAATATTATGAAGAGCAATAATAGGCTTGAAATTCACCTTTGGCCATTGATATGTTGTAAATCCAACGGATGTGTGTCATGTGAGTCTGTGATGTCGTAGTGATGGGAGTGGGACCTGATGCAACTTCAACATCAAATCACAACCATTGGATTAAGAGAGATGAACGGTGGAAGGTGCATTTCGAAGGGAATGTGGTGAGATAACTCCTTTATTGAAAACTCTCTCCGGAATCGTCACACATGTCATTCTTCAAATTTCCAATTATTCAATCGCCATACCAACTATAAATTTTTGAAAACCATTCGCCATGACCAATAAATTAATTCAAATATTTGGAAAATAGTTTCGCCATATTTTTATAAAAATGGTATCCGTTATTAAAATATTTGCCACCAAACATCCATATTTTGAAACATAATTCGCCATCAATATTAATAATTTTCCTAAAAAAAAAATTATAGTCACCATTTTTTTATAAAAATGGTATACACTATTAAAAAATTCGCCACCAAATATCCATATTTTGACACATAATTCGCCATCACTATTAAAATTTTTCCTTCCAAAACACATGTGATTCGCCACAATTTTATACTTTTCGAGAGGGGGGGGGGGGGGGGGGGTTCCTTAAAGTTATCCCTGGTGCTTGTCCATTCATTTGCGCTAATATGAGATCTTTTGAATTGACTATGTACATATCTTTTAAATGGTTGATATTTTGATTTAATATACTAGATATTTTCTTTTTATAGTGAGAGACTTATTTTGTTGTTCGCTTAACTTATTTGGTTGTTGGCATATTAATCCTAGATTCAATCCTAGAGCCTTGATAAAGATAGTAGCATGGAGTGTTATCTTTATGTATGAGTAGAGTTTCCTTTTAGGCGTCCCTACGAGTGTAACCTAAGTAATGTGAGATTTATATGGTTTTCATGATTGCATTTGTTAATATGAAAAATAAATGAATCCATGGTTATGAAATCATATTAAATAAATGAATCCATGGTTATGAAATCATATTAAATAAATGAATCCATGGTTATGAAATCATATTAGCCTTCTTAGTTATTGTTAGCTAGAACATGAAGATTGAGGTTTTGACCATGGTTTTCTTTCGATTTGGTTCTATTTCATTGAAGTTTAATATCTTAATCTATTCATAAAGTATAATAGGGTATGGTGCAATAAAAACAATTCTAGATCTTTGAGTTTTACCATGAAATCCTGCAAGGGGATAGAGTGAAGTCTATCGATACCATTCACGCTATGGAAAAAAAGCCTAGTTATTTTTTAATCTTTGTATATGTTACAATATTTTTGTCTAGCTTTGATAAAAAAATTATATGAAGTTGATGTTTCCAACCCTAATAGTGTTGATATATTAACATACTTATCCTTGAAAGCAATGCACTTTAAAATAAAATGCTTTTCTATTTTCACTTTCTTGGAAGTAAAAGAAATACACACACTTTCTTCCCAAGCTTCTTTTTCCCATTTCTACTGCCCAGTTTTGCAGTGGAGCCGATGATAGTTAATTCAAGTAACTAAACAATAAGAGTTTTAGATTTTTAGCTCTCCATAAAATATTGGTCCATATGTATGATTTTTTGAAGTTGATCACACATGGGATTGAACTTAATGATATAATTATTTTCTTTATTCCTATCCCTATACCCCAAATATGCTTGTAGAACTTATCTATAACAAAAACCTTATCTCTTTGTTATTGGTGGGGCACATAGTCAAGTAGATATTCCACTTACTCATCCATTTGATGTTATATTTCATCTAAGTCTTCTTTTGCACATGTCATTGAAAACAACCTTAGGATATCTAGATTCTTCCATTTGCTCAATTATATTTAAATAACTTATGAGACACACCATATCAATTTCTTCAATAGGATAGGATCTAGTTTCACTCAACATGATATCATAAGGAACTTTACTTTTAATTTTGAACTTGTTTATGATCAATTATTTTTTGAACTTTCTTAATTTACTTCCATTGTGATACCTTGGTACTACTGGCCCACTATTCAAACCCATAAAGTACATGACACCAAAAATTCCAAAAAGAGTTTGAATAATTTTCTAATCCCACAAATCCACCTATCTACATCTATTCAATGAAGTAGAGAAGAGACTAGAGTAAATATCTATGAAACACCTTCATATTTTTTAGGAATTAATCTCTACTTGGTAATGTTAATTTCATCTTTTATCTCTTGTAGGAATATTCCTAAGGAGTCCCTACAAGTCATTTGTCCTTTATGACTTTTAGGAATTAATCTCTACTTGGTAATGTTAATTTCATCTTTTATCTCTTGTAGGAATATTCCTAAGGAGTTCCTACAAGTCATTTGTCCTTTATGACTTCTCATAACTCATTTTCATTACACCATGTATTAAAAAATTTAGATTTCCTTCTTATGAGGATTGTGACACATTGCACCCACATAGGATGTTAGATAAGATCCTTAGACCTAGGAGTTATTGTATAAATACTCTCTCTCACCTCTATATATTTGAGTTGTCTTTATCATTTCTTATATCAAAACATTTCTATGCTAAGATCACTCTCTCTTCCTCTCATTGTATTTTCTTAAGGATTTATGCCATCTACATAATCATGGATTTTTTTCTTTACCCCCCCTAAAAATCCCATGACTTCTTGGATCTTGGTGGGCTTGCTAGATTGGAACTTATAGCTTCTCAACTTTATGGCAATCTATACCTTTAAATGTTTTCTCTTTGATTAGTTTTTTTGGGTACTTTATGTTGTTTTCCTTTCAATATTATATTTATATCATTTTTTGTGTGAAGGTGAGGTATATAGAAATAAACTTCACTAATCATGTCATGGATTATGATATATTAAGTATTTAATAAGACCACATGTAAAAGGGATTTTTGATTGAAATAAAATTGAACAAATTAGTATTAATCAAATATATAAAATAATTTTCTATCTGATGAAGTTTATCAATGATGGTAGTTAAGTACATTAGATTTATCATAATTCTAATTTACCATTGAATAATTCATGTTTTATTGTTGGGATAATTTTAGTGAAGATGTTTCCAATAGTGGCATGTTGTGATGGTTCAGTTGTTGTGTTGTTGTCATTTCCATTAAGGTTCAAATCTCGTGGAGATAAGGTCTCCCATTTGTGGCCTCATCGGTTCATAGCTCCAGGTCAAAGCATTTACCCCTCTATTTTTTTTGAGTGTTAGCATACACATTTTCATGTCACAAAACTTTATCTCCACTTCTCCATCTTCAATTTTCCCATGAACAAAGTGGTGCATGATTTCTATGTTCTTTATTCTTATTTTAAACTTGGTATTTGTTGAAAAATTTATGTAACTTTAATTATCATAGTATATATAATAGTAAGTTATTTCTACTCCTATGCTAATTATTTGAGAAAATTCCTAAGTAAAACTAAAATTTATTATTTGCATTCCTTAGATTAGTTAGCCTTTGTGTTGGAAAACAACTGATGGTTGCCTCTTTCTTTCTCTACCTTGATGAGTTGTTTCCAATCTAGAAAGAATAACCAATTGTTGATCATCTACCATCAACATCACCAATCTAGTTAGTGTTGCAATACCTTTTTGAGCTTGTACTAACTTTGTAGCAACTTTATTTCCTTGAAAATTAATTTTATGAGAGGTTGAGCCAAGGCCTTCCCTTTCAAATACCTTAACATTATCTTGAATATAGTCTAATGTTGCAGTCTTGGATTCAAAGAGTACCAACTTAAGACTCCCATTATATATGTTGTGCAAGGTCTTGTGTAAATCATTGTGTAAATAAGGTCACCTACTCCACTTCAATATGGAATGCTCATCATCTTGCTTTCTTCATCAATACTTTACGGAGACATCAACTATTATTTTCAAATCGGTCTCAATACCTACATTCTTAATGGTTTTATCATATCGATCTAATTTTTTTTTAATAATGTTCTCAATATAGATAATGCATTACAATCTTTGTGTCTTATCAGATAGAGAGAATTAGCACCAAGAATACCCACAAAATTAAACCAATCTCAAAATAACCAAATTCAAATACAATATTGAAAATTTGCATACTTTACAATTCAATAAAACTTGGCGAAAAGTAAGGAGAACTTTACAATAAATTAAAAAAACAAGAATGACTCCCCCTTTTATTTTGGTTTATGTCTTCAGTCTTCTATCAAAGAAACTATCTTAGATTTATGCCTCTCACACTAATTCTAGCTACTACCCCAATACTTCCTTGGACATTTCCATTTCAATAATATTTATATTTCATCACATTTTGTTCACAACACTACCTATACATCTCCCTTACACTAACCTCCTTTGCATTTGGGAAAGTGCTACTTTTTCCTTCTTCTTTTCTCTCCTTACCCACACAACCCTCTTTCTTATGGTATAAAACCATCTTCTCTCCTTTGGTAAGGCTGATCCCCATTGTAAAAATTATCTTTTTTTTCTTGTCTACACAAACTCTTCATTTTATAACACTTTCCTCCCTTTTTATGGTGTGTTATTTAACAATAAGAAGATGTAACTCTTTCTGCTCACCACGTAGCTCCAAATTGAAGGGTTTTTTTTGCTAGATCAAAAAACCTCCACAAAATCCCATGTGGCTGACTTAATTAGATATAGTGGTTATTTTTAAAAAAAATTTTATCTATTCAGAATGAAAAAAAAGTTTGGTTTGTCTTTTGGAACAAGGTTGGAAATAAATTGGAACATAAAATAAAATTACAACTACCTATCACATATGAAAACTAAATTTCAATATTTTTGGGATGATGCATATTGCCCATGAACCAGAGTACTTTGACATCCAAAACCACACGTACAAGGAAGTATTCCATGAGTATGCAACTCATGAACATTTTGGTAAAGTTAGAACCAAAATTCCATGCTTCACCAAGTTTGATTCGTCGAAGCAAGACGCTTCATCTTCTGCATGCTTCTTCCATCAAACCAAATATTCCTACCAATCTTTACTCTTGTCTTCTTGGAAATGCAATATGAATAAATAATTTGATTCATACATTAAAATTCATTTTTTTGGCAATTGATGTGCCCATTCTAGTGCATCTGGTGAATCTAAAATTATACTCTAATATCCACTTGATTCACCCTCATGAAAGTCACATATATCTACATATTGAAGATCAAAGAGATATAAATTCCAATAGGGAGCTCGATCTCATATGCATTCGATGAGAAATTTGACAAAATCTTACAAAAGCAAGTCTTATTCCATTTCAAATTGTTGTAGGTTCCTTGTGCAAACCTTTCCTTCCTCAAATACTCCATAAAAAAATCACCAAACTCAAATTCTTGTTCTCTTCACTAAACATCAACATGTTCCTAGCATTTGATGGCACTCTTTTCTATGTTTTATAGTATCCTAAATTGTAAGAAGTACAAGTTTGGTCCTTAGCTAGACCCCATTTTAGTGTCCAAGGATTCCATGGATCACTTGCCTTTTTTCTATGTAACTAATTGATATGTTAAATTTAGCTCCTCCCTAGATTTAATTTCTACGCAAGCTCTTAATTTTAGGTGTGCCTCTTTAATTATTTACTCTAATTTATTTATGTCTCGCATACATAGGCCCTATTTAAATATGGGTGGTCTTTTGTGTTTGTCTTGAGCTCAACCTCAACTTTGAATATATTCTCAAAATCTTAACATTGTGATTGCCTTCTGATTTGAATTTGAGTATGAAATTTCTAGTATAGGGTAAGTCAAAATCGCTCCATACCTAGAAATTTGCTCCATACTATGTATATTTTGGGAAAATTTGAATTGTGATTTCCATCAAGGTTTTTAGTGAGATTTTTAATCCTAGTAAGCTCTCTTCAAGTTTTGGGCTCCAATTGGACTAGGTGAGGTATCAATACAAAGTTACCTTCCTCAATTTGAGAGACAGTCCATCCATAAGAAAGGAGTCAATACTAAAGCAATCGATCCATTACCAGACACTCAAGCGTTCAAGTCCAAGCATTCAAGCAACCAAGTACTCCATGTACAAGGCAAGTGATTCAAGCATGGAAGACAAGGAGTGAAGTCTAGATCCAAGACTTAGTGAAGGAATCCATGTTCTTACTATCTTGGTAAAAATATAAAGATAAAATATATTTATTATTAATGAAAGTTATGAAGGAATGGAGACATTAACGGGATGGTTCCATATTGGACAATAGAGACTTAGTGTGCACTCTTAAGCTTGGCCATTTAATTTAAGATTTAAATAAATTAAAATATATAATAATAATAATAATTTAATATATATAATAAAAATTATTTTATTTTTTAGATATTTTTTAAATATTAAAGTACCATAGTCTTTAAAGTTCAAGATTTTTTAATTTCTAAAGTACAATTATTTTTTGAAATTTTTATTAAGATTTTTGAAAATATTATAATTGGAAAAAGTAAGATATGAAAGATCAAATGTTGAAATATTTTCTCACTAAATGAATTAAAAGATTAAAATTAGAGTATATATAAGCTCTAAAAAAATAGACAGCCAGGTGATCACTATTTCATGAAAACAATGAAAAATGAAAAATGCATATCATTATAGATACAATTAAAATGAAAATTAAAATCTCATATATATTTTGATATCACATCTTCAAATTATATGACATACAGGGTAAAATTATATTCTATGCCTTTAATATAATGTCTAAACTATTTAATATGCCTTTGAATTTTAAATTATATTAATTTTAAAAAAATTATATAACTATTACTAATATGTGTTTAAACTAATATGTATTTAAAGTAACAATAATAATCAATTTTAGAAAAATTATATATATAAAATCATATTTATTATTTTTAATTTTTTTTTGAAATACAAATAATCTTAATTGTTTTTATCTAATCAATAAAGGGCCAAAGCCTAATTATATTAATAATCATATAAGAGAATATATAATAATTAGTAATCCTAAAATAAGTATCATTGCGATTCCATATCAAAGTCATGCCGATAAACAAAATTTCATCGAATATAGTCTAAACTAAAAGCTTCCTTTTATCTAAAATCTTCCTATCTCCCCCACCAAAGATCAATTCTTCTTTTTCTGGGATCTGTTCCCCCGACATAGCTCCTTTTTCCTTGGGCGCAAGGATCTACCAATTCCAGAAATAACCTGGTTTTCATTTCTAATTCTTTGGGCCCTCCTCGAGCCATTATTGCACTTGAAACCCTCCCGTGTCACCTTTTCTCTCTTCGATTTCCTCAAGCTGGTGTCTATAAAGAAGCCATCCTAACACTGGTGAAACCCATCCTCCTATTCTCCCTCAATTCCTTCCTCAATGGGGACATATCCTTCACTCAACATATATCTTATCAACCATTCTGGATCGGAAGGAAATTTATATTCTTGAGGATTGGTGAATGACAAGCCTCAAAAGATCTCCAATTTCTTACTAACAACATGGTTCTTTTGGATATACCTTCCTCAAGGCCATGCTTATCAAAATCCACTGGGTATGGGATTTGTAGGTTGTTGTCCACATTCCTTATCATTTTGTCCATGTCACCCAAAAAGATTTTTCTTGGAAATTTCTCTACAAAGTGACATCACTTCAACTTTTAACTACCCCATCACTAAAAGCATGGAGAGAAACACCACTAGGATATCACTGTTAACCCTATAAGGATGATCCGTTAATGAGATGTCCTCCCCAAGAATAAATTGAACTACTCTAACTGCAAGATCATCTATATTATTTAACATTGAATCCATCTCTCTAGCAGAATTTCCCATAGAAAATCCATTTGCCTAGTGTTATTGATAGGCGTAAGACAAGTGGAAGACTCCACAAAAACACCTTGCAAACTCAGAAGCAGGATAGAGAGGATGACTAGTGAAAGGTAAATTTTGAAATGCAATATTTATTATCACCAATGCAACACTCCCAAAGGCAATAAACAAATAAAATCGACCACTTTTGTAGCATTGAAATTGGGAATAATAAATAAATAATGTATCCAGCTACATCCGTAGCTACGAACATACCACACCTCACAATTATGGGAAATGAATTATCATGACACCTCAAGTCTTAGGAAAGACATTTTCCAGATTTCATCTTCTTTGAAAAGTTAATTTTACAACTTTCGTATGTTCGTATGCGAAATGGGTTTTGAGTCAAGTCATCTTAAAAGCCACCAATCTTGCTCTAAACTTAAATGCCACCTATGTTGCTCTAGGCTCAAATATTATGTGACATGTTCAAGAATCCTTCATCATTACCAACAGTTGATACCTTATAATGATTAAAATCAAGGGTTCCCTACTCCCAAATCTTTCATCTTGCAAGATCGGAATGGGTGCTCAGTTGCAAGATCAGAATGATATCCAAAATGAAATGAATAGCTTCTATTCAAATTTATTGAACAAATCAGATACCTCTCCTCTCAAGATACAACAGGGTTTATTGACTAACATTCTCAAGATCATTATGGTAGCTAACAATCAAATGTTGTCAAAAGAATTTTCAGAAAGTGAAATTCTACAAATGGTTTCACAAATGGCTCTAGACAAAGCCCTTGGCCCAGATGGTTTTCCTCCCAGCTTCTTTCTTCATTGATGGAGCATTCTTGGGAAAGACCTCACAACAACTCTAGAGGCCGCCAAAGCTTCAGGTAGATTCTTATATGAAATCAACAATACTTTCATTGCTTTAATTTCCAAAAAGATCAAGCCACTTGTATGGATGAATATAGACCAATTGCTCTATGTAATACAATCTACAAGATATTATCAAAGTCTCTAGCAAATAGATTGAAATCCATTCTTGGTTAGATTATTGGGGAGGAACAGACTGACTTTGTCCCAGGTAGATCAATCCTAGATGGTATAATTATAGCTCAAGAAGCCATCCATTCCATCCAATGCAACAAACAACCTAGTATGATTATTAAATTTGATATTAAAAAAGCCTATGATAAGGTGAATTGGAGATTCTTAGCGAAATGCATGGAAAGCTTTGGGTTTTCCAAGGCTTAGGTAAATCTGATTTTTTATTGCATCTCCACTCCTAAATTTTCTATTCTAGTTAATGGATCACCTCAAGAGTTTTTTGAAGGTTCTAATGGAATCAGACAAGGAGATCCACTATCCCCCTTCCTCTTCATCATTATGGCTGAAGCCTTGGGCCACAGCTTAGTAAGTCTACAAGATGAAGATAGCATTCAAGGGATTCAAATCACTTCCTCAGTTAGAGTGGTCACACACCAACAATTTGCAAATGACATCCTTCTCTTCGGTAAAGGTTCTATTCAAGAGGCTAAGTAGATCACTTCAATACTGGATAAGTATGCTAAAGCTTTTGGACAAGCAGCTAACAAAGAAAAATCAATGATTTTATTTTTCCACACAAAAAAGAAAATTCAACAGAAAATAGAAATTTTTTTGGCATTTAAATTAGGCTCTCTCCCGTGTTCTTACTTGGGAATTCCCATAGACAACACATTAAGAACTACTATGGTCTGGAAACCCATAAATGAAAGGATGGACATGAAGATGGATAATTGGAAATCAAAGTGGCTTTCTTGGGTGGGTAGAATTGTGATGATAAAAGATACCTTGGCAGCAATCCCCATTTACCTAATGTTTTGCATTTCTCTTTCTATGGGTGGATATATGGATACGGTGAAGAAACTAAGGAAATTTTTTTGGCAAGGAACAGACACAAATAAGAAATTTTCTCTCATATCTTGGGATAAGATTTGCAAACCACAAATTGCAAGAGGTACTGGCATTAAAAATCACCTATGGCATAATCAAGCTTTAGGAGCTAAGCTATATTGGAAAATCTTGAAGAATAAGAATTTCAAATGGGTTAGAATGTTAAGGGGAAAGTATCTTGGAAATTATTCTGAAGAAGAAGTTTTTTGAATCAAGGATGCCCCAAGAGGATCAAGAATTTGGAATTTCATCTCCAAATCTAGACACATTGTGGATAACAATGTCTCTTGGAATATCAAAGAAGGTAATTTAGCTCAGTTCTGGGAGGATTCATGGGGAGGGTGTCCAAGCATCAATTCATTGATGGGTCAAAACCAAATCAGCCAAATCTGTTCGGCTTCTTGGGGCCCTTTCCTCAAAGACTATATTTCTTCTACCTCTATCTCCTCAGTGGATGGATCTTGGCCGTGGAAAGACTTTTTAGAACTTAGCCTTGATCCATTGGAATTATGCAAATTAAAAAGGCTGCTCAAAGATAGATTCTTCTTTCGCAAGCAGGGAAGGGATGAGATCATCTGGAATGGGGCAAAATCAGGGATATACAATGTGAAGGATGGTTATAAAATTTTGTCAGGACCTATCCAAATAAAGATAGAGGAAATTCCAATACAGTTATGTTGGAACAATGTATGTCTCCCTAAAGCAGGCTTATTCACTTGGGCAGTTTCTCAGGGAAGAATTTTAATTGTGGATAGATTCCTTAGGATGGGATATCAGGGACCTTCTAGATGCACTCTTTTCTATAAGTGTGAAGAGGACGCTAACCATCTATTGTTATCATTTCCTTTCTCTAAAGATTGTTGAAATTGGCTATGCACAAAATTAGGTTGGTTTTCAACATTTCCACAAGAGATTCTTTCGCTTTTGATATCTTGGCCCAAACTCCATGAAGAAAGCTTATGTGGCAACCTATGGATTATATCACCATCTATTCTGATTTGGGAGATATGGAAAGAAAGGAACATGAGACTTTTTCAAGACAAATCTATGGGAATTGACTCCATTCTCAATAAAATTGAAGCAGTCATAGTTGAGGTTATGAACTCTCACCTCCAAGCACAATCAGCCCAACACAAGTACTACACATGCTGGGATGACCAAATGATCAAGAGATGGTATGGACTCAAAGCCCCAATCACAATAAGTAGAGGTTGCAAAGCTAATTATACTCAGAGAGCTTCCTATGTCTGGATGTCTCCATCTTCGGGTTGGTTCAAGCTCAACTTTGATGGAGCCTCAAAAGGAAACCCAGGTCCATCGGGGGCTGGTTGCATTATACATTCATCAGCAGGTAAAGTCATAGAAGAATTGGCTAAACCTTTGGAAGAAGACACCAATAATATGACAAAATTCAAAGCTTTATTATATGGTCTTGCATTAGCACATGAGTTAGGATGGAGAAAATTGGAGATTGAAGGAGACTCCATGATAACCATAAATGTTGTAAAAGCAGGGGTGACACATAATTAGCACCTACAAGCTTCTTTGGAAGTTATTTTGTAGTTAACCAGGAGTTTTGAATCTATAACAGTCAATCACATTTTTTGTGAAGGCAACTCTAAGGCTGATGAGTTAGCCAATCTAGCAGCTAGAAGTACACACATGAAGAATATTTTAAGTGAGACAAATTCTGCAAGTAGGTTTGTAAACCCACCTCTCCAACAATGGTCTTAAAAGTTTCAAAATTTGTTTTCAAAGCTGCTTGATTGCCAAGGCTCTTCGGCAAGCGGCCTTGTTTACGGGAAGTGTCTTTTCTAAACACTCTATCATTTCGTCAACCTGTATGTTTGTTTACGTTTCCTCGGGAGATAGGAAATCTATTTTGAAAGATATCAGAGTTGAGACAGTGTACTTGGATGGCATTGAAGTGACAATTTCATTTCTTGGGAGCCGAGGGAGCATAGAGCAGGACTCTTCCTCTGCTTTGGATTAACACGGGTGCTATGCCATCTCTTTGGCTCCTTTTATTTTTCAGTATACAGTTTTATTTTTTTCTCAGCATAGGGATATAGCATCTGCTGGACTCTCGGGTCTTTATTTTGGTTATCTGTAAAGGTACCGAGAAAGCGGACTCACTTTCTTGAGTACCTCTGAAACTATATGGATTTAATTCTGCTCTGAACTTCTTATATGTTATTGTTTTATATTATATATAGAAACTATTCAACTTTGGCCCCTTATTGATTAAAAAAAAAAATCTTTCATCTTAAACTTAAACCTTCCATATTTTAATTTATTAATCATAACCGTCTGTTGCTATCATACTAATGATTATCATCCCGAATATCTTTTATGAATTAACTTCATCTTACTCAACCTACTAAAAATCATTACAAAATTTTGAAATTCTTATTTATAGAAGAAGGTGATTTTCCTTTGATCAGGATCATCTCCATAATATTTCCTAATCATAGACGAAGATTTCCTACCTGTTTTTTCCCCTTTAACTCCTCCACAATCTAGTTTGGCTAAGCCATACCGTGATTTCCATAAACCCAGCTGTTGATTTTCCTTATTGGACGAGTTTCATGAATCATTTGTTGGATTGGGAAGTTTGTCCATTTCTACCTCTTTTGGACCCGAATCCAATATTTCTTCTAAATAGGATTGCTTGAGTTCCAAATCTTCCATCTCCTACATTGTGTCTTGATCTGTGAGTCCAAAAATAATATTAATTGATTAAATATAAATGAAAGTTTAATTTAAAATATAAAATGATTTGCATGAAAAAATAAAAAAAATATTGAAAGATTCCATTTATATCCAGATTTTAATTTTTCATTTACTTAAAATTAATAGTTGATTCATTTAAAGATTAATACAATTCAAATTAAATGATTTAAAATAATAGTTTAATTTGAAAATAGAAAATGTCTTTCATATATCTAAATTTTAGTTTTTAATTTATTTTTAAATTATTAATAATTGTTATAGATTTATTTAAAAATAATATAAATTTTATTTAATTCATTTGTATGATATATATATATATATATATATATATATATATATATATATATATATATATATATATATATGTTAGGATTAGAACTAGGTAAGTTTTAGAATTTATGTTAGGATTTTGATTTTATATATTATATTATATTATATTATTTCAAGAGAAGTTAATATTTAAATTCTGAAGTTATTTTTAATTAAATTGTTATGAGAAAAATTAAGTTCATCAAATTTTTTTTATATTAGTTATATTTATAAAAATTTTAATGGCTACTTAGAATTGTGTGATACTCACTTGAACTTAAATTTAAATTAGTTTTTCTTTATTTTTACAATCTTAACTTTCTTTTAAAATATAGATATACTAATATTCTAGAAAAAGAAAACATATAAAAGGGAAGGAAATCAAATGTATATATTTCTAACATTTTCTATTGAAAGTACCAATTGATTCATCATCAATACATTTTCGTATGCTCTTCCTTATAAAGAAGATTAGCTTATAACAGTTTGTTGTGTTATGTGATAACTATAGGGTGGCTGGTTTGAGTTAGTAAGAAAAGCTGAAAGATGAACTGTTTACTTCAAACTCTTGTGTGCTTAGATCTTCCTCCTTCTTGTTTTGTTGTTTATTCATGACAATCTCTGAAAGTTCGTATTGAGACAGATCTGCTGCACTTTTGTATTTGTGAAGTAAACGCATTGGAGAAGATCCCTCTGCTGGAGTAGTTTGCCCGCTTGACATCCTCTTCTTCCTTCTAACGTTTCTCTGAGCACCTTGGTACCATCGTTTCAAACACTCGGCTACTCTTTCATCAAATATGCTGGTTTTCATGTTTGACCCCATCTGCAATGCATATTTCAACTCCCCCATTTCAGCATTTTTTTTTTGTTACAAAGTGTGATATGCAAAGAAGTAAACTTAAGAGTTTTATAGGAATTTGGATTCAATTTAGTGTGAAACATACCTGAGTAACAAGAGCGTAGAGAGGGAGAGTTACATAGCTGCATAAAATCTGTACTACAATCCTAATCAGAAACACAAAAAAAAATGCATAGTGAGCATGTATATAAAGAAATTGAGAAAGACCATATACAATCAGACGGTACATTGTGATCAATATATTAATTGGTTTCAAAGGAATTGATTTATATTGTCAAGAGTATAGATAGTATAATATTGTTTGGCTTAAATAGACACATTTTGAATTTTAATTTGTTTCATAAATTCATTTTGAATCATATTGGATCTTATTAGAAAGGTGAGTACAATTTTAAATAGCTATTTAAACAAATCAAAACTTAGAATGTACTATTTAAACAGACTCTAAATATAATAAAAAAAACAAAACTTACCCCACACCTATTCTACTCTAAATATAAAAAAAACAAAAAAACTTACCCCACACCTATTCTATTGAAAGTTCCAATTGCTTCTTCATCGATACATTTTACTCTTGTTCTTCTCTATAAAGAAAATTTGCTTGTAACAGTTTGCGGCATTCTGTGACAACTGTGGGGCAGCTGGTTTGAGTTAGTAAGCAAAGCTGAAGGCTGAACTGTTTTCTTCAACTTCTTGTGTGTTTAGATCTTCCTTTTTCTTGTTGGGCGTTTTATTTATACCAATATCTGAAAGTTCGTATTGAGACAGATCTGTTGCACTTCTGTATTTGTGAAGTAAACGCATTGGAGAAGATCTCTCTAATGGAGTACTTTGTCCGCTTGGTGGATCAGATGATATCCTGTTTTTCCTTCTAACGTTTCTCTGAGCACCTTGGTACCATCGTTTCAAACACTCGGCTACTCTTTCATCAAATATGCTGGTTTTCATGTTTGACCCCATCTGCAATACATAATTCAATTTTTCTGGGTACAAGTTTAAAAACCATAATTGAAATTTCTTAAGAATTTGGGTTCAATTTGGTGTGAAACATACCTGTGTGACAAGAGTGTAGAGAGGGAGCGTTACATAACTGCATAAGATCTGTACACCTATCCTAATTTTAAAATAATAATAATGCATGATAAGCATGTATATAAAGAAATTGAGAAGAGCTTATACATTATGATCAATACAGGAATTGTTGGAAATAATCTTATATTGTTAATTAGAAGTGAGTTTTCAATATGGATAGTGTAACAAGGTTCGATTTAAAAAGAATATTTCAAATTTTGATTTATTTAACAGGTTTATTTTAAATCATATTAAATTTTACTAGAAAAATTAGTAAATGTGCTATTTAAACTTGATCATAAGAATGATGAAAAAAAACAAAACTTACCCTACAATTAGTCTACTTATGATGCCTCGGATCTTGTGATGGAAACAAGATTTTAAACCAAACTCATACTGCATTAATTTTATGCCCACTGTTATATCAGAAAATCAATGTAAAACATAAAACGAGAAAGACTAGAAAGAGTGCTTGAGCTGAAAAGGCTTTACCCATGCCCAAAAGAAAAATGCAAACTGGAGAGCACTCTGCAAAACAAATGTCAAAGTAATTTCAGGGATTGTGGAAATTGCAATCTGGTGAAGTATTGCAGGATAGAAGGAAAGTGTTGTAAAGGGCACCTGGAAGAGAGTGAAATGAATGAGATAGAGAATCCAGCGAGGATGACTGAACCAAAAGAGTTGGTCATGGTTCTACCACTGGAGGAACTTGTACAACTGCACTTTTGTCCTGAATTTGTAAGGCCATTGTTGTTAATATGACTTGGAGCTTTGTTCCAGTAATTATAAGTAACTGCAATGTGGAAAATTTCAAAGCAATAATCATCACATGACTGTCAAATCAATGCATTTCATAATATGTGAGATGGGTTTAAATGGTTGGGTCATTTAATTTTCATGATTGAAATCAAGATTCAAATTTCTTTAAAAATATCATGATGTGCTAAATGAATATCTTAAAGTTTATCTCACTGGTTTCCAGAAAAAAAAAACCAGAAATATATGGTAGAATGCTCTCAATGTGTAACAGATAATGTCAACATTTACTAATAAAAGAAAATGTACTTATAATTCATAAACTCAAACAATGGTGTAACTAGTATTTTGTGGCCTTACAATCAATGGGACGAATGCCAGCCATAAATATATCAACCATCCTGCACAAAATATTATTGATTAGTCTCAAAGAAATTAGATTAAATAAGTAACTATCCTTGTATTGATTGTTCTCAAAGAAATTGTTCCTTACATCAAATTTATGTCTTGTTGCCTTGCAATTATAAGATAATTATTTTCATATTTAATTTTTTTTTCTTTTCTTGAAGGAATCTACATTCATAAAGTTGTTTTAACTATTCAAGACTACGAGCCTTAAGCTGAAATCTATATTTCAATTAAGAACTAAAGACTTTCATTTGATCCAATTTCTTTATTATATTTCAAAAGGTTAATAGATATTTTCTTAGAAGAATTATAAGAGTAGTATATATTCTACTTACAAAAAGTTTAATTAAATTTAGAGAGGCTTACTATGTCCATTGAGAAATATAAATAAAACAACAAAACACCATAGAGGAGGATGCATGCAGTGTCATAGATATCATTCGCGTCATGAGTTGGTTGAAGATATACAAACCCATGATGATACTTCATGAAATAAAAACTTGAGAATACCTGATGGACACAATAATGTGGAAGCCATCCTCGAGTGATCTCTTTATGTATTTTTGAAAGTCAAATTTTCCATGTGGAGCAAAGTGGGCCAACCATAAATTGAAGTTGAATCTTCCATTGTTATTATAAAACATCTTATTTCTTTGCCCATGCATACATAATATATTGAAAGAGTTTTAAGGCTTACAATTATAAAACCATGGCGAAGTGTGAGGTAATCAACCTTGGGTCTAAAAAAACATACCTAACCATACCTTGCCTCAGGGTCCTCTACTAGGTCTCCTCGTGCTCTAGCCTCCTCCCGTGCCACTGCTACTGCCTCTGCCTCTCGATCCACCTGATCAACCCATTCCAAGTCTTCATCACTGAAGACAGGATCATCAATCTCAATGTTTCACTCTGCTATTGGATCAACCTCTTCTAAAATGATAGGAGATGTGTCAGTGCCCAAGATCTGTCTATGACGAAGGCGAAGGTTATAATGCACAAACACAAGATCATTCATCTTTTTTACTGCCAACCTATTTTGCTTCTTCGAGTGTATATGCTCGAACATACTCCAATTGCATTCGCATTCTGAAGCACTACATGGCTGGCTCAAGATACAAATTGCAATCCTCTGTAAATTTGGCACTGTATTACCAAACATCTCTCACCATGCATCTGAAATAAGAGATTTTAAAAATCAATTCTATAACTTTGACTTTATCAATGTAAAATGGTAATAGAATTAGAAATTAGAGTTTAGATCTATTTTAGAATCATAGATTTTTACCTGGCATCACTAGTGTCCAATTTTTCTTGCATAAGTCTCATGAGAATACGTCTCCTTGTGAAGTCCTATACATTTCTATCCACAGATTACACACATTCCAACTGATTCATCTAGTGAAATTCTCTCTACAACATCATAGAGCCCAGTCCACACCTCATCATCTACCTTAAAACCTGGGCTGAATTGAAATGCTGGATTAAGGAAGTGGGCAGCTGCATGTATAGGCCTATGAAGTAGATTGTGCCATCGTTGATCAATGACAGCCCATATGAGACCATATTTATCACGATTCCCTGCATAAAATTTTATAATGGCCTCTTTCACCCTATCCATGCCCTCATAAATATATCCCATTGCGGGCTTCTCCCCATCAACAATTCGTAGGAGAACAATAAGAGGCTCTATGAACTACAATCATTGTGAAAGTAGAAAGTTAGAAACATTAAGCTTTAAGTTTTACTTTAAAAAATGAACAATGAACATAAAAAAGTGTAAACAAAAATGATGAAATGAAATGGAAATGAAGATAAAAAAGAAAATTACGTCCACAATCTCCTTGGTTGGTTGCCAAAAGACACTCTCATAAAAAATACAATCAGTTGTCTCAATCCCCGCATTTCTCTTTGCATATGATGATGAAATCCACTCCTCACTTACAAACATGTGTCTCAAAGCGCCCTTGGAATTAAGAAAAGATTGCAACATGATAAAAAAATTTGCAAATCGGGTGACCTTTGAACGAGACAACTCTTTTTTATTTGTGAACTTCCTCATAAGGTTGAGGACCCAAGTATGATTATATATGAATTTACAAAATTTCCTTCCTTTCTCTACACATATTTTTATCCAAGAAAGTTTTCCAAGATCCTCCAACATGAGGTCAATGCAATGAGCAGTGCAAGGGGTCCAAAACAAGTGGCAGTGCCTCTCCATAAGAAGTTTACCTGCAACAACATAATTTTCTGCAATATCTATGACTATCTGAACCACATTCTCCTCACCCACCTCCTTCAACACGTCCTTAATTACCTCACAAAGATACTCAACATTTTTTGTTTTCCCTGAACTATCAACTAATTTCAAAAACACTGTGGCACTTGAAGGAAAAAAAAGCAATTTAGTACAATCATAATTTAAATCAACTAATCACTAAATCAATAGTTTACTACTAGTAAGTAGTAGTACTAGTAATAACTAGTAAGTACAAGTTCTACAATTACCCAATGAGGAGACAAGAAAATTAAGCAGTTTTCTATTTCTTCTGTTGGTCCAACCATCAGTCATGATTGTGCAACCCTTCGTCCTCCATATGTCACGTTGCTCCTCAATTGCAACTTTTACATCAGCCACCTTTTAGGTCAAAATAGGACCTTTTAGCTCCTCATCATTAGGGGATTTGAACCCCAGACCACAAACAGTAACAACATCTATTGCAATTTTCCAATAAGGAGACCTACAAGTACAAGTACAACAAATTTAAAAAGTACAATAAGTATATTAGTAAGTTTTACAAGTAAAATAAAACAAAAGCAAGAAAACTAAGACATAGAAAGTAAAATAATAACAAGTACCTTACTGTATTGAATGAAATATTGTTGTAGAAAAAAAAATCTCCAAGTGCCATCTTGGCAGCTTCATGTTTCTCCCTATTCCAAGCCATGCTCTCAAGCGATGGTTGGGCACCTGGAGTCGTGCGTGGAATAAACATGGAATCTAGTGTAGATTTCTTCTTACAAATTTGAGGCCCAATGGTCATACTTGCACTTGCAGTGCCACTACTAGATGGAGGTAATGGAGAACGAAAACTTGAAGATCTCTCTCCACCTAAGCTTGCCATTTCTGAATGTTGCTTCTTTCTTAATTATTTTTTCTCTTCATGGGCCTCTAAATGAGCCTACATTTCACGTATAATCTCTTGTGATGATTTTAGGCATGGTTAGCATCATGCCCTTGTATATGTGCAAGGTGATATTTCTGCCTATTAATACCTCCTCCATTAAATTTAACAAGACACTTCCAACATGTAACTACTCCTTTTTTTGTGTGCCTGGGATGGCATATTTCCAAACCTTATCCCTTGCTACACAAATAGGGTCTGCATCTGGGTTAACTGAAGGCCTAGACGAGCTACCCTCAGGATGAGACATTATGTTGTTGCTGCAATATATTAGGGTATGTGCAAGATCATGAGGGGCCAAAAAGTGGCGATGTGAAAAATATTCACTTTTCACTCGTCCAAAAGCGCATGAAAGCACTTGTTGACTTTTTAGTAGGCTTGGGTGTTAGTACACCTGGGCAAACCTAACACCAAAGCACGAGCTTAATCAGGTACCTGATTTGAAATCGGGTACCCAATTTTTCTGAGTATGAAAAAATGGCGGGATTATATGAAAATTTTGAACTTTTCAAAATCGGGGAAATTGGGTACCCGATTTTCCCAAGTATGAAAAAATGGTGGGAGGGCGGGAGTATATGAAAAAATTGAACTTTTGTATATAATGTTTAAATATGTATTATATATATAATTATATATTAATTTATATATTTTATATTATAATATTTTATAACTTAATATATTTTTTATATATTAATATGTATTGTATATAATTATATTTAAAGTTTATATTATAAAAATATATGTACAAATTATATATATATATATATATATATATATATATATATATATTATATATTTATATATTTATATATATATATATATTATATATATATATATATATATATTATATATATATATATATTATATATATATATATATTATATATATATATATATATATATATATATATATATAACGTTTAAGGTGTATTATGTAAATATTTTATATAATAATATCTTATATATATATATATATATATATATATATATATATATATATATATATATATATATATATATATATATATATATATATATATATATATATATATATATATATATATATATATATATATAAACTTTATGATCATAATATTTAAATTGTATGTTGAAAGGGGTTACCGAGACTTCCTAGGGGTCCTAGTATGCCTTATCACGTGTTAGGACCCCTAGGAAGTCCCCACGACCCCTTTTGACACATTGGAATGCTCGAGTGTGTCGGAAGGGGTCCCTTCCAACACACTTGAGCATTCCAATGTGTCAAAAGGGACCGTGGGGACTTCGTAGGGGTCCTAACGTGTGATAAGGCATACTAGGACCACTAGAAAGTCCCCATGACCCCTTTTGACACATGTGAACCCTCCAGTGTGTCTAAAGGGGTCCTAGGAAGTCCCCATGACCCCTTCAGACACACTGGAGGGTTCACATGTGTCAAAAGGGGTCATGGGGACTTTCTAGTGGTCCTAGTATGCCTCACCACATGTTAGGACCCGTAGGAAGTCCCCATGACCCCTTTTGACACATTGGAATGCTCGAGTGTGTCAATAGGGGTCATGGGGACTTCCCAGGGGTCCTAACTTGTGATAATACATACTAGTACCCTTAGGAAGTCCACATGACCCCTTTTGAAACATTTGAATGCTCAAGTCTATCTGAAGGGGTCGTAAGACCCCTTAGGACACACTTGAGCATTCCAATGTGTCAATAGGGGTCATGGGGACTTCCTAGGGGTCCTAACACGTGATAATGCATACTAGGACCCCTAAGAAGTCCCCATGACCCCTTTTGACACATGAGAACACTCAAGTGTGTCATAAGGGGTCATAAGACCCTTTGGGACACACCTGAGTGTTGAAATATGTCAAAAGGGGTCATGGGGACTTTGTACAGGTCCTAGTGCACCTTATCATGCGTTAGGACCCCTAGGAAGTCCCCATGACTCCTTTTCACACATTAGAAACTAAAGTGTGACCCAAGGGATCGTAGGACCCCTTTGGAAACACTTGAGGATTCATATATGTCAAAATAGTTCATGGGGACTTCTTAGCAGTCCTAGTATGCCTTGTCATGCGTTAGGGCCCCTAGGAAGTCCCCATGACCCCTTTTGAAATATTTGAACACACAACTATGTCTAAAGGGGTCATAGGACCCCTTAGGACACACTTGAGCATTCAAATGTGTCAATAGGGGTCATGGGGACTTCCTAGGGATCCTAACATGTGATAAAGCATACTAGTACCCATAGGAAGTCCCATGACCCCTTTTGAAAGATTTGAATTCTCAAGTGTGTCTGAAGGGGTCGTAGGACCCCTTAGGACACACTTGAGCATTCCAATGTGTCAATAGGGGTCATGGGGACTTCCTAGGGGTCCTAACATGTGATAAGGCATACTAGGACCCCTAGGAAGTCCCCATGTCCCCTTTTGACACATGAGAATGCTCAAGTGTGTCATAAGGGGTCATACGACCCCTTCGGACATATTTGAGTGTTGAAATGTGTCAAAAGGGGCCATGGGGCCTTCGTACGGGTCTTAGTATGCCTTATCACATGTTAGGACCTCTAGGAAGTCCTCATGACTCCTTTTGACACATTAGAACCCTCAAGTATGTCCTAAGGGGTCATAGGACCCCTTCAGACACACTTGAGGGTTCAAATATGTCAAAATAGTTCATGGGGACTTGCTAGGGGTCCTAGTACGCCTTATCATGTGTTAGGACACCTAGGAAGTCCCCATAACCCCTTTTGAAACATTTGAATGTACAACTATATTTGAAGGTGTTGTAAGACCCCTTAGGCCACACTTGAGCATTCCAATGTGTCAATAGGGGTCATGGAGACTTCCTAAGGGTCCTAACGTGTGATAATGCATATTAGTAACCTTAGGAAGTCCTCATGACCCCTTTTGAAACATTTGAATGCTCAAGTGTGTCTGAAGGGGTCGTAGGACCCCTTAGGAAACACTTGATCATTCTAATGTGTCAATAGGGGTCATGGAGACTTCTTAGGGGTCCTAACACGTGATAAGGTGTACTAGGAGCCCTAGGAAGTCCCCATGACCCCTTTTCACACATGAGAACACCAAAGTGTGTCATAAGGGGTCATACAACCCCTTGGGACACACTTGAGTGTTGAAATGTGTCATCATGGGGACTTCCTAGGGGTCCTAGTATGCCTTATCATGTGTTAGGACCCCTAGGAAGTCTCCATGACCCCTATTGACACATTGGAATGCTCAAGTGTTTCATGTACCAAAAGGGGTTGTGTGCACTTCCAAGGGGTCCTAGTACACCTTATCACACGTTAGGACCCCTAGGGAGTCCCCATGACCCCTTTTGACACATTGGAATGCTCAAGTGTGTCTTAAGGGGTCGTAGGACCCCTTAAGACACACTTGAGCATTCCAATGTGTCTTGAGTGGTCATGGGGAATCTCTAGGGGTCCTAAGGTGTGATAAGGCATACTAGGACCCCTAGGGGGTCTACATGAGCCCTTTTGACACATTGGAACACTCAAGTGTGTCTTAAGGGGTCCTACGACCCCTTAAGACACACTTGAGCATTCCAATGTGTCTTAAGGGGTCATGGAGAATCTCTAGGGGTCCTAAGGTGTGATAAGGTGTACTGGGACCCCTAGGGAGTCCCCATGACCCCTTTTGACACATTGGAATGCTCAAGTGTGTCTTAAGGGGTCGTAGCACCCCTTAAGACACACTTGAGCATTCCAATGTGTCAAAAGGGGTCATGGGGACTCCCTAGGGGTCCTAAGGTGTGATAAGGCATACTAGAACCCCTAGGGAGTCCCCATGACCCCTTAAGAGACATTGGAACACTTTAGTATTCCAATGTGTCTTAAGAGGTCATGGAGACTCCCTAGGGGTTCTAACACGTGATAAGGCATACTAGGACCCCTAGGGAGTCCCCATGACCTCTTTTGACACATTGGAACACTTAAGTGTGTCTTAAGGGGTCCTAATAACCCTTAAGACACGCTTGAGCATTCCAATGTGTCAAAAGGGGTCATGAGGACTCCCTAGGGGTCCTAAGGCATACTAGGACCCCTAGGGAGTCCCCATGACCCCTTAAGACACATTGGAATGCTCAAGTGTGTCTTAAGGGGTCCTCTAACCTCTTAAGACACACTTGAGAATTCCAATATGTCTTAAGGGGTCCTGGGGACTCTATAGAGGTCCTAACGCATGATAAGGCTTACTAAGACCTCTAGGGAGTCCCCATGATCCCTTTTGACACATTGGAATGCTCAAGTGTGTCTTAAGGGGTAAGGGGTCCTATGACCCCTTAAGACACACTTGAGCATTCCAATGTGTCTTAAGGGGTCATGGGGACTCTCTAGGGGTCCTAATGTGTGATAAGGCATACTAAGACCCCTAGGGAGTCCCCACGACCCCTTAAGACACATTGGAATGCTCAAGTGTGTCTTAAAGGGTCGTACGACCCCTTTAGACACACTTGAGCATTCCAATGTGTCTTAAGGGTTCATGGAAACTCTCTAGGGGTCCTAACATGTGATAAGGCATTCTAGAGGACCCCTAGGGAGTCCCCATGATCCCTTTTGACACATTGGAATGCTCAAGTGTGTCTTAAGGGGTACTAATACCCCTTAAGACACACTTGAGCATTCCAATGTGTCAAAAGGGGTCATGGGCATTTCCTAGGGGTCCTAACATATGATAAGGCATATTAGGACACCTTATGACACACTTGAGAGTTCTAATATGTCAAAAGGGGTTATGGGGACTTCCTAGGGGTCTTAGAATGCCTTATCACGCATTAGGACCCCTAGAGAGTCTCCATGACCCCTTAAGATACATTGGAATGCTCAAGTGTGTCTTAAGGGGTCGTAGAACCACTTAAGACACACTTGAGTATTCTAATGTGTCTTAAGAGGTCATGGGGACTCCTTAGGGGTCCTAACGCATAATAAGGCGTACTAGGACCCCTAGGGAGTCCCCATGACCTCTTTCAACACATTGGAACACTTAAGTGTGTCTTAAGGGGTCCTAATACCCTTTAAGACACACTTGAGCTTTCCAATGTGTCAAAAGGGGTCATGGGGACTCCCTAGAGGTCCTAAGGCGTACTAGGACCCTAGGGAGTCCCCATGACCCCTTAAGACACATTGGAATGCTCAAGTGTGTCTTAAGGGGTCCTATGACCTCTTAAGACACACTTGAGCATTTCAATGTGTCTTAAGGGGTCATGGAGACTCTATAGAGGTCCTAACGTATTATAAGGTGTACTAGGACCCTTATGGAGTCCCCATGACCCCTTTTGACACATTGGAATGCTCAAGTGTGTCTTAAGGGGTCCTAGTATGCATTATCATGCGTTAGGACCCCTAGAGAGTCCCCATGACCCCTTTTGACACATTGGAATGATTAAGTGTGTCTTAAGGGGTCCTAATACCCCTTAAGACACACTTGAACATTCCAATGTGTTAAAAGGGGCATGAGGACTCTCTAGGGGTCCTAATGCTCAAGTGTGTGTTAAGGGGTCCTACAACCCATTAAGAGGTCCAAATTTGGTACGTAGGTCCTCTAACATGTCCTAATGTGTTCCAAAGGGTTGCTGTTCAATGGAAGTTGCATTTGGAACCCTAATGACCTCTTAACAGGCCTGCTAACCCTGATTTGACATGTGGTGTTCCGAGAGCACTCCAAGGACCCCTTTCAAGTTCTACTTGGTAAAAGTCATCCAAATTTGGTATGTAGGTCCTTTGACATGTCTTAATGCATTCGAGAGGGTCATCATTCCACCTAATGCATTCGAGAGGGTCATCATTCCATCGAAGTTACATTTGGAACCCTAATGACCCCTTAACAGGCCTGCCGACCCCGATTCGACATGTGGTCTCTTGAGAGCACCCCATGGACCCCTTTCGAGTTCTACTAGAAAAAAGTCATCCAAATTTGGTAGTAGATCCTGTGACATGTCCTAATGCATTCCAAAGGGTCACCGTTCCATTGAAGTTGCATTTGGAACCCTAATGACCCCTTAACAAGCCTACCAACCCTGATTTGATATGTGGTCTCCCGAGAGCACCCCATGGACCCCTTTCAAGTTCTACTAGGAAAAAGTCATCTGAATCAAGAAATTAGGTCCTCTAACATGTCCTAATGTGTTCCAAATGGTCACTATTCTATCGAAGTTGCATTTGGAACCCTAATGACCTCTTAACAGGCCTACCGTGCTTGATTCGACATGTGGTCTCCTGAGAGCACCCCATGGACCCCTTTCGAGTTCTACTAGGCAAAAGTCATCCAAATTTGGTATGTAGGTCCTCTAACATGATCTAATTCATTCCATAGGGTCACTCTTCCATCAAAGTTGCATTTTGAACCCTATTGAGCCCTTAACAGGCCTACCGACCTCGATTCAACATGAGATCTCTCGAGAGCACCCCATGGACCCCTTTTGAGTTCTACTAGGAAAAAGTCATCCAAATTTGGTATGTAGGTCCTCTGACATGTCCTAATGCATTCTAAAGGGTCACCATTCCATTAAAGTTTCATTTGGAACCCTAATAACCCCTTAACAGGCCTACCGACCCTGATTTGACATGTGGTCTCCCCCCCCATGGACCCCTTTCGAGTTCTACTAGGAAAAAGTCATTTGAATCATGGAATTAGGTCCTTTGACATTTCTTAATGTGTTCCAAAGGGTCACCATTCCATCAAAGTTGCATTTCAAATTCTATTGCCCCTTAACAGGCCTACCAGCCCCATTTTGACATGTAGTCTCCCGTGAGCACCCCATTAACCCCTTTTGAGTTCTACTAGGAAAAAGTCATCCAAATTCGGTAAATAGGTCCTATGACATGTTCTAATGTGTTACAATGGGTCACTATTCCATCAAAGTTGCATTTCAAACCCTATTGACCCCTTAATAGGCCTAATGACCTTGTTTTGACATGTGGTCTCCCAAGAGCACCCCATGGACCCCTTACGAGTTCTACTAGGAAAAAGTCATCCAAATTTGGTACATAGGTCCTATGAAATATCATAATGTGTTACAAAGGGTCACTATTCCATCAAAGTTTCATTTGGAACCCTAATGACACCTTAACAGGCCTATCGACCCCGATTCGACATGTGGTCTCCCGAGAGCACCCCATGGACCCCTTTTGAGTTCTACTAGGGAAACGTCATCCAAATTTGGTACATAGGTCCTTTAACATGTCTTAATGCATTTCAAAGGGTCTTTTTTTCATCAAAGTTTCATTTGGAACCCTAATGACCCCTTAACAGGCCTACCGACCTCGATTCGACGTGAGGTCTCCCGAGAGCACCCCATGGACCCCTTTTGAGTTATACTAGGAAAAATTAGTCCAAATTTGGTACATAGGTCCTATGACATGTTGTAATGTGTTCCAAATGGTCACCATTCCATAAAAGTTTCATTTGGAACCCTAATGACCCTTTAATAGGCCTACCGACCCCGTTTCGACATGTGGTCTCCTGAGAGCACCCCATAGACCACTTTCGAGTTATACTAGGAAAAAGCCATCCAAATTTGGTACATAGGTCCTCTAACATGTCCTAATGCATTCCAAATGGTCACCATTCCATCAAAGTTTTATTTCAAACCCTGATGACCCCTTAATAGGCCTACCGACCCCGATTCGACATGAGGTCTTCTGAGAGCACCCCATGGACCCCTTTCAAGTTCTACTAGGGAAAAGTCATCCAAATTTTGTACATAGGTCATATGATATGTCCTAATGTGTTCCAAAGGCTCACCATTCCATTAAATTTGCATTTGGAACCCTAATGACCCCATAACAGGCCTATCGACCCCGATTCGACATGAGTTCTCTCGAGAGCACCCCGTGGACCCCTTTCGAGTTCTACTAAGAAAAAGTCATCCAAATTTGGTATGTAGGTCCTATGACATGTCCTAATATGTTCCAAAGGGTCACTATTCCATTGAATTTTCATTTCAAACCCTAATGACCCCTTAATAGGCCAATCCACCCCGATTCGACATGTGGTCTCCCGAGAGTACCCCATGGACCCCTTTCGAGTTCTACTAGGTAAAAGTCATCCAAATTTGTTACGTAGTTCCTATGACATGTTCTAATGCATTCTAAAGGGTCACCGTTCCATCAAAGTTTCATTTGTAACCCTAATGACCCCTTAACAAGCCTACCGACCCTGATTCGACATGAGGTTTCCCGAGAGCAACCCATGGACCCCTTTCGAGTTATTTTGGGAAAAAGTCATATGAATCATGGAATTAGGTCCTCTTACATGTCCTAATGTGTTCCAAAGGGTCACCATTCCATCAAAGTTGCATTTCAAACCCTAATGCCCCCTTAACAGGCCTACCAACCCCAATTTGACATGAGGTCTCCCGAGAGCACCCCATGGACCCCTTTCGAGTTCTACTAGGAAAAAGTCATCCAAATTTGGTACGTAGGTCTTATGACATGTCTTAATGCATTCCAAAGGGTTTCCATTCCATCAAAGTTTTATTTGGAACCCTAATGACCCCTTAATAGGCCTATCGACCCCATTTCGACATGTGGTCTCCCTAGAGCACACCATGGACCCCTTTCGAGTTTTACTAGGAAAAAGTCATCCAAATTTGGTACACAGGTCCTATGACATATCCTAATGTGTTCCAAAGGGTGACTGTTCCATCCAAGTTTCATTTGGAACCCTAATGACCTCTTAACAAGTAGGTACCGACCTCGATTCGATATGTGGTCTCCCGAGAGCACCCCATGGACCCCTTTCGAGTTCTACTAGGCAAAAGTTATCCAAATTTGGCACGTAGGTCATTTGATATGTCCTAATGTGTTCCAAAGGATCACCGTTCATCGAAAGTTTCATTTGGAACCCCGATACCCCTTAAGTCACCTATCGACCCCGAATCGCACAATGGTCTCCCAAGAGCACCCCATGGACCCTTTTCGAGTTTGACTAATCAAAATTTATGTAAATTGTGGAGTTAGGTCCTCTAACATCTCCTAATGTGTTCCAAATGGTCACCGTGCATCAAAGGTTGTCTCACGAGCCCTAATGACCCCTTAAGACACCTAGCGACACTGATTGGACATGTGGTCTCCTGAGAGCACCCCATGGACCCTTTTCAAGTTGGACTAGGAAAAAGTCATTAAAATTTGGTACATTGGTACTCGGACATGCCCTATTGCCTTCCAAATGGTCACTGTACATCCAAAGTTGCCTCACAAACCCTAATTACCCCTTAAGACATCTAGCGACCCCGATTCAACTTGTTGTCTCATGAGAGGATTTGTTATAACTTAAATTAAATATTAAAATAATATATAAAATATTTGAAAAAATACAATATTTAATAGACTAAATATATAATATATATATTATAAGATATCATAGATATTACATTTAATATATATTATCAAATATACAATATATTAATGTCCTATTCATTTTATATATTATATATATTAGACATTATATTATATTTTATTATATTATATACACAACAATATTTAATATATAATTTATAATATATACATATATATATTATGTAACATTTATATTATAATATAAAAATATTGCATTTAATATAAATCTGAACGGACTATATACTTAGGTCGTTTAAATTGATATTATTGAATATATAATATAAATAAATAATTTATAATATATATACTATATAATATAAAATATAAAACATAAAATATAAAACCTAAAATATAAAACCTAAATATAAAATATATAAATTATTCATTGTCAGGGTGAAAGAAAAAAACATCAAAATTAAAGGGAAATAAAAAAAGAGTGGGAGGGGGAAACTTTTCAAATTTGAAATTAAAGCAAAATCGGGTACATGAAAAACTCGGGTACCCAATTTTTTCATGTACCCGATTAGGCTTGGTAATAGCTTTGGAAACCAAAGCTCCATGGTCAATGCTGAAGGTGTGCAAAAAATGTGTTTTTTCTCTGTTTTTCTTACATCGACACTTCGACCATTAGGTTGATGACTTTTTTTCCACCCGATTTCGATAAAATGAAAAGGGTTTCTTCAGATGATTGTCAGCTTTCCATTGATATAAGTGCTGTCAGATTTTGAATTCATTAAGTATTTATTAGTTATTTTCTAGTTCACTTACGTCTAAAGTCCTTATTGACATACTGATGGAAAAATAGCTATAACTTTCAAACCGTATAACATTTTTGAAATCCGAAAGATGCGTCACATTCTTTGCTTCATCTAGTATAAGAAAAAATTAAAAAAAAATTAATTATGATAAGTTTTCAATGAGTTAAGGTGGTCAGACATGAGAGTTTTTAAATTCTGAAAGCACTGTAGCAAAAAAATCATAATTAATTATGTGTTTGGAATAAAAATACCAAAAAATATGCGTCACATCCGGGCATGAGTCAACTACTTATATATAGAATATTATAAAAAAATATTATCATTTTCTTTTGATTAGGGTGGTCAGACATACACGTACTTCTTATTTTTTTGCTGAAATGTTTGTAGTGCTATAGCGCGTCCCCATGACCCCTTTTGACTAATCCCGATTGTTTGATTTTTCATTGCCACTTAAGGGCATAGTTTGGCCCCTCATGATCCTGCACATACCCGAGGACTCTCCAAGTGTCCTAATGCGTGATAAGGTGTACTAGTACCCCTAGGGAGTCCCCAGAACCCCTTTTGACACATTAGAATGCTCAAGTGTGTCTTAAGTGGTATTAGGATCCCTTAAGACACACTTGAGCATTCTAATGTGTCAAAAGGGGTTATGGGGACTCCGTAGGGGTCCTAGTACACCTTATCACATCTAAGGACCCTTGGAGAGTCTCCATGACCCCTTTTGACACATTGGTATGTTCAAGTGTGTCTTAAGGGGTATTAGGACCCCTTAAGACACACTTGAGCGTTCTAATGCGTCAAAAGGGGTCATGGGGACTCCATGGATGTCCTAATGTGTGATAAGGTGCATTAGGACACCTAGGGAGTCCCCATGACCCCTTTTGATGCATTAGAATGCTCAAGTGTGTCTTAAGGGGTCCTAATACCCCTTAAGACACACTTGAACATTCTAATATGTCAAAAGAGGTCATGGGGACTATTTAGGGGTCCTAGTACACTTTATCGTGCATTAGAACACCTAGGGTGTTCCCATGATCCCTTTTGACACATTTCAATGCTGTAGTGTGTCTTAAGGGGTCCTAAGACCTCTTAAGACACACTACAATATTGCAATGTGTTAAAAGGGTTCATGGGGACTCTCTATGGATTCTAACGCATGATAAGGCATACTAGGACCCCTAGGGAGTCCCAATGTCCCCTTTTGACACATTGGAATGCTCAAGTGTGTCTTAAGGGGTCGTAGGACCCTTTAAGACACACTTGAACATTCCAATGTGTCAAAAGGGGTCATGAGGACTCTCTAGGGGTCCTAATGCGTGATAAGGCATACTAGGACCCCTAGGGAGTCCCAATGACCCCTTTTGACACATTGGAACGCTCAAGTGTGTCTTAAGGGGTCGTAGGACCCTTTAAGACACACTTGAGCATTTCAATGTGTCAAAAGGGGTCATGAGGACTCTCTAGGGGTCCTAACGCATGATAAGGCATACTAGGACCCCTAGAGAGTCCCAATGACCCCTTTTGACACATTGGAATGCTCAAGTGTGTCTTAAGGGGTCGTAGGACCCTTTAAGACACACTTGAGTGTTCCAATATGTCATAAGGGGTCATGGGGACTCCCTATGGATCTTAACACGTGATAAGGCATACTAGGACCCCTAGGGAGTCCCCATGATCCCTTTTGACACATTGGAATGCTCAAGTGTGTCTTAAGGGGTCATAGGACCCCTTAAGACACACTTGAGCATTCCAATGTGTCAAAAGCGATCATGGGGACTCCTTAGGGGTCCTAACGCATGATAAGACATAATAGAACCCCTAGGGAGTCCCAATGACCCCTTTTGACACATTGGAATGTTCAAGTGTGTTTGAAGGGGTCCTAAGACCTCTTAAAACACATTTGAGCATTCTAATGTGTCATAAGGGGTCATGGGGACTCCCTAGGGGTCCTAACATGTGATATCTCAATCCCAATCCCTAGGGGTAATAATGTGCCCACAATCCTTGCCATATTTCAGAGTACTGATGAGAAGCAATGGAAAAAGTCTGAGACAGAGGTGGTGCTGACATTGAAGCGGTAAGACATTCTTCATAATATCGCCGGGGGGGCACCATCGAAATGACAAGGCTTTCCTCATAATGTCGTGTCGCCACTGATCTCTTCCTTAAATTTATTAATGTAGTCAGTTCTACAACACGTACATCATTTCTATTACAACTGCTTATTTTACCAAACCCTTCCCTGCTCTCCATAATCTTCGACCGGTTCAAAGATCCATCCAGTTGTTCTTGTTTAACCTCCCAATGACTTTGTTCAGCTACCGGATTATCAATAGGCATGGTACAATTGTCTGGCATGACTAGAATCTATTTTGAGAACCTTTACAATTTAGCATTTCAGTTGAAAAAGCAAGGAAAGATACCATTTCATAGCCACAAGTGGTCGAAACAAAGTGATTCTCTTGCCCTCTGCTTCTATAATCTGCCTCCAGTGAACTATTCTTCAAAGCCTCCATTTCTGCGTAGCTAGGGTTTTTGGCACCTATAAAAGGCACTACTATGCCACTGTAGGGACTCATGCTCGTGCTCTGGATCATATTAAATAATATTTAAAATGTAAAATGTATATTATATAATATTTAATATATAATATTATATATTATATATAATATATAATCTAATATATAGTTTTTAATATTAATATATATCTAATAATATTAAATATAACATTTAATATATAATTCATATTATATAATATTTAATGTATAACAATTAATATATAATTGATATTATATAATATTTAATATATAACTAATAACTATCAAATACATATCAAATATATAACTATCAATTATATAACTATAATTGATAAAGTGGAACCAAATTTTGAAATTAGAAATTAGAGAAAGTGGAGGCAAAGCAAAAATTTAAAATTCTGCCACCAGATTCGAGTACCCGATTAGGCTCGGTATTGGTCTGTGCACCAAACCTACCTGGTCAACTCTTCAAGTGTCACAAAAATGTGTTTTTCTTCTGTTTCTCTCAGTTCCAGACTTTGACCATGTAGCTGACGACTTTTTTTTCACCCGAATTTGATAAAATGAAAAGGGTATCTTAAGGAGATTATCAGCTTTGTATCGATATAATTGCTGTCAAATTTTGAATTCGTTAAGTAATTATTAGTTATTTTCTAATCGAGCTACCTCTAAAGTGCTGATTTAGATACTGATTGAAAAATGACTATATCTTTCAAATGGTATAACATTTTTGAAATCCGAAAGATGCGTCACATTCTATGCTTCATCTAGTATAAGAAAAAAATTTTAAAAATTGAATTATGATAAGTTCAATGAGTTAAGGTGGTCAGACATGAGAGTTTTTAAATTTTGAAAGCGCTGTAGCAAAAAAATCATAATTAATTATCTGTTTGGAATAAAAATACCAAAAAATATGTGTCACATCTGGGCATGAGTCAGCTACTTAAATATAGAATATTATAAAAAAATATTATCATTTGCTTTTGATTAGGGTGGTCAGACATACACGTACTTCTTATTTTTTTGCTGAAATATTTGTAGTGCTGCATTGCAATCTATACTTTTTACCAATCATATTAATTTTTTTTCAGAAAAGGCTTAGTAGTTTAGAAACTACATTCAATTTCCTACAAATTATATTCTTACAACTTTTTGATATTAGGTTGATCACTAGTTCATTTTTTCACGCCAAGTTGACTAATCCTGATTGTCTGATTTTTCATTGCCACTTAAGGGCATAGTTTGGCCCCTCATGATCTTGCACATACCCATTATAGATAATAAAAATAAGAATCTACAATAATAAAAATCAAAGACTATGGCCTCTTACTTTTCAAGTTTTTTCATCAACATAAAATGTAGGAAATCTAAGATTCTAAAGACAAACAAATGTAAACACAATGAAAATCTAAAATTTGAATGTAAAAAATTCATTAAACAACACAAAAATGTAACTTACCTCTTCAAAATTGCTCTCAAAATGAAGAAATACAACTCAAATTCAAAGAGGCCTCCTCTAAATGCTTCTTTCAGCTCCTTGCAATGTGTGCATACAAGCTAGAAACTAGCACAAGCAATCATCAATCAACATATGAGAGCCAATCAATTTGCTAATTTTTTTTTTGTCTAAAACCCCTATATTCTTCTCCCAAGAATTGTTCCTCTCTTCTAAGCCTTTCAAAATGATAGAATGACCTTTTTAGGTCAAATAGAAGTCATATAAGCAAAAAAAAATCATTAAAAAGTATTAACTTTTTATGTTTTTAAAATTTTTTATGTGGCTGGACGCATCGAGTCTAGTCCACGGGACTCGGCGAGTCCTCCAAGTCCAAGGACTCAGCGAGTCTTGTAGACTCACCTAGGACTCGACCGAGTCTTGGAGCTGGGTCAGTTTTCCTCAGCGAGCCTGGCTCGGCTTGGGACTCGTCGAGTCCTGTAACACTGGTTTAATGAATATATAGTGAGAAAACTATTCTAAATGATTAAACAATCTAAAAGTTTAAAATATATATAAAAAAATTAATAGAATTGAAAGGTAGAAGTGAGAAGAAATTACAATCTAGAGGGAAAATGGAGTTTGAGACCAAAATCACATATGCCTCCTCCCAAAAGTTGTGTCTCGTATAACCCTAAATTTGGCAAGATTTGCATCATCACAATTTCTTTTTGTTATGACATTCTAACTTTATATAAAAACATCTAAACAAAATTAAAGACTTAACAAGAAAGATGTGTCAACCATTTGAAAATTCGTAATCCCAAGTTTTTGTCTCTTGCTCCCATGTTTTCCATTTATTCATCTGACCACATTCAAAATAATACTATCAAAACCTATATAAAAATTATGATATTAAATATTATATTATTATTTCCTTATATGTCTAGAACTGTAGAATATCACCACCCGTCTAATTTTATTATCATATATGATGGTGCATTTCTATTATAATAGAAACCTCTATTAATGAATCCTTTAGTATATTCGTTAAGGGGATCTTCTTTAATACTATTATTTTTTATTAAGTAAAACAGGTTTTAAAAGGTTCCTGAAACCCACAACATCTTAAAATGTAGCAATAAAGAGTTCAAGTCATAAAAAAACATAGGAAAATGAAGAAACAGGCCACTGGCAGGCCGAGAATCATACTACCACAAAGTAGGAATTGTCAAAATAGAACAAAAAAGGGACAGGAAAAAAGGCACCAGGAAGCAGGATCAGGTGAGGTTCCCGAGCATCACGACATCGTTGCTTTATAGAAGCTCCATCTTCTCTGCTACCTCTTTGATCTTCTGAATGTCATTGATGTATGCACCCTAAAATGGTTGCCTAGAATTTGGGCCCCCTTTCATCAATTTATCAATTTCTTGAATCAATGCTTTGCAATATTTTCAATTCAAATCAATTTCCTTGATCAAATCATAATTAATTCAATTATTTTAATATTTCCTAAGGTTTGATCATTTTATCCTAAGTTTTATTTAATTAAGAGAACATGCTCCCTTTTAATTAAATAAAAAATCTTTTAATTAAATAATAAAATCACTTTATCTTAAGCCACATTTAATTAAAAGAACAAATCTCTTTTAAATAAATAAATAAATAATCTTTTAATTAAATAATGGTAACCACTTTGTTAAAAATAATAAATAAATAATAAAATAAAAAGAAAAAGAAAAAGACTTTTTGTCTACACATTAAATGCACACTTTCCAAGATGAGTGGAATCTCCTTTTGCCTCTTAATCTCTTCCACACATCTTTTTGCCTCTTAACCATGTCCATTGATTTTGCCTCTTGAGAATCTTGAGCACATGAATCAACCAAGATTTAATTTCCACCATTGCTCATTTCTTTTTGTCTCTTAATCTTGACCGTCCATTCATTTCTAAATCCTTTATAAGGAGCCCTCTCCTCATTTATGCATGGAGATTTTAGAGATCAAGATTTATGTTATTGTTATGCAGGTTTGGAGAGCGATTTTGGAGAAGAGTTTGGAGCACTTGAGTTTGGATATTGCAACTTCTCTTTTCTTGTCTTCTTCTCCTATGCCTCCATGTCAATCCATTTAGATTAATATTGCGCTTGCATATTAGATTAGAATTCATATTTCCTTTCATAGAATAATCTTGCATAAGCATTTCCTTTCATAAATTAGTTTTCTTTCATGCATTGTTATCATATAGAATAGCTTTTATTTTCATTTGCATGCATACTTGATGATCATGGAGACTAGCATTCTTGATTTTCCTCTTTGAATCTCTCATTTTATGGTGTACTTGCATGGGCACAAACTAGGTCTAATCTGAGGACCTTCATTACAAACCCTTACACTCCATGAATAGAGAACTATGAGTTGCCATTTGAGATCTCATTCTTGAGCAATCTTGGATTTAATGACTCATAAAACTGTGACAATATTTTAGCACACATTTTTGGTGCCCACCGTTATTCCTTGATGGATGGTTTTTCTGGATATAATTAGATTAAGATAGCTCCCGAAGATCAAGAAAAAGACTGCATTCACTTGTGCATGGGGTACCTATTGTTGGAACGTTATGCCTTTTGAATTAAAAAATGTAGAAGCCACCTATCGACGAGCTATGACAACTATTTTTCATGACATGATGCATAAAAACATGGAAGATTATGTGGATGCCACCTTGGTTAAGTCTAAGAAAAGAGACACACACGTAGATGATTTAGAAGTCATTCTAGATCGCATGGAACAATTTCAACTAAGGTTAAATCCTAAAAAGTGTGCATTTGGTGTCACCTCTGGAAAACTTCTAGGATTCATCATTTCAACAAAAGGAATAGAGGTAGACCCTAAAAAAGTCCAAGCAATCATGGATATGCCACCTCCTAGAAATATTAGTCAAATGAACAATCTTCAAGGGCGCCTTCAATCCATAAGAAGGTTCATTTCACAGTTGGTAGATAGAGCTCAACCTTTCAACAAGAACTTACACAAGGGAGTCAAATGTGTCTGGAATGAAGATTGTCAAAAGAGCATGGACCAAATCAAGAAATACTTAGCAAATCCTCCTATTTTAATGCCTCCTATCCCAAGGAAACCACTTATTCTATATGTTTCATCAACAGAATCTTCCTTGGGGGCATTAGTAGCTCAACTTGAAGAACATGGGAAAGAAAGAGCAATATACTACATTAGTCGTACTCTTGTTTCATATGAGGTTAACTACACCAGCATTGAGAAGGCTTGCCTTGCAGTTGTGTTTGCTTCCCAAAAGCTGTGACATTACATGCTTGTGCACACAATACACCTCATAGAAAAAATTGATCCACTCAAGTATTTACTTGGTAAGGCTACCCTCATAGGTAGACTTTCTAAATGGATGATGATCCTTTCTGAGTTTGACACAGAGTACATTGAGCATAAAGCAATCAAAGAACAAGCCATAGCAGATCAATTGGATGATTTCCCAATTCAAGATAGTGCACCTATTCAAGTTGACTTCCCAAATGAGCATCTCATGTATATGACTGAAAGAACATGGAAGATGTTCTTTGATGGATCTTTTATGCAAAATGGTTCAGGAGTTGGTGTGTTGTTTGTTTCTCCTCATGGGTACACAATTCCTAAGTCTTACAAGTTATTATTCCCATGTACAAACAACATTACTGAGTATGAAGCTTTAACAAATGGACTTAAAATGGCCATAGAATGGAGAATCACAAAGTTACACATCTATGAGGATTCACAGCTGATAATCAACCAAGTCAATGAAGAATATCAAACAAAAGATGAGAAACTGATACCTTACAAGAAAATGGTTGATTCCTTGAAACGATACTTCAAATTTGTCACATTTTAGCAAATCTCTAGAGTAGAAAACAAAGCAGCTGATGCTATGGCTACACTTGCTTCACTCCTTCAGTTAGAGCAACATGAATCAAGATTTGAATTCCTGGTGGAAGAGCCACATCACCCTATCTATGACTCCCAAGAAAGTCATGTCATTTGTACCCTTGTTGGTCGTGAGTCATCTTGTTATGGTGCCATTTACTCATACCTTCACGATGGCATTATTCTTGAAACATTTAACCAATCTAAACGTAAAAACCTTACCCAAAATTCCTCTCACCATACCCTTATCTCTGGTGATTTGTATAGGAGGGGTCTAGATGGAACACTTCTTAGATGCTTAGAAAAGGAAAAATCTGACCAAGCGTTAGTTGACATTCATGAGGGCATCTATGGGGGACATTCCAATGGTCTTGCCATGGCCCGAAGGTTGCTTAGGGTGGGGTACTATTGGCCTACAATGCAGATTGATGCAGTAGCTTTTGCAAAGTCATGTGAAAAGTGTCAAAAATGTGGTAACCTGATACATGCTCCAGGCAGGGAGCTCATTCCTTCTTTATCTCATTGGTCATTTCAGCGCTGGGCCTTTGATCTTGTTGGGTAGATTCATCCCAACTCATCAGGAGGACACAAGTTTATTATCACTGCTACTAATTACTTCACTAAATGGGTAGAAGCTATCCCACTTTCTGTTGCCTCGGGCAAGACAATCTCTCTATTCATCCTTAACCATATCATCTGTCGATATGGGGTGCCTTCTGAGATTATCATTAACAATGAAGGTCAGTTCAAAAATAAGGACCTTAAGCAACTCTGCAAGAAATTCAAGATTAAACAACATTGGTCTTCCATTTACTCCCCGCAAGGAAATGGTCAAGCAAAGGCATCAGAGAAAACCATTCTTCAAATCCTACATAGAACATTTCATAAGAATGGTAGAGATTGGCATTTATAGATAAATCTGGCTTTGTGGGCTTATAGAACGAGTATTTGTACTCCTATTGGGGCTACTCCTTTTACCCTTACATATGGTGCTGAAGCAGTGTTACCTTTAGAGGTTGAGATTCCTTCACTTAGAGTTTCCCTCAAAGGTCTAGTTACAGATGAAGACTACCGCACCATGAGACTTCAAGAGTTAGAACTTCTAGATGAGAAATGTCAAGAATCATTTGACCATATGAGGGTTTATCAAAAGCGCATATCCAAAGACTTCAACAAAAAGGTTCACCCTAGAGAATTCCAAGTGGGAGATCTTATCCTACGCGAAAATCCTAAGAATCAACAACATAGAGATCAAAAGAGAAAATTTGAGCCTAATTGGCTTGGACCTTGCATCATTACAACAGCTTTTGGGATAGGTGCCTATTTATTATCTATTGAAGAGGGAGAGCATCTCCCTGATCCTATCAATGTCTTGCACCTGAAGAAGTTCTATCCATGATGCCCATTCTGTCTGGGGGCATTCTTTGTACATACTTATTGATCCTGAAAAAATCCAAAAAAATGGTATATTGTCAAAAATTCTAAAAATAAGAAAATGTCCTAAAAAAATGATCATCTTAGTGAAAACCTAGCAATAGGCACTTTGATATATCTCCAAAAAAATTATATATTCCAAAAAACCAAAATCAAAAAATTTAAAAAAAAATTTAAAAAAAAGAAAAAGTGCCTTGGTGAAAACTTGGAAATAGGCGCCTTGGTAGCAAAAATACAAAAAATTTATAAAAAGTCTTGAAAAAAAAAGAAGAAAAAATTGCAATAAAATCCAAGTGGTGAAAACCTGGAAACGGGCGCTACTTGAGGCCTTTGCACCCCTATTTCTTAGCACATGTCCTCAACACTTAGCCTTTCTCCATCATGCCTTGTCCTTGTTGCCTTGGTTTGGAATTGGCCTTTGTCTTTGTCTAGGGGGCATAACTGTGTTAGCTTTGGTCTCTTGGATGCATTAGTCTTTAGGACACCTCACAAATGGTGTTTTTCAACACCACCCCAACTATGTTTTTCAACACAACCCCTGACATCGAGTGTTTTTTTCAACACTTATCAGTTTGGTCCTATCCAGTTTTGTCATGTGATCTTACCTGCTTGCAAGCATTCGATCCTTATCCTCGGAACTCAGTATCAGTTAACACACTTAAATTTTTAAATATAACACTTAATGCTAGAGCTATGTCATGATCTTTTCTTTGTGTGCGGATTGTTATTAATTTTCGTTGAGTTTCCTTGTCTAATAAGTCTCTCCGGGATGCATAGCTAGAGGACTTAGGATATGAGGCATGTTTTTCTTTTCTTTCTGCTTGTGGGTGTGGTCTTGAAACTCTTGAGTGTCTCTTGTTGTTCCCTTGACATACTTAAGATATTTGAGGCATCATCCTTGACTATTTTGCACAACCGTTCTTATGGTCATCGTGGAATCAGTGCCTTGATGCGAGAGTGGTTTTGCTACATTAAATTGGGTAAGCTAACATCGAAGTCATCTTGACCTTTATGTCTTTGATGCTTATGTTAGAATCTTTTCACATTCCAATCTAATATAAATCACATTCATATCTTCATAGTTGCACTTGTGACTGGTGATGATTGTGTGATTTTCTGATGTCTGTTAATAATGGCCCAATGATGAAAATAAGTTCCTTAACATTCTCTAATGAATGATGAACACAAATCCTATGTTACAGTTGCTCTATTGCAAGTACACCTTTGCATTTTCATGTAGCTTGCATTGTTAGACTTCATGTTAATTTGCATTTTTAGGCTGCATTATGAGTTTGAGAGGGTTTTCCTTCATCTTTCTTTTGGACTTTTAATCAACTATGATCACGTTTTGATCTTCATTTCCTTATCTTCTTTCGTGATCTCAATCAAAATTTCCTATCTTAAATAGTTGATTGATTTTGAGGCATTCTCTTTCTTGAGGCAAATTCTCTTTCTTCTCTCCATTTCTTTTCACCTCTTCCAAACTTAGATATCTCCCATTCGCTTTCACCTCACTTCTTTTCTTCTAATTCAACCTTGGGGCATAATATTTCTTGATGATCTACCTTGGTTCTGTGATCCTTATATCTTTCATCTTACATCAAGAACTTTATTTTTAGTTTGATTTGATCAAATTTATCAATTTACTATTTATCCTCTATCTCATTTTGATTTCGATCACGAGGGGGCAGTACCTATCAAACTTCGATCCTTGATTCAACTTTATCAATCCTATCAATTAAACATTGCTTGAGACTTAACAATTACTTATTTACAGGGGTGTTGGCCTTGTCTTTTTCAATCAGCTTATCTTTGTCCTGATGTGTTCCCATCTGTCAATCACACGTCTGGGTTGTTTTGTGATCCCAAATCGATCTCACATTTCAACTTCATTCTTTGACTACATGTGTTCCCATGAATATCACACATTAGTCAAAGAGGGGCAAATGTATGCACCCTAAAATGGTAACCTCGACTTTGGCCCCCTTTCATCAATTTATCAATTTCCCGAATCAATGCTTTGTAATATTTTCAATTCAAATCAATTTCCTTGATCTAATCATAATTAATTCAATTATTTTAATATTTCCTAAGGTTTGATCATTTTATCCTAAGTTTTATTTAATTAAGAGAACATGCTCCCTTTTAATTAAATAAATTTTTTTTTAATTAAATAATAAAATCACTTTATCCTAAGCCACATTTAATTAAAATAACAAATCTCTTTTAAATAAATAAATAAATAATATTTTAATTAAATAATGGTAACCACTTTGCTAAAAATAATAAATAAATAATAAAATAAAAATAAAAATAAAAAGACTTTTTGTCTACACATTAAATACACACTTTCCAAGATGAGTGGAATCTCCTTTTGTCTCTTAATCTCTTCCACACATCTTTTTGCCTCTTGAGAATCTTGAGCACATGGATCAACTAAGATTTAATCTCCACCATTGCTCATTTTTTTTTGCCTCTTAATCTTGACCGTCCATTCATTTCTAAATCCTTTATAAGGAGCCCTCTCCTTCTCATTTATGCATGGAGATTTTAGAGATCAAGATTTATGTTATTGTTATGCAGGTTTGGAGAGTGATTTTGGAGAAGAGTTTGGAGCATTTGAGCTTGGATATTGCAACTTCTCTTTTCTTGTCTTCTTCTCCCATGCCTCCATGGCAATCCATTTAGATTAATATTGCACTTGCATATTAGATTAGATTCATATTTCTTTTCATAGAATAATCTTGCATAAGCATTTCCTTTCATAGATTAGTTTTTTTTCAAACATTGTTATCATATAGAATAGCTTTCATTTTCATTTGCATGCATACTTGATGATCATGGAGACTAGCATTCTTGATTTTCCTCTTTGAATCTCTCATTTTATGGTGTACTTGCATGGGCACAAACTAGGTCTAATCTGAGGGCCTTCATTACAAACCCTTGCACTGCATAAATAGAGATCTATGAGTCGCCATTTCAGACCTCATTCTTGAGCAATCTTAGATTTAATGACTAAGAACTATGACAACATTTTAGCACACAGTTGGAGCCTTCTTCGTCCATGTTTCTCTTTGACCCGACTCTAGTTTTCTTACCTGGACCTTCATTGGGCTTCTCCTTTTTTTCCTCTTTGGTCTTCTGCTCATCCTTGCTATCCATCTTCTCTTCCATTTTGTCTATGAGCAATTTGATGTGCTCATTGGAGGCTTTGAGTATATTGAAATTTTTCTCTGCTATGCCTTTAAGGGTTTCCTCAAGGCTTTTCATTTTACCTTCCAGAAGATTGATCCTTGAGTCTAGGCATCGCATATTCTCTGTGGCTTTGTGTTCCTTGTTGTTTGCAATACTCTGGGTTTTTTCCTTGAGTTCTTCAAGTTCATGGAAGAGCCATTTAAAAGACCTGAACTGGTCCAACATGCTATTCTTTAATACTAATGTTAGTAATCAATGAAACAAATAATTAAAAATAGTTAAATAAATAATTAAAAATAGTTTATACATAAAGATATAATTGTAATTTGAATGTGAAGAACTAGACCAGAATCTATCTCAAGAGATGGAAACGAGACAATAACACAACAAATAGACAACATATGATGTAAAATTATAATTTCAAATATAGATATCACTAACAAAGAGGTTGCAACCTTCTTAGCGGAAGTTCTCTTTCTAAATCTCCTTCAAATTTTTGGTAGAATAAAAAGGATAAGTACCCTTGTTAGCGGCCCAATCAACCATTAGATTGGCTTTTTTCCTGATGTGCTTAAAAGAAAACTTGTACAACAAAGAAAAGATCCTTAATGCCTTCACTAATGTTCAAGGTCAATAACTCACATGTACCTCCCTATAGAATATCAATGATAGTCTTTCAGTCTCACTCCACCTACAATTCTTTCCAATCATGATCAAATGTGAGAGATAAGCCACAAAGAAAAGTTTGATCCTCCATTCGTTAACTTATTAGTATCTACTCTAAAGTTAAAATAGCCATAAGGAAACATTTCCCATTAGACTTTTTAAAAATTCAATCACCACCAACATTCTTTGTTCTGAAATAAGTTGCACCATCTTCCCATCTCCCCCTTCTTCTCTTCCTCTCCCCATCTCTCTCCCTTTCAAGTGTCTAAAGTCATGTTCAATGAATTTATATATCTTATGGATTTCTATCTATTGAGGTTTAGTTCATATAGATATGTTAAGATTCAAATATACCACTTTTCATTTGTTGAAATGGAAGGTATGGAGCTGTCCAATGATATCCTAAAGGTTGAGGTGACTAAGGTTATATATGAGGAATTCATATACCTCATGGACTTTTCTCTATTGAGGTATAGGTCATCCCATATAGAAAATTTATTTCTTGGATTTCTATTTATTAAGGTACAATTCATATAGATCTGTTGGAGCTCAAATCTAGAACCTTTAAGTCATTGCTAGAATGTTTTATCAATTGAGCTATTGGCTTTTCATTGGTATGCCCTTTGTTGGTTAGGGTGTGTCTTATTTTCGACATATTTGTTAAGTCATAATATAGATGTTTGGGGTTCCTAGCTTGGCGCCAATACCACAATTTGGACTACAAATCATATGAACCAGTCACTACTTAAACTTAGGGCATTCCATTTGTTACTAGAATGTTTTAAATTGCACCAAATGGTTTAAAAATTAGTTGATGTGAAATTGAACCTTGACTCCAACAATTAATGTTCAATGCTTTTCTTGGTGGTTTTTGATTTGGTTTCAACGTCTCCTAATTGTATGTTTTATTATTATTTTGTTTGAGTTCCCCTGTTTGGTTGATTAGTTATAGGTTGGGTTTGTTAGTTTGTATTGTTATCTGATATGCATCTATGCTTGTTTTAACTATATATTTTCTTACACATTTTAGTCACGAGAATGAACCTTATAATATAGAATAATATAACTTCCATAGAAAAAAATACATATGGTACAAAAAAATCTAATTTTATAGTTCTAACTATCCATCTCTAAAATTTTAGAGAGATTTAGTTGCCCATACTTTTGCTTATCCAAGGGCCATGGTGATGATTTAAGATAAAACATGAAAGACCGCCAGTGCAAAGATTAAGATATGCAGTTAGTGGAGACCATCTTGAGAGATAAGAGGCACCTTTCCCTACAAAACTAGAAAAGGGCACACAAATAAGCTCTCAACCAAAAGGACAAAAATCATTGAATTGTGGGCAGATACCTTCCTAAAGTTGTTAAATGTAATTTTTGATTATTTATCAGTCTCTTGTTGTGAAAATAAGCTTATGAGTGAATTTGGTAAATGTGCATACTCTTTTTCCACAGTGACCAGATTGATCCACAAGAGCCTCTAGTATATGCTCCATTGACATTTGTGAATGCATGACACCTCCTCCAGCAGTGAACTTTCCTACTGATAAAAAATTTAGTTTTGTATGGTCTGATGAGGTCTTCTCTTTAGAACAAGGAAGTGATGTGTCTCCTAAGTCTTTGGATATACAGATCTCTGAAATTGGCCCCTGCCCAGTCGTAAGCAATAGAGACATGAACCCCATGACCATCAGTTCTGCACTCATATCATCACATATATAATCCAGAGGGATTACTATTAGACATTTGGGTCTGAAATAGTTTAATAGATCCAACCAAAAATGAATAAATTAAATTAAATAATCACCTGTTTTGATCTTCTCCAGTGCCCTGCTCAAAGCTTTCTTGTGGTGTTTTTCAAGCCACTGCAATAAAGCTTACCCAATCACAATCTTTTCAATTTGAACTGATTAGAATCTTGAGCTGTAAAGATGTTTTTGTGTTTCAGTCTTGTGAATATTATCTACGAGTATTAAAATGGTTCATTTAAATAGATTCATTATTTATTGAAATTTTTAGAATAGAATATCAAGTTAAGTGAGTTTGATTGTGAAAGAAGTTTCATGATTGAATGTACTTAAATTACGACAATATTATGTAAATGACCTTTTGAAATATATGAAGATTCACTTCTATAAACATCACTTAAATTAAATAACTAATGCATAAATTACTTATAATTATAAGAAATTAATTCTTATAAACTTCATTAATCAAATATAATTATCGACAAATCAATCAAAAACTATATAATTAAATCAAGATATCTTGATGGATTTTAATGCTTTATGGGCATTTCTAAACTGTATTTTACAACTTTACATTAAAGAAAACTAAAATTTGAAATTGAAATAACCTGAGCAATCAAATCAATGGATTTTTCTAATGTTATAGAAACGAGGACAAAACCCAAGCAAACAATGGCAACAACCCAAGTGGGTGTTTGTTCTAATGATCTCTCCTCTACCTCGCCACCACCTCCACCCATTATTCTTCTTTTTATCTCTACTCTGCCTTCACCTATTTTTGCTCATGGAGAAGTCTCTAGCACACACATACACACATACATGGACTGAATCAAAGGTTCAAAGGTATGTTTTAATTTTACCTGAATTCTTCAACGCTGAATTTATCTTGCATCATTGAATAATGAATTATTAGGACTATTCTGTACGAAGTTATGCTTGACACGCACTTGAGTTTGTAGTTTTGAATGAAATCTCCAAAGATCCTTCTCTAGAAGATACTTTAACCATCGTTTATAAATAGAAATCCAATTTATGTTTTTTAAATGGATTGGAAGTAGTCTAAAAATTAGAAACGACATAGATAATCAGAAAACATGTAGAGAATGCAGCAGAGTCCGCAAAATCACCTTTGAACAGCTGTTGCCATCACTTTGCTTGTCTAGAAAATGGTGTGCAACTGGATGAAAAACCATAATCTCTATCAAAATAATCTAACTCATTTTTTAATATTCTATATCATTAATTTAATTAAGTAATTGTTTATAGATCTTTGAGTTTCAAGTTAGAGCCTTATTTAAGCTAACACAATGAAATAGACTTCAAAAGATCTTTTTCCAAAGGCTCTATTTTTTAAACATTTATGTTGTATGTAAAAATAATAATATGGATTTTTGTTTCCATTTTATAATACTAATAATAATTTAAATTAATTTTGTTTTCATTTTAAAATATTTTAGTAATTTAAATTATTATTGTTAGTAATAAATGAGTATCATTTTAAGTTTGATAGTTCAAACCAAACTAGATATCCATTCATCTTATCTTAAATATCTATTTTCATGAAGATATTTTTTCCGTATTTTGGTTTCTATTTGGCATCCAATCTTTTGCTTTTATGCAACTATTAAGACAAGGACTTGCAATGATTTTCATTACAAAAAATGTCAAAGAAAACATGCTAACTACTATTCAAAACTTTTGTGCACACCTAAAAAATATTTCCCACACACAATTAGTTGAGAAACTTGCACACTTTGGATCTTCAGTGAGAGGTACACAACCCTATTGGCACAAGTGTTGTGTTGAAGTAACAAACATGATCAACCAAATAGGGTCACCCAATCTATAATTTACTTTAATTGCAAAATACACAAAATGGTTAGATCTACAACAACTACTCTCAAATGACATGACATTGACAATGCAATCAAATAAACATCACTTAGATTACATGATTGATAACCCCCATAACACATCCTTATACATGTATATGAACGATTCACAATCTTCTAGTAGGAAGTTGTTGAGAAACTCCTTAATGCAAAAGGTTATTGTTATAGATATGAATGGCAACATGAGGAAATTGAAAATGTACATGGATTCGATTGACTCCAAAATACACAAGACATTGACAAACTTGATTAGAAAAATAACATAGAAGTAAAAAAGAAAGAACATTCATCAACATGTACATCAGTGCTTGGAATCCTTGTGATGCATCTTGCAGAAACAATACGATATACCGATCTCTGCTTACAAAACATAGCTGAGATATTTGCTACAAGTCCTTCTCATGATTACGAAGACACAATCAATTGTATGCGTACAAAATGCAAAGATGAAGCATGCTTTCACAAGAAGGGGAAAAACCAAAGAGCATCGAGACAAATCTCCATGGAAAGAAAAAAATATATCTCTACCTTATCATATGATAATACCAGTAAGAATAAATATTAACCTACAAAAAATGACACTAAGTGAAAGATACACAACCCATAAATGACTTCGACATGGAGAGCCAACATAAATAGCCAACATGTCATCTCACAAACACTTGTTCTGAAATTAATAGTCAAGTATGCATCAAAAGTAGAGAGAACATTTAAGCGATGTAATGATATGCTAAGAAGAATATCTACAAACCAAAAAATAAGGACCCAACCTTTACTGCATATCGAAAATTCATGACAGAAGTTGAGGTGAACCGTGATGTAAGAACCCAAGTAACACGTCATATGTTCTATTAATTCCCCCTTATCCTTTGTAATTGACCATATACATATATGATTTGTACTCTTCAATATTTTATTTAAAATATATTTTACTATCAATATAACAATTGTACCTTGTTTAATGCAGAAACGGCTATGCAGCTGACAAATCCCACCCGATTTGACCATTTAATTGTATTTATTAATTAAATTTAAATTCACCTAGCAGTTGTTTCTGATTTTCAATTTAATTAAGAAATGCATGTAAATGGTCAAATCAGATGGGATTTGTCGCTGCATAGATGCTAAAACGACTATGGGCAAATCCCACTTGATTTGACCATTTAATTGCATTTGTTAATTAAATTTGAAATCTTGTAGTCAGACACGTTTATCAATGTAAATGCAGTCTTGAACCTTCGCGCGCTTTTTGTCATCAAAGACAAGTTTACCATTTACGTACATATCAAATTTGACAATATATATACGTTTCGACGCGCTCATGTAAATAACGCACCAAAGACCCTGGTTATTTTTATTTTAGTACAAATATTCTGTACGAAGTCATTGTTTATACGCACTTACAGGCTTATTCGATGAATTTGACTTCAAAGGATATTACGCTAGAAGATACTGTATAAATATAATTTAACATATATATATATTTTAATTGGATCGGAGGTACAGTTAAAAACGTGCAGACTACCCGAAATCACTGTTGAATATTACGAAGGGCACAAGGAAGAACATAAGCTGAAAGTTGTCACTTAATCTCGAAAATGAGGGAAAACTGGGCCAATAACCATAACATGTATAAATATAATCTAACAAAGAAATAGACTTGAAGATCTTTGAATCAAAATCATTGAATCTATCAGGATTAACAATTCTATTGGGTATGTTTGTAAAAGGAATTGGGTCCAATTAGAGAAACATTGGTAGTCTTTTTTCAAAAAAATGGGTAAAATTTTTTTAAACACAAAGAAAGTATAAAGCAAGAATAGTCAAAGGTCCAAAAAAGAACAATCAATTAATCATTCATATTCTCTTCAATAAATTGATCTAATAAATGCAATAAATCTAATGGTAAAGTTCCCCTATCAACAACACTCAAACCTTACTCTCGATCAAGTGGTCAATTTGACCAAACAATCCATTACTATGTTCCACTCCCGAGGCATGTGAGAAAATACAACCAATTCCAAAAACCCACTCAACCTTAAAATATGTCTAACAACCATAGGTAAGTGCCAATTAGCATCATCCAAATGCTGCTCATTTAGCATATTCATCACCGCTTGTGAATTAGATCCACAAATAATCCTTTTCCAACCAAGAGCACAACCTTGCTGCATGGTATACAAGATGGCAAGAGCCTCCATGTAGTCTTTTGTGTGACACCCTTTATAATAGGAGAAGAAAATAAAAACATAACGAGAACTATCTCTCCCAATTCCACCTATACCAACAGGACCAAGATTTCCCCAAGAAGAGTTGTTAGTATTTATCTTTAGAACTCCTTGAGGAGGATGAAGCCACCAACAACACGAATAATTTTTCTCTTGGCCTTCCTATATCTAGCAAGAGTAGAAATAGAAGTTCCCCAAGTAGAAAAGTTGAACCTTCTAAAAATATCCACATTAGTAGGATCTATTGCATTGAAAACATCACACTTCACTGTCTTGAATTGAACGAATAATGGTCAACCACAATTGTTGAATCTCCAATTTGGCTTCCTGAAATATCTAATGATTCCTTTCTAAACAAAGATGCCAAATAATAAATGAAGGCCCAAGAACCCAAGCAACTTGAAGAAAATATGTCTAACCTAGAGTCTGACCCAAATGATGCCAAAACTCAACCAATAGAGAAATATGCAAACAATCCTGATTCAAAACTCTCCACCAGAGATGCCAAAGATCCCTAGAGAAAGAACACTAAAAGAAAAGATGAGAAGTACATTCCTCGCTAGTATGACACAACATACAAAGAGAGGATCCCTAAAATCCTTGTTTATGGAGATTTTCCCACATAAGGCAACAATTTTAAACAACCAACCACAAGAAAAATTACACTTTGACCAAGAAAATGTGCTCCATACCCATTTCCACCACGGAACCCCTACTCTCCCATATAGCTGTCTATCAAGCTCCAAGTACCTTGAAGCCATCGAGTAGTTATTTGTTGGATCTAGATCCCATGCAAGAACATCCTTCTTTGTAAGAGAGCTACAATGCCTACCTACCAAAATATGAGCTAACTCTTATCAAGCTCCCTCTATTCCTCCAAGTGGCCATTCCAAGGGATCTTTCCACTTGTACACTTCCAAATGTCCTAAACATTAAACCATCTTATAGTCAACCACCATGCGCCAACTAGTAGCGATAAAACTATCACAAAGGTATTATAAGTGAGGATACATAAAAGGAATTAGAGAGTGACTATCCTAGTCTAGTCAAACCAAAATAGAACTTTCGAGCTCTAATAAAAATCCAAAATAGTCCTTGTTTAATTAGCTTATCTCCAGTCTTCAAAGTATGCCAAATCCGATACCACTTCCCCTCTAAGTGATTATCCTAGGAATCAAACCAAAATAGAGCTTTTGAGCTCTAATAAAAATCCAAAAAAGTCCTGGTTTAATTAGCTTGTCTCCAATCTTCAAAGTATGCCAAATCAAATACCATTTCCCCTCTAGATGACATCAAGGAAGATATCAACTATTAACTCCTCTGAGATACTTATTAGTAATGATTCTAGTCTAGACTTCATCTTGACTTTTGTACCATCGCCAATATAACTTAGCAGTTAGAACTTGTCCATTCTATGTTGTTGATCTAAGCTAACTATCTATTGATCAAGTCTTATCTCTTTCAATTATTTAATTTATATAGAAAGTACATTTGTGTAATTTGGTTAAATCCATGTGTAATTTGGTCATCTCCTTAAGATCATTTGGTTTTGAGTTTAAAATATCTTTATAGATGGTTCTTTTCAAAATAATTTGATTTCTAGTGGGATTAATGGTGTTGGTCATGATAGTGATACATTTTTTATTATAGGATTTGGCACTAAAAATCAAATGGAGGCTTCCACTATTCTTGTGGCACTTGAAAAATCTTTGAGTTGGTTGGGAAAATATTATCTATGAGATGGATTCCATGATCTTAGTCTCTCGTTGAAATAAAAGAAATTCCTACGAGTCTTCTTGGAGGTTATCATCACTAGCAAAGAACAATTTTATGTTAAGTTCTAAATGTCAATTTCATTTCTTTTATTCGGATTTCTAGGGATTGGAAATTTGTTATCTAGATGCTTGGCCAAATGGGTCTTTAATGTTGATCACAACTTGATTATTATGGAATGGGAGCCCCCTACTATTAATAAAACTTTCACAATTTCTTTAACTTCTTTCATAATGATTTGGCTTGATCCTCCTTTTTGTTCTTCTTTGAAATTGTGTGTTTTTATGGGTTGGATTGGTTTTCTCTTGGAGATGGTATAATTTTGAAAAACCTCCTTGGATTCTTATTTTGTAAGATTTAGTTATGGGTATTGTTATCTGCAAAGCATCTTTTTATAATATTTTCTTGACTCCCAATCAATATATTTATCATTTTTTACCAAAAATATTATTTATAAACATAATGGACATTTTATGTGGTGTGTATTAAGCTTTAAAAATATTATATAATAATATGGAGCCCTTTAATTTCATTCCATTTATCATGTTATCATGACACAATCTATCATTACCACTCTAAGTACTGACTCTCATAGGCTTCCCTCACATTAACCATTAACACTACAAGTGTTAATGATCATGATTCTTTGTGTAGGTTAGCCACTTAAAACTTACATGTTAACATTTAAAATGATATATTAACAATAAATCTCACATGTCATTTTACATTCACATTTCAATTTTTCTTTTCATTGTCTACCACCAACAATTATGCTAAAGCCTTAGTTCTATAGATATGCTTGTAAATCATTTCAATTGTAGCCATTTTATATAAATTCATTAGAAATGATTTGAGCTACCTTTGTTCGAGCAATTTCTTTTACTTGAATCAAGGTTTTAAAACTTCTTATAATGACATGTTTGTGAATATTTGACACTAAAACAAGGGTCCTATGTATTACACCACATTTCCATTGAAGATGAATTAATATTGTATAAATAATCCATAAATTGCTCCTATTCAAAATATCCTTATTTTGCAAATCCATGTGCTAAATGTCACTTCCTATTCTTTTGAACATTAATTTCAAATTATTTTCATTTGAAGATGCAACCACTTGACAAATTTCTATGTATAAAATGTATGTCCCTAAAATAATAGATTCACTAGAACCAACTCTTCTCCTACAAATATAGTAACACACAATACAAAATAAATTCTAACACTTGAACCTATCTCATTGCTATAATTGATTATCTAATTTACTAGCATCACACTTTTTTTCCTACTCTTATTTTGATATCCTATAATACTGTGTAGGAGTGGAGATTAAGATTTGTTTCCAACTTCCTTTTTATAACTTGCATATTACACTAAATTAGCTTCTCCTTCATTTTCTATAAATATATCCATCTTTTTCATATCTCATTTTCTATATTTCCTAGCACATAAATATTATTAATGAAAATTTGAACAAGGATGTATATCTTTGACAAAATACTTATTTAAAACTAAAAAATACCATTAGAACTAAATGATAAACTAATCCCATATAATGATGTAGTTTTAGTTACCCCTTCTCATGCTCTTCAAATTTCAACATCCTTATGTATTATTTTGATCTTATTAATATATTATATTCATATTAATTTTGAGGATAATCAAAGACTAATAATTAATTATATCACCTTGTCCAATTGAAATAATAAATTCAATTCAGATGGTGTGTGATTGTAGATTATTGTATATAATAATTGAATAGATCATGTTAATCTTTTATCTTGTCTTTATTTTATGTTCTTGGTGCAAGAGAATCCTCTAAATCTAGTTCAGTTGTTTATTGTGGTGGAGGTTGAAGTTTTAAAGTTTAAATAACATATTTTACAATTCAATAAAAAAAAGTGATATCTAATTATCAATTCCCAAGGTGTTAAGAAAAATTTAAATGTATCTTTTATTTTGATAAGTAAGAATTTCTAAAAGGAGAATACCCACATTGATGAGAAGTAACCACTCAAAGGGATGGGAGGTTGGTTAATGTTGTCTTAAACTATGAGGGGGCTTAGGAAACATTTTCATGGAATACTTAAAATAAAAGTGGCCCGATAAAATATCATGATGGTAAGACATGAACAAAAGGTTTTAAAAACTTTGAAGCTAATGCAATTTGGTAGCAATAAAGTCAAATGTACTCATTTGTGTTAAAATGGGATCTTTTGAATTGGCTATGTACATATCTTTTAAATGGTTTATATTGCGATTTAATATACTAGATATTTGATTTTTATGGTGAGAAATTTCTTTTGTTGTTGGCTTGTTAACCTTAGTTTCAATCATGGAGCCTTAATGGACATAGTAGCATAGAGTGTTATCTTTGTGTGCAAGAGTTTCCTTTTAGGATTCCTCATGATTACAACCTACATAATGAGAGTTTTATATGGTTCTCATAGCTTCCTTTGTATTTCTAACAAAAAAAAAATGTATGCTTGTTATGATTCTATAAACCTTCTTAGTTGTTGTGACCTCTAGAATATAAAGATTGAGGTGGTGATCATGGTTGTCTTTCTATTTCATTTAATTTCATTGAAGTTTAATATCTTAATCTATATAATGTGGAATAGGGTTAGGTGTAATAGAAATCATTCTACCTTTAAATTTTGCCATGAAATTGTACAAGGGAATAGAGTGACGTCTATAGGTATCATGCCCACTATAGCAAAAACCCTAGGTATTTGTGTATCTTAGTAAATGTTGTTGTGTTTTTTTCTTGGCTTTGATAAAAAACTAATAATATGAAGTTGAAGTTTACAACCCTAATAGCATTAAAAAGAGTCTATGTTTTATTTAAACTTGACTCAATTATATCTTACCATGTGTTGTTTAGACACAATTAGATTATTCTTTCATTAAGAAATCCATTAGGCCCCGTTTGTTTGCGGGAATTGGAATTTGAGACAAAACCTGATTATCTCAAAATCACGTTTTGAAATTCCGGTTTTGTGTATTTGGAATATAGTTTGGACCGTTTGGTTCACTCGGAAGATGGCTGAGACAAAGTCCGGTTTTCCATATTTTGCGTTTGGTTGCCATTTTCAAAATTGGAATTGGAAGTGACAAATTCCTATTTATGTGTTTGGTTTGCAATTTCAAATTGGAATTGGAATTACATTATCCAGTTTTTGTGTTTGGTTCTACATTTTCAATTGGAATTATATTTTGAGAAGAAAATTCAAGTTTTTATAATTATTATATAATGTTTTAATTTAATATTTTATTTTTGTTGTCCATTTTTTATTTATAGTTTTTTTTAAAATTAATTTATATTTTTATATAGAAAATCATAAACAAAATTTAATATTTTTTTTCCAATATTGTGAAGAGTAAACTTAAATTTTTTTAATAATTTAAGAAAGTAATTATAGCATTGCTCGATATCACATCAAAATATAAATAAGTCATCTAGTCCACATATATATCTATTTCTGCATATTGATCCAACAAATGGTTGAACTAAATAGTACAATTGTTGCACAAATTAAACATCATAAAAACATGATTTCAGCTTTATACGTAGCCTCCGCTTTTGTAAAAGCTTTTTCGAGCGCTTTGCAAAACTTGCACTCGTCATCCACAACAAGTATATGTGGAGAACATGCAGATGATGTAGACAGCGACGGGGTGTCATTGGCCCACTGAAAATACTGACACCACCACCATCCTACAATACAAATCTAAGCTAGTTTCACTATAATGACTAATATTTATTCTTTGTAAACATTTAAATATTGTGCAATTAACAACCTTTTTCTTATTTTTGCAACTCCAAAATTGATGATCTGGATTATCCCGCATGTGTGACGTCTTTAACATGCAGCACGATCCATCACCACACTCACACATAGGGACATTTACCATAGCCATCAGCACTATATCAAGCAAATTTTTGTTCATTCATACTATTTTTGTTCATTCATATATAACAACATGACTATATTCTATGAGTACAAATTGAAAAATTTTCATTTATGTTGATATTATAAATTTATGGAAAAAATATAATGACAACTATATCAAATAGAAGTTTTGGGGAAGAACAATATCCATGAACTGAATGGTGGTGTGAAAACACACCGTTAAATAAGAAAATGCAAGGAAATTCACGCTCTATGCCCTTATGCCCCACATTTGATGAGCAACCATCTCATATCCCGCTCATTCTTCCCATTACTTTCAGTATTGTTAGATGGTCAATCCTACATCTACAAAGTATACATGATAGAAAAACTAAAACTTGTTTATTTTTAAATGGAATACACCAAGGAGTACCATCGTTTACAAACATGAACAGTAAACAATCATTAGATAGCTCATTTTTTTTCATCATATGTGGATATTTTTGGCATCAATGTTTCAAATAGCTTCTGGATTCGATTGTGTAGATAGTTTTGGATCACACTATGTGATCCATCATCAGGATGAAAGAGACCAAAATGATTGCAACAAACCAAAATGATGGAATTTTCTTTCAATCATTTTTCTCTCTTCCATCCTGATGAAGGATCATAGAGTTCTTTCGTAAACGTTGATGCCAAAAATATCTACAAAATTGAATCCAGAAGCTATTTCAAACATATTTAATGTTAGCATATGTGTAGTCTCACTTTATCATCATATGTGTAGTCTCATAACTATCCATTTCTATTTTTGTACCTATCATGTGGTTTTTAAAAATGAATGAAAAATGAAAAGAAATTGAAGATGAAATAGAGCATTGAACAAAGTAGAATTATTTAACTTAATTTCGTAATGCAACAATAATAACAAGAAGGTTAGTGTATATACATACAGAATCATGAACAATACAGTCATCTACCAAAACACATTTATAAAATCATGTCTGAAGAACTAGAAATGGATAGTTATGAGACCACACATATATAAAATCATGTCTGAAGAACTAGAAATGGATAGTTATGAGACTACACATTTATAAAATCATGTCTGAAGAACTAGAAAGGGATAGTTATGAGCATTCATCATGTGTTACTCCTTCGTGTATTCCACTTAAAAGCAACAACACTAACAAATGAAATCAATGGTCAAGGGAGGGCAAGATCTTGCAATACCAAAACATTAAACCAATATGCACCAATATGAAAAAATACCATATCCAGTAACTTTGAAAGCAAGGCATAAAAGCAACAACACTAACAAATGAAATCAATGGTCAAAGGAGGGCAAGATCTTGCAATACCAAAACATTAAACCAATATGCAAAAATACCATATCCAGTAACTTTGAAAGCAAGGCATAAAAGCAACAACACTAACAAATGAAAACAATGGTCAAGGGAGGGCAAGATCTTGCAATACCAAAACATTAAACCAATATGCAAAAATACCATATCTAGTAACTTTGAAAGCAAGGCATAAAAACAACAACACTAACAAATGAAATCAATGGTCAAAGGAGGGCAAGATCTTGCAATACCAAAACATTAAACCAATATGCAAAAATACCATATCCAGTAACTTTGAAAGCAAGGCATACATGCAACAAGTGCACTTAATTGGTGTCATAGGTAGGAGCACAACTATTACATTTTGCAACATAAAGAAATATTTAAGCTCATAAAATCCATAAATATTTCACATTGGATCAAATAATTGTGTCATTTTAAGGTGGCAAGTAAAAGTCATAGTGTGCCAGCTGATGAAACTCCTGATTGCACATTCCCAGTGTATGGTTGGCAAGAATCCCATAGAGGGGCTACTTACTAATACATTGCTTAACCACAAACACAAGTGTAGACTGTAACCACAAACACAAGTGTACACTATAACAAGTGTATAATACATTGCTTAACCACAAACATAAGTGTATACTATAACCACAAACACAAGTGTAGACTATAACAAGTGTATAATACATTGCTTAACCACAAACACAAGTGTATACTGTAACAAGTGTATACTGTCACCAGTGTATACCGTAACAAGTCAATATACACTGTAACAAGTCAGTATACACTGGTGACAGTATACACTTGTTAGTGTATACTGTATACACTATTTTTATGATCCATGCAAGTGCAGGGGACCCGCCAAACTCCACTGAATTGGTGTCATAGGTAGGAGCACAACTATTACATTTTGCAACATAAAGAAATATTTAAGCTCATAAAATCCATAAATATTTCACATTGGATCAAATAAGTGTGTCATTTTAAGGTGGCAAGTAAAAGTCATATTGTGCCAGCTGATGAAACTCCTGACTGCACATTCCCAGTGTATGGTTGGAAAGAATCCCATAGAGGGGCTACTTACTAATACATTGCTTAACCACAAACACAAGTGTACACTGTAACAAGTGTATACTGTAACAAGTGTATAATACATTGCTTAACCACAAACACAAGTGTACACTATAACAAGTGTAGACTGTAACAAGTGTATAATACATTGCTTAACCACAAACACAAGTGTATACTGTAACAAGTGTATACTGTCACCAGTGTATACTGTAACAAGTCAATATACACTGTAACAAGTCAATATACACTATAAAAAGTCAGTATACATTGGTGACAGTATACACTTGTTAGTGTATACTATATACACTTGTTAGTGTATACTATATACACTATTTTTATGATCCATGCAAGTGCAGGGGACCCGCCAAACTCCACTGAATTGGTGTCATAGCTAGGAGAACAACTATTACATTTTGCAACATAAAGAAATATTTAAGCTTATAAAATCCATAAATATTTCACATTGGATCAAATAAGTGTGTCATTTTAAGGTGGCAAGTAAAAGTCATAGTGTACCAACTGATGAAACTCCTGACTGCACATTCCCAGTGTATGGTTGGCAAGAATCCCATAGAGGGGCTACTTACTAATACATTGCTTAACCACAAACACAAGTGTAGACTGTAACCACAAACACAAGTGTACACTATAACAAGTGTATACTGTAACAAGTGTATAATACATTGCTTAACCACAAACACAAGTGTATACTGTAACCACAAACACAAGTGTACACTGTAACAAGTGTAGACTATAACAAGTGTATAATACATTGCTTAACCACAAACACAAGTGTATACTGTAACAAGTGTATACTGTCACCAGTGTATGCTGTAACTTGCATGATTTAGTGGAGTTTGGCGGGTCCCCTGCACTTGCATGGATCATAAAAATAGTGTCACATCTTATAATATTGCCTATTCAACTACTTATGAAATCTATGATCACCAACATACATAGCACCCACTTTCCTCCAAGCTCTACCAGGACCACATCTAATCAGTACACCACTACAATTGTCATTCTAAAAATCAAGCCTCTTGTGTTTGTGGTTACAAGAATCTGCCAGTGGTTTGAGGTTGTCCATAGGAGGAGGATGAATTTTTAAAGTTCTAAAATAGGCCTCCTGCATTTATTCTTAGGAGGATCCATCACTGGGTTGAGGATTTATTCTTACGGGCCTAATTAGGCCTCCCTGAACAGTCCAATTATAATCTCCACAACAATATTCAACAAAATAACTTCAAGGCTTGAAATATAATTTAAAAGCATTAATCACCCCTCATTTATTGAACTTGGAGGAGATTCAAAGGCCAATATTACAAAAAGCTTCATAACACGTTTATACTGACTGCTACAAATCAGTCCTAACAGAGACTGCTTCAAATGAGTCCTAAAAGAGTAGTGATGTAAAGGGTCACAAATTATAGTCTCATCAACTCTTAATGTGAAAAGGGGCACAATATATCTGTGTGGAAAGGAATCCTCGTGGTGAATTCAAAATGGCATATTACACATGTACTATTTACAGATGAAACTTTATTATTTAGTCAGGCAAACGTATCAAAAGTTCAAATAATCACACAAACAATAGAACAATATTGTTCAGCATCAAGTCAAAAGTTAAATGTAGGAAAGTCAAGGGTGTTCCTTTTTAATATTCCCTAGACTATCAAAAGACCTCTTCATAAAATCATCAGACTTCAGGAGGCAAGCCTTCCATGAACCTATCTAAGCATACCTGTCTTTACAAGAGTTAACATAATTTCACATTGGGGAAAAATTATAACAGTTATAAAGGATAGAATTTCCTCCTAGAAGGTTAGGTGGTTGTCACTGGTTGGAAGAATATTAATGATTAGAACAGTTTTAAGTACAATTTTAAACTATGTGATGTCTATTTTAAAAGCCCCAAAAGGATTCTTACAAACTTTAAACTTGTTAAGGAAGTTTTTATGGAAAGGAAATACAGATAACCAAAAGAAGATTCCACTTATGTCATGTGAATCCATGTGTAATTGAAAGTAGAGTGGGGGTGTTGGTATCCATAGTATGGAAAAAATAAATTTAATTTCAAGAGCCAAGTTGGAATTGAAATTGTGTTTCAATCCCACATCTTTATGGCTAGCCTTAGATAAGAGGATTCTAACTAAATTGATAGATTGGGAAAGCTAATTATTGCAAAACCATTCAAATGTGTCCTTTGTGGACTACATAACAAATTAGTGGATCACATGTTGGTGCAATGTGCCTTTGCACAATAAGTTTGGAAATGGATTCAGAATAAGTTGCATTGGTCCCACTCTAACAAACATCATAAAGGAAGTTTTTTCTCAATGGCATATATTATATTTCAAGTCCTTTTTATCTCTCTGTATGGTTACCCCTTCTCTAGTAGCTTGGTCCATATGGTAGGAGAGAAACAAGAGGGTTTTCAGGAAAAGACATAGATTGGTGTCAGAGCTATGTGAGTATTTGGAAGCATCCATTTTGATATGCATCAATGTGCATACTACCTGTTCAAAAATAATATCCTCAACCTTTACATCCAAATTCACTATACCAGAGAGGTCACAAAGGAAGTCACAAACAAGAGGGTATTTGGTATCCACTTCCACTCAAATAGGTGGAATTGACTTTTTAAAACCCATTTTTGTGTTTTATGCATTGCATTTGATATTCTGTCGGGTCTGGTGACTTCTGCATTTACAAACCCAATAGCGTCCATTCGGCAGTTCATGGATTTTGAATAGTGTATACTGTAACAAGTGTATAATACATTGCTTAACCACAAACACAATGGTTTACTGTAACCAGTGTATACTGTTATACAGCTACTGGCATACAGTCCAAATAGTGTATCCACTGATTGGACTGTATGTCAGTGGCTGTGAACAACAATGCATCTTTCTTACAGATGAATCAACATCATAAAAATATAGACAAACTGTTAGTCCACCTGTTAAGAGAACTTTCTTTGTAAATTATGAATCATTGCAAATTGCCACTGTATACCAGTGGGTACTTTAATTTTATTGAATACCACTGTATACCATTGTATTCATTCTAATAATATCATATAAATTTCCATAACACACTAGAGAAAGCCATCTACCATTGTATACCACTGTATCCATATATTGATAACCTTGTTAAATCAAATGCACAAAGTAGATTAATGATCAAATGCATTGTCGATAGAAAAACACTTAAATATACTACAATCCTCAAACAATTAATAAGGTAAGATCTGGTAACATCTTGAACATGCAATGGAGTCACAATGAGCAATAGTATGTGGAAAATAACTATAATCCACCATACGTGGCTGCAATCCAGTCCACTCTCTCGTCCTCAGTCATCAACAAGAACCATTGGCTCTTTCACGTTCACGTGCGAAGGTATCATATACCCTCAGGAATACACCTCGACTCAATCCAGGGATGGATTTGAGAGCATTATATGCATCCACCAAAGTATTTTCCTGACGAGATTCATCAATTTGGTGAAGGTGAACATTGCTCATGCCCTCTTTTATTTTCTTCACTGTTTCACACATGGCATCCAAGGAAGCGGCCATACTTGCCTTCTTCCTCTTTCCCACATTTCTGACTGATGATGTAGGAGTCCCTCTAGTACTTTCTGTTGCAGTGGATTGATTGGATTGATAAGGGTCTTCGTCCAAATCAATAGCACTATCAAGATGTACATTGAAACCAAGGTCCTCTTCATCATGCATAGTGAATGGCTCTTCCATAGGGTTCCCTTCTTTAGTCTCAAGGGTCGTGGTAGCTGCATTACCTTCAGCAATGTCATTACCCACAATTGCAGCCAATTCATTGAAGTACACAAAGGGCTACCTCTTATACACTTTGGCATTTTTGAACTCTCTTTTCTTCATGTTGGCATAAATAAATGGATTAGGTTCTTTGTATTTCATTATTAACTGTAAAAGAAGGCAATATTATTTCCATCAAAATAGTAGAGAGATCACCCTACCTTCAGAAGCTCATCCCACACGCTATCCTCAACATCCATGCACTAAGTTGCCTCGTTCCAAGCAAAACCACTTTTATTCCTGAGCTCTTTCATCACTTTATAGGCAAGCTTCCAAGTTTTCAACTTATTTTTGAAGTTGTCCTTGGATAGATGGAGGTTCATATTAGTGTTGAACCACCTCTCAATTGCGGACCACGCTTCTTTTTTGAAGCCTCCGTCACATTTTTTGCCTAGTTGTACTTGCTCGAGGAGCAAGTCTAGAAACTTTTGTTCCATTTCCTTCATCCACATTATCTTCTTCAAGGAAGGAGATATATGGCCCATGTTACCAGTTTCATCCATGGACATCATTAAATCTGTGTATGCCATGTTGTGTATACAAATTGTTGTTAATGGTATCAAAGTATCTTCATACATCAATTAACTCAAATAAAACACATTGACCCATACATGTCCAATACTTGCAGATAGAAAGAGAAGAAAAAGGAAATCATCATGTATATCAAAGTATCTTCATACATCAGTTTACTCAAATAAAACTCATTGACCCATACAAGTCCAATACTTGCAGATAGAAAGAGAAGAAAAAGGAAACCATCATGTATATCAAAGTATCTTCATACAAATCAGTTTACTCAAATAAAACACATTGACCCATACAAGTCCAATACTTGCAGAGAAAAACATAAGAAAAAGGAAACCATCATGTAGTCTTCACTCATACAAGAACAACTATTGTCGGGATCTGTACTCTTCCCACATTCTACTTGCTATATCATCTCAAAACTGTGCCCACTGGTCTCTATCACGCTGAGACAACCCATATGTCTCCAGCATTGGTACATCTAGCCCATCACGATCATCTACCTCTTCGGTGATAATTTTTGATGGAATGTCATCCTCTAACGTAATGTAGTTGTGTACTATGCAACATGCTAATACAATATGGGCTTGTGTCATGATAGGATAAGACGTGGCATGCCTCAGGATTGGAAAACGCTGCTTGAGAATACCAAATGTACGATCTACTGAGTTTCTAAGAGAGGAGTGTCGATGGTTGAACAACTCTTCTCGAGAGTTTATTGGATTCTATCTTGAAAACTCCTTCAGGTGGTAGCGTGTACACCGATAAGGAGCAAGAAATCCAGGTGCATTGGGATATCCAGCATCCACTAGAAAATATTTTCCTACATAAATAAAGTATATTATTAAAACGTGAAACATTGATTGTACCCTTGAGTATATTAAACTATGATTTGGCTTACTGGGGGGAACAATAAGAGGATCTTCTCTTGACAAAGCTGAAGCTAGAACATGACTATCCGTGATAGACCCTTCCCAACCAGCAAGGCAGTACTGAAACTTATGATCGAAGGAACACACACCCATAACATTTTGCGATAGGTTGCCTTTTCTATCACGATATTTACCCTGCATGTCGACATCGACGGTGATTGGTATATGGGTTCCATCGATAGCTCCAACACAATCCTATACAATATGATACAATCATCAATTCTATGGTCAACCAATACTATGATAAGGATAAAAATCCATACAAGAAATTTGTAACAACACAACAATTACCTTGAAGAATGGATCAAAATGTTCATTCCCACTAATTTCAGGAGGAGTGTCTAGACTAGATGGTAGAAAGCAATCCTTGTGGAGTCCTAAGATAGCCCTCAACACCTTGTGGAAGTATTGGCTGATTGTCTCTCCTGAGTGCCCAAATCTGTGGGCAATCTTGTGGTTCCTCATATTGTGGCCAAGGGTGTGGAGGAACATCACAAGTTGTTCTTCTAACGTCAAGTGTATCGAATCTGTCAAGGTTCCTTTCAGCCTTACAATAGTAACTAGATGAAAGAAGGCTTCCCTACTCATGCGAATCTAATCATGACAATCCACATCGTTGGAATGAATAACCATTCTATAAAACAAATTTCCTTTTCTTCTTTGTTTACCCTTTTGTGCACTGTTGTCTTGGGCCACCACTACTGTGGCTATGACAACACAAGCAATAAGAGCTATGAGAAGATGAGAATATGTGGTCTCCACAGCTACCCATCCTAGAACGTCAATATTCTTAATAGGATCCATCAATGGCCTGAAATGTGGACAGACACAACGAATTGAGCGAGGAGATATTGGTAGCATGTTGTTGATGTTCTAGAAATTGAAAGTATTCTACAAATAAAAGTGATTTTAAGACATTTGTGTTTGTGGTTACAGTATACACTGGTTATAGTTTACACTTGTGTTTGTGGTTACAGTATACACTTATTACAATTATCTGAGAGTCACTATTAAGCTAGATCAATATGGTATCTGATTGTACTTTTTCATTCATCAATACAAAAACATATGGATTTTTTACTTTCACTGCTATCATGATGATATAGTTTCTTGCATAAGATGTGACCTTGCTACTACATTCTAGGAGGAACAGGCCTCATTCTTGGATGTGTTACTAGTTGGACATCCTGTGAGGCAACTAAAGCTCTTCTCAGTATTGAAGCTTGTGAGGCTGGTAACCAGATTAGTAAAATTCTCATTCTAAATTGTGCCTCATTATTATTGACTAACATATCAAAGCATTCAATTGACACCAGATTTTCCTTTGTATGATTAGATTCAGGTAGGCTATTTTAAATATATATGTGAACTTATTTTCTTTCTAGTTAGGAAATGGGGACACTGGCAGGGAAAACAATTGCACTAAAACTTGAGATCTACGGGTTCTATATCTGAAGAGATGACGTTAATACATACTTTTTGGGAAATCACAAGGCTAGCTGGAAAGTAATCTGCACAAGGAAACTGTAAGCATGTCACAATGCTTTAACTTTATCATCACACAAATGATTTCCAAAATCTAAATTTTATGCTAATGTTTTTGCAATTTTAGCTTCTACAAAGTGTTAAGTCATAGAGGAAAAACTACTTTGAAATTCTAGTTTTTAGATCAAATTTAATTTGTAAGTTTTATGTCTTTGGAGATGCTTATTTGGGATTTATCATACTATGACATAAAAGTTCTTCCAGTGTTTGATGATGAGTTTATCCTCAAAGACTTTAAAGAACTTAGCTCCAATCAATCTCAACTCTATAATTGTTGACATCATAACATTAGGGCAACAAACCTTCAAGACAAATTTGGCCAAGGAATGCCATTGTGGATATCATTGAAATTTCCTTTTGAAAATCCCTTGATGGAAGTTTTTTTCTGCAACTAATCAGATCATGATCTTCTGTTTCAAGTGGTGACAGTGCTGCTCTATTGAGCTTTGGCCCTTAGCTCTTGACATTCTAAAGATTTTACAAATTGGCTAACCTTTCTCAATAAAAATAGTAATTCTGAATCCAAATCTTCTAGAGGTGATCATGGAGATAATCTTGAAAAGCAAACTAATTATTCTTTTAGATTAGCCAATCTCTGAAGAGATTTTGGCAAAGGCTTAAAAGATATAAGATCATTTCAAACAGTTGAACCAATTGCTCTTTTAGATTAGACAATAACCTAAAAGACCTGGCAAAGGATCAAAAGATATAATCTTGGTATGTAAAGCTTATCTAATGGAAAAATAGCATGAGTTGGAGCAAGAGTACAAAGCAAAAGGAGCGAGTCTTAACTCAAGGCTTGAAAGCAAAAGTATATCAGTATCAAAACAAGACTATTATGGATATTTATGTATCATTTCTCAAGATACAGTCTCATTACCAAGAAGAGTTATGAAATATTCCCCTCACCAAATACTTAGACAATTTGAAGCAAGCTTCAGGGTACACACCCCCAGGTTGTCGTTTTGTGGCCTGCTATTTCCTACTAATATCTATTGTTAATATAGTGTCATATTAAAATTGTGATATTTAATGGATCATCTATTATTAATATGATGTGATGATTAAATTGTGATGTACTGATATTTGATGAATTTGAGAATTAATTGATAGTTTTTATTCCCCCTTTCACTACTACAGCAGAGCTATGGAGCCATTGACAGCAATGACTTCTTTAGTGGCGATTATGGCCTTCAAGTAGACAGAAGTGCAAGCACTGATGCAAGCATATGCAACCCTGCCTCTTGAGGTCCGAGTTGCTTTCAACAGATTCATGCATCGTATTCTCAGTTGGTTCTCAGCCTACAGTTAATTTGAAATCATGGATGTAGATGGTGTCAACACCAATGAGCTTTACAATGATGAACAACTTCACCTAAGCAGCTCTCCATCTATTTCTGCAACTAGGATCAACAAGGCAAGGAACTCGATCTCTTTTTCCTTCAGTCTTGCTGACAATGGTAATTTTGATGACAAATACAATGGGGTTTCCATCTGGTGGGAGCACAGAGTGACCCAAAGGCAGAACAACTCATTTTCATGGAGGCCACTGCCAAAAGAAAAAAGGGCATTTGTTTTATCACTTACCTGGGTGTTTATCACTTTGAAGATCTCTTTACTGGGAACTACTGATCTATGTACATTAATACCTTCTTTGTTTGTGGGTGTGTGCAATACTCTCATATTGATAACAATTATAGTTAAGAAAGGTATATAAAGCATTGCACACGTAAAATATTTGCCAATATAGAAATGAAACTTTGGGGGTGCAAATCCCTAACTAGTTGGACATCCTGTGAGGCAGTGACTGGAGACCTAAGAGATTGTTGATTCATAGTAAGCCCATCATGGAAGTAAGGCTTGATTCATACACTTGTGTTTGTGGTTACAGTATAAACTTGTGTTTGTGATACTTGTGTTTGTGATACTTGTGTTTGTGGTTAAGCAATGTATTATACACTTGTTACAGTATACACTTGTGTTTGTGGTTAAGCAATGTATTATACACTTGTTACAGTATACACTTGTGTTTGTGGTTATAATATACACTGGTTACGGTATACACTTGTGTTTGTGGTTACAGTATACACTGGTTACGGTATAAACTTGTGTTTGTGGTTACAATATACACTGGTTACGGTATAAACTTGTGTTTGTGGTTATAGTATACACTTGTGTTTGTGGTTATAGTATACACTGGTTATAGTATACACTTGTGTTTGTGGTTACAGTATACACTTGCTACATCATACACTTGTGTTTGTGGTTACAGTATACACTAATTACAATTATCTGAGAGTCAATAATAAGCTAGATCAGTATTTGATTGCACTTTTTCATTCATCAATACAAAAACATATGGAGAATCATGCTACCAAACCCATTACAGAGCTTCAAATTGGAGAAAAAACAAATAAGCTAGATCAGTATCTGATTGCAAAGATTTAAGGATGAAAAATTCATACCTTTTTTTACAGACCGCAAACACTGAAAACCCAGACCTCAAATTGTCGTAGGAAAACCCCAATAATAGCGACGCCGCAGGTAGGAAAAACCCAATAATCCTGCTCTCCCCAGTTGGAGAAAAAACAAAATGAGGACCCAGTGACGAGGACCCAGTGCCGAGGATGAGGACCCACTGTGAAGACGATGCCGCAGATGAGGACCCACTGTGAAACGAAGACAATGCCGAAATGAAACCCCCAGACGAAAAATACGCAGTCAAAAAACACGGAAGATAATAAACTTCCGAATGGACGCTGTTGGGTTTGTAAAACCGGAAGTCACCAGACCCGACAGAATATCAAATGCAATGCATAAAACACAAAAATGGGTTTTAAAAAGTCAATTCCACCTATTTGAGTGGAAGTGGAACTTCCGGAAGTTCACACGAAATGAGGGTTTGAAAACAGAAACCCGATTTTAAATGATGACAACCAAACGACAAATTGAGTTCGAAACCGGAAGTTCCGCTGCCAATTCCCACCCAATTCCCGCAAACAAACGGGGCCTTATGTACATATGCTGGAATCTTCATGACATGGATAAGATTGCTTTATCTTTACTATGTTTTTGGTCATATAGAGAACATTTCTTGGTGTAGGACTTATGAATCATTTTATGTCTAAATGTTCTCTTACGAAAGTCAAGATTATATATATGTAACAAGGTGTTTGGTCTTTTATAGGTTTATGTTAAATGGAAAAATCTGCCTCACCCGCTTCTCCAGCCATTCCTCTTTATCTCTAATTTTCTTCAACTATTTTCTCATGCAGAGTTATTTAATTATATCTTTATGGACTTAATCTTGTACATTGGGTGCCTCTTCTAATCAATGACAAGTTTTAATTTGAAATGTATATATCTGATATACAAGTAAAATGTCAATTTTCAATATCAAAATCTTTCTACGATTAGTTTTTCAATTTCAAACCATTCTACAATCAACTCTGACATGATTAAGAATGAGTTATAGAGAGTTATGAATATACTTTTAAGTAAACTATTCTGTACGAAGTCATTGTTTACATGATTATTCAATGAGATAAGCCTGAAAAGATCTTTCTCTAGAAGATGCAGATTACATCTACACGGTAGAAAACGTCGAAATAATGCACAAGCCTACACAAAATCTCAGTAGAACATTATAGACAGCCGTAAGAATTAGTTGGCATCATTTTCTTTATCTAGAAAATGGGGTTAACGATGAAAATGACACGATAACAGTAAAACAGACAGCCATTTTCCAAACGCTGATAGAACCATTGAATTATTATGTCTATTTGTCGAATTAGGGTTTGAAAGTCCTTCAAAAGACGTATGCAAATCGTGGACCCAACAACAGGGGCCTTATATTAAATTAATAGTTTAATTGAGTTAAATTCAAAAGGAAAAAAAATCAATTTTCAAATCCTTGTCTAGTATAATAAAATGTATTAATTTGTACATGGATTTAATTAAATATTTTATGGAAATTTTTTATGAGGTTGTGGAAAGATATGTACCTAATTGTACATTAGAATACATACATAACGATCAATTAAAAAAATCTTTTTTAAAAAGTTGAAGATGGGGAATTTTAATAAAAGATTTCAAAGATCAAGTATATTAAGTTCTATTTTATCTTTTATTCTTTGAAATAGCTATCATCTAGGTTATTTATCAAAGTTTAGAGAAAGAGTTATATGATGTGATTGAACTAGTTAGATTTGTAGTTAGAACTATATGGATATGCATGTATGTAAAATGTGAATAGATCATCTTATTTTTACATCTTATTAATAAAGGTTTGGAAATCTATGGAAAACTTCAAATTGATTGTCTTAGTCTATTTTGCTTGGCATGCATTATATCAACATTCTACTTCCCTATTGTGAAGCCTCTAAAAAGCTAGAATATATTTTATATTGCAAGTCAAATTGTATAGATTTAGTGATTAAGTAAAACTTATGCATTAAAGTATGACTTTGGAAAAAGTTCCTAGCTCACATAGGTCTTGGAGTTGTTGGCCTTCCCTAATGCAAAAATTACACCACATTGTCAACTCCACTCTTAAACTTGACATGTCTTTCAATTAAAGAGTTCTCTTTTGAGTTTGTGTGGCATTCTTTTTTAATATTACATTTGATTGGTCAACTACCTTCCTCCAAACACAACTCAGTTGTAGAATTAATTTGTAATAAAATTTCCCAAGATCATTCTTGAAATGGTTCAAATTTATGTGTGCAGGTTTTAGCTCCCAGTTGAGATTCTAAACACTCTCCCAATCTCTATAAAATCATAGAATTTTTCTATGATAGCATTAAAACATGTTACTCCAATTTCACCACAATCAAATCAACTAGGTCAAAACTAAAGACTTTTCCATCTTCTCTTGCATTGTTGAATTGATGAAGTTGAGTCTTTGTAGTAGTTCTAGCCTTTATTGTCCATATGCTCCTATAAGGATGCAATGTTGCAATAGAAATTATTTTTAGAGAAGCTTTATTTCTTGCAAAGTTAGATGATCATATGAATTGTTGGTAAAATTCATGTCTATGTCATCATAACATAAAATTTTAAAAAAAAAGTCAATATAGTAGCATTAAGGTACACAAAAAAATATTAAAAAAGGTAAAATACGATTATATGTTTGTAGTCCCAAACCATTTTCACACAACTAATAAATTAATTAATTAATTTTACTTCAAAATAAGAAAATAAAAAGAAAACAAATTTCTAATTTTATGCATTCTTTTGCAAAATTGCATTTACATCTTTGTATAGATAAGAAATAAATATCAACTTAAATTATATATTCATATAAACTTTTCAATTTTATTATTTATTTGTAAAATTACAACAATAATCATATATATTAGCTCTCACTCCAATGAATATTGCCACCTAATCTTGTTCTAACTCTACAAAATTTCCTTTCTATGAGAGCTTGCTAAGTGTAGGTTATGGTTTGCCGCTAGGGGCCTCTACATTGCCATCCAATGTGGTATCATCTGCATTTGTGCCTACTGATTTGAACATCATTTCCCTTGCTAAAATTTCCACTCTATAGTGCCCTATGGGTGGTTTGGATCCTTTTGTTATGCATGTTGATGGGGTTGCTTTTGTTGATGTTTTTGATGAACAATGGGGGGTCACCTTAAACCCTCTTCTCCTAGGATGGATTCAGCTCCACACCTAGTTATTGGTGGTTCAGGGGCTTCTGCTACTGTTAGGGGAAGGGTTTCCCACCCACCCCCTCTAAATCCTCATGTTGGTGAAAGAAGCTATGCTCATGCTACCAAATCTACTGATATTATTCCTCCAAAGGTGAAAGCTCAACCCATTTCCTATGTAAAGGCCTCCCTTGTGGTGGTGTGTGGCCCAAATGTGGCAACTAATGTGGAGTTCTACCAACATCATGGGTTAGTCTGTAGATTCATCGGTCTCTATCTTTCTCTTCCAAATCTACATCATTGGGTTAAAAGTTCTTGGCAACCCTTAGTCTCTGGTAACATTGAAATTTTCCCTTGTGTAAAGGAGTTTTTATTGCTACATTTTCTTCCTCAAAAGACTATGATTTGGTGTTGAGAAAGCTATGGGTTTGGGGAAATCACTCTCTTTCTACCAAACCATAGATAATCTCATTCAAATCCTTCAATGAATTTCTCAATGTGCACTCTATGTGGATTTTTCTCCCTAATCACCCACTCCATTTTTGGGAGATGCCTCAAGCTTTGAGGCCACTGTAAACTCTATTAACCATTTCTTGAAGGTGGATGAGGATGCAATTTTGAAGGGCTGCTCTACATTTGTTTGAATTTTAGTTGACATGGATATCTACACACTACTGCCAAGGGATGTGGTTCTCATGGTTGGGGATAGGCCCTGGACTCAATCACTGGATTACGAGGGCCTCCCATTTCAGTGTCCTTGATGCTTCTCTACTAGATATCTAGCTTCAAACTATTCTATTTTTCTTTGTAAAGATGTTTCCACTTGGTGGAAGGATGTGAATGATGATCATTTGACCATCCAAGCTTCTGATTCTCTCTCTAACTCCACCTTTGATAAATCCTCATAGGTTGACGATGAGGATGAAGCTCCTACTACAAGTTTGGGATATGCTCCTACTGCAAATATGGGTCATGCTTATGTTTCAAATTAGGGTGATGCCCTTGTGATAAAATATGAGGATACCACTCTTTCTCCTACTAGTACGACCCCTTCTAGCCATGTGGATCATTCTTCACTTTATTCTCATGCTCTTCTCCAAGCTTCAACTAACTATCTACAACTTTCTTAGCACTTTGACCATTGTGTTGATAGATGCCCAAATGGAGTTTTGTTTGTTTCTTGCCCTTGTGGTGGGGATCCTAATGAATACATCGCCTGATAATTGTCCAAAGGTGTAGAAAAAATAGTTCTTCAAACACACACACACTCTTCTCCACATGTGGTGAGTGAGTCACCCTCCCACTCTTGAGGAGGGCTACTAGCCAATCTGCTAGTGTTCTATTTATTTTTGTACTTTATTTTTTATAGCACCTATTTTGTTCATGTGTTGTTGATAAGCCATTGATGGTCAGTAACTACCAACACCCCTATTTTTTCATTCTTGTTCTCTTTTACTCTTTTGGGTTGTGGTTGTGTATGGGCCACTCCCCTTGTTAGGTTGTTGTTTATAATAAAAAACAATAATCATTTACATTAATTCAATTGTATAAATAAAAAATGACATTACAAGGGAGAAATAGATTTGTTAGAAGATGATACATATTGCATTGAAAAAAATGCATTCATAGTAGTAAACATAAAAAATGAAATAAATCATAATTTAAAATGCTTGAGAAAGTATAACTTTACTTATATTAACTATAATTTAACCCTAATCGTAAATCAAGTATTTCTCCTATAATTGTAATTGAACCATATTTGAACCTTATCTGTAATAAAAATTTGAAACCTACCTTAATTGTAATTGAAACATAATCTTAAAATTAATTAAAATTGAAGATATCAACACTTATTAAATCTAACCCAAATTAAGAAGAAGAATTGGTGTGGTCTATCAAATCTCCTGTTTAATGGTAAAGGGAGTGTCCACTCTAGTACATGTAGAAATCAATGTAGATGGACTCCTCTAGAGGATGGTTGGTTTAAGCTTAATCTTGATGGAGTATGTAGAGGAAATCTAGGTACTTCTAGGGCAGGATGTGCTATCCATTCATCCTCTGGAATAATAGTAGCAAAATTGACATTACTGCTGGAAGAGGATACTAATAATATAGTAAAATTTAAAGCTCTAATAGAAGGTCTACTTATTTTCTTGGAACTAACATTGAAATGTGTAGAAGTAGAAGGGGACCCAACAATCACAATTAATGCCCTTAGGATAGGATATACTCTGAGCTAGATATTAAACTCTCATTTTAAAAAATCCAAGGACATAATTAAACACTTTGACAATATTACCTTCAACCACATCTACAAAGAAGGAAATTATATAGTAGATGAGTTGGCAAATTTAGGGGCAGATGGGGAAATTATCAAACAAATAAATCTTGAGCAGTAGGCATAAGATAACATTATTACAGATGTGTAGATAAATGATGTCAAGGTAGTAGACTACAAAGCTCTAGAAGGGGATGAAGTGAATGACCCAATTAGATTATATCCATGTAAATAAATAGTTAGGATACTCTGAACATGGAGATACTTGAAGAGTATGATGTAAGATTATTTGGTTATCAAAGTGGGAAGAATGGGATCATTAGTAGCAACCTCATCGGTCAAGTAAGAATATGATCCATGTAAATGGGTAGGAGTGGAGTAAGTTGAGAGTCTAATAGTAAAGGATATCAGTTTTGAAGGAGATGTATTTTTAGGAACATGGAAGGCCATGCAAATCCATTCTTGTCATCGTAATTATGAAATATTCAATTGTCAAGAAGTAGTGGTCAAAGTTTGGAGTTATATGCAACTGATTGGAAGGTTATCTAAAGGTCAAGATAGATTTACATGGTAGAAAATTATGATAAAATTAATATACATGTTTACATCGATCAAATAAATTTGAATTTGAATTTAAATATTCACATTCCCATTTATAGAGGGATAATTGTTGCAGCATATTAGCATTCAAATTCTCATGTACGGAGGGATAATAGTTGTAGTAGAGTAGTCAACTTAGTCATGCCACTGGAGATCTATGGAGGGATAATCGATGTAGTAGTAATAGTCAAATTAGTTAGAAGTATTGGATGCTATAGTACTTAGGCAATAAAGGATTAAATTATAGTTTTTTTATTGAATTTTTAAATTTGAATTTCAAAATTCGTGAGTTTGGAGGTTTATTTAATATGTCATTAAGAGTTAGGAGATTCATAGCGAATTTTAATTAGCACTCCAGTACTTCATAATTTTCTATCTAGGTTTCTATCTACAATGGTTGGCTGACATAACCACATATTTAGGAAAAGATCAGCTCCAGAATGATTGACATATAACCTGTTAACCGTGCATGATTTGAAAATTAAGTTCTTGAATTTAAAATTTTTGAGCTTGCAGAGCTAACCGTTTTAGTATTTTTAAACTTGTTGAAGGTAGGAGATATACAATGGATTTTATTTCTCACTTTAGGGCTTTAATATATTTATTCATTTGGGTATCTATCTAGAGATGGTGGTTATCAGGATCAGGCGAGATGTAAAGGAGCTCTATTAGTAGAAATAGGAATTTTCTTCAACCAAATTTAGTTATATACGATTTTGAATTCAAAATGTTAGCCAATTTTAATGGAAGTGGAGATAATCATAAGGACAGTTTGGTTGGCCTCATTTAATATTAGAAGTTGTCCCAAATTGAGGCGGTGGTTAAGAGAGTCTAAAAAAGAATTAGATTATGTCTTGAGGGAGCTATTATGGTGAAGGCTTACTATTATTGGAGCTTGGATATTTCATTATCTCTAATCTAATGAAATAAGTATTTGTATATTAGACAGATGTCAAAGTTGGTGGAAGTGATAGTAGTCATGTCACAAGGACAAGTTTTATTTTCTATGTATTGCAACAAGTAGCGTTAATTGGGACATGCATCGAGATTTCGCAAGATTGGATTGTGATTTTGAGGTGATTTTGGTAGATGGTAGGTGAGTGATAAATCAAATTGGATTTTCTGCAAAAGTTAGTGATATCTATTTTAAAGGATATAGGTCATAATTAGTTTTAAGCACTCACCATTGACGATAGTTGGCTTTAGATATCAAATAACTCAAACTAGAGAGTTATGAGTCACATCAATGCTAAGTGGAAAAGAAGGCATGAGAGCACTAATAGATGACCTTAAGAGTCACATCTAGGTGGTGTGATGACCTTAAGACATTTTTTTGTGTATTGGCTAAGTATTAAATTATGTGTTTTAAATTCAAGTGCTTCTAGATTCCTAAGCTCAAAGGGCTTAGCTTCACAAATAATCCTTCTTTTTAGCAATGACAAAAGTTTGAGATTTATAAACTCTCCATCCCATCCAGGATTAGCTTCATAAACAATCCATCTTTTTAGTGGTGACAAAAGTCTGAGATTCATAAACTCTTCACCCCATAGTAGGTTTTTTGGTCACGTGACTATGGATACTCCAATAAGGCTTATTTTAGACAATAGACAAGCAACATTTGTGGGCATTATAAAGAAAGGTGCATTGTAGAAATGATTCAGAGGCATAAAAAGAACAAAATAATAGTGCACGCTATCATGGAGGTATCAAGTGGAAGCTTCAATTTTATAGATCATATATATCATGTGGATGTAGATATTCTAGTGAGATTTCTTGCATCAATCCTTATCGTTAGGGAACAAAAATCACTTGTTTAGGAGCTTTGCACTTGATGTAGTACCAAGGTGGAGAACCCCAAGATGGGATGTCCAACCTCGTAGCTAAACACACATAGAAGCAATACACACACACACACAGAGTGCATGATCAATCATTTATTCAAATAGATACATCATACATGTTGGGTTATAAGGCCTTCTTGGAGTTTAGGCCATATACAAAATGAATTCAGATTTGGAAGGCTCGATGCTTTATGATGAGTTAAACTACTATTCTCTCTGAGTTCTGCCACATATTACATCAAATTGAGTACATATACCCAACCACACAATGGGGGTCAGCCAAGAATTATATTTTAAAACGAAACGTGTATAAAGAAATAAGAGTCATCCCCAAAATAGATCACAAGACTACCATAATAAAAGAGAGAAGGCATGAACATAGATTTAGGTCCAAACATGACCCAACAATCATGTACCACAATCGCAAATTTTAACAATCAATGAAAAATTATTGCACACACAATCTCTAAGGTTGTCCTAGGCAAGAAAGGAACACGCTACCTGAAGCAACCAAAAGAATCCAAACATGAAGGTCTTCGATCCAAAAATAACATGATCAAAGGGAAAGTATCCCAAATAGGTCCACATTAATAAATGATGACCGCAACCGAAGAAAAACATGAACACATGACCGCAAACAAGATCACCATGAACAAATAACCAAAGGGATAGAGTATGAGCCACAAAGGAAGGAAAAATTGAATAACTCGAACAGTACTAAACCAAATGAGGTATGATCTAGAAGATAAGAACTACAGAGATTCCTGAATAACATGTTAAGACTACAATCAAAATATCTAAAAAATGAAAGACCATTTCTTCACTCTCTCATGATGAAATAACGGTTTTGGTTGATGTAAGATTGCCAAGAACCCAAGATGCTCCTGCATCAGACATGCCTGGGGTTAATAAAATGATTCTCCTGAATCAAGAATATTGTACAACTCAAGATGAATTAGAATGATCCAACTCAGATTGAGAAATCCATGTAGAATCCTCAACTGGTCTATCCTTCCACTTCACCAAATATTCCATGTAGTCTTTACCTCTTGTACTTCTATCAATTTTGTTGTCTAAAATCTGCTCAAATTCTTATGTTTGCTCAGGATATTCTTTCTGCACATCTACCTCTTCATATGACTCATGGTACTCATATAACTCTAAAATGCTGAAGATAGGAGATATATCCATATCAACTAGTAACTCAACTTCATATGCATTACTTTTGTCAAATTTCTTCAATATCTTGCATGGTCCAAACTCCTTCATCCTCAACTTGTTGTATGTTCCAACAGGAAACCTTCCTTTCTCCAAATGAATCATCACTTCATCACCAACTTCAAATATTTTGTGTCTTCTAGACCTGTCTGTTGTATCCTTGTATTTCTAATTGTTCTTCTCCAAATTATGTTTCACTTCATCATGCAAAGACTTCATGGAATCTACATATTCTCCTCCTTTCACACTTTTTTTCTCTTCTAAACCAAGTGCCCTTAAACCTGATATACCCTTAGGATGCATGCATGTAACAAACTAAAAAGGTATTTTACATGTGCTCCTATTCACTGAATTATTGTATGTAAACTTCACTTGTGCCTGTACCAAGTCCCAATTTCTAGGTTTGTCTCCAACTAAGCATCTCAACAATTTTTTGAAACTTCTATTCACAACCTCTATTTGTCCATCTATTTGTGGGTGAAAGGTAGAACTAAACTTCAAATCTCTACCCAACTTCTTCCAAAGTGTTCTCCAAAAGTATCCAACAAATTTTCTATCCCACTCAAAGATAATACTCTTAGGTAACCCATACAATCTCACAATTTCCTTAAAGAAAAGGTCTACTACATGAACTACATTTGATGTCTTCTTATAGGGAATAAAATATGACATTTTTAAAAATATATCCACAACAAAAAATAGGATGGATGCAAAGAAAGATGGAGGGAACCTACCCTCTTTGAGTATTAGGTAAGCCAAGAACAAAATCCATGTTGATGTCTTCCCAAGGTCTATTAGGAACAACTAATGGTGTATATTATCTAGTTTTATGACTTACTCCTTTTGCAACTTGACAAATTCGACAACTCCTTACAAATTTCTGAACATCCTTATGCAACCAAGGCCAAAAGTATTTCTCCTTAAGAAAATTCAATGTCTTATCAATACCAAAGTGTCATGCTAATCCACCGCTATGTTTCTCCTTTACCAAATTGTCTCTCATTGAACCTCTAGGCATACACAACTGAACTGGACCTTGAACAACATGATACCTTCCTGAATGAAGTAATCATCCCACTTGCTTTGTTGACCAACGATAGGTGTTTTACATTCTCTCCACGCTTCTGCAAAGTCAGGGTTAGTTTCATATAAATTCTTCAAATCATCAAAATGAAGAACCTCAACTCTCATCTCAGTCAACAAAGATATTCTTCTTCTCAATGCATCTGCAACTATGTTTGACAATCCACTTCAATGTTTTAGCACAAATGTAAAGTTTTGTAGGTACTCAAGCCACTTCATGTCTCTCATTCAACTTACCTTGACTTCCCAAATATTGCAATGTTTTATGATTGGTATACAACACAAATTCCTTGGGCAATAAATAGTGTCTCCACTTCTTCAAAGCTTGAACAATAGCATAGAACTCTTGATCATAAACAAAATATTTCTTCTTAGCATCATTCAAATTTTCACTAAAGAAAGAAACTGGTCTACCTTCTTGACTCAACACAACTCCTATTGCACTACCACTTGCATCATAGTCAACTTGGAATACCTTAGAGAAATCAAGAAAAGCTAGAATAGGTAACTCTTCTACCTTTTTCTTCAATGGACCTCAAAAATTTTGTTAGCTCCATGTGTCCACTTGAAATCCTTTTTGTCTCCTCTCATTGTCTCAGTCATAGCATTACAAATAGAACTGAAATTCCTGATAAATTTTTGGTAGAAACTAGCCAAACCATGAAAAGATCTTACCTCTCCAACACTTTCAACTGTAGGCCAATCTAATATTGCTTCAACCTTTTCAAGATTGATCTTCAAACCATCAGCTGAGATCACAAATCCCAAATAAACTATCTCCTCTTTCATGAAATAACATTTCTTCAAGTTAATCGACAACTTCTCCTCTTTTAACCTTTAGAATACCTATCTTAGATGTAACAAATGATCTTCCCTATATTCTTACTGAATATCAGAATGTCATCCAAATATATAATCACAAATTTGACCAAGAATTTAATCTTCAAAACTTCATTCATCAGCCTCATAAAAGTACTAGGTGCATTAGTTAAATCAAAAGGCATAACCAACCACTCATTCAAACCTTCCCTTGTCTTGAAAGAAGTCTTCCATTCATCTCCTTCTCTAATTTTGATATGGTGATAACCACTCTTTAAATCAAGCTAGGTAAAGTATTTTTCTCTACTAAAACAATCCATGATATCATCCATCCTAGGAAATGAAAACTGATACTTCACTTTGATCTTGTTTATAGCTCTAGAGTCAGTACACATTCTCTATTCACAACTTTTCTTAGGTGCTAACACATCTGGAACCGCACATGGACTCAAGATTTCTCTGATCAAACCCTTATGCAACAATTCTTGAACTTGTCTATTCAATTCCTCATTCTCTTGAAGTGTTAACCGGTGAGGTACTTTTTTAGGAAAACTAGCTCCTAGAATTAGATCCATACAATGACTAATACTTCTAACCAGTGGTAAACCATCTGGTACATTATCAAAAATAATCCCTTGATACTCTGTTAGCAACTTATTAACTTAAAAAGGTGTTTCATCCTCTGATTTCTAAACAAGATTATTAGGAACTAAAGCATAACAAACATCATTCTTCTTCAAATCTCTTATGAATTGTCTTCCTTCAATCAAAACAACTCTAACAAAAGTACAATTTTCACTCTTAGATGCTTCAATTAAAGACAATAAAATTTTCTTCATTTTATTAGCCACAATAGTATACCTATTCAACCTTCCATCATGTAAATCTTGTCTATCATATTGCCATGGTCTACCAAGCAAGATGTGACAACAATCCATAGGCATAATTATATCACAAATAACTTCATCATGGTAATTCCCAATTTTAAGTTTCACAAGATATTGCTCACTTACCAAAAAATTTTGCTTATCCTTGATCCATGAGATCTGATAGGGTTTAGGGCGCTTCATCCTTTGCAACTGCAACTTTGTAACCAACTCCTCTAATGCCAGATTCTCTGAACTTCTAATATCAATGATCACTTTGCAACATTTTCCTACAACCTTATATTTGGTTTTGAACAAATATTTCCTCAAAGGATATTCATCAGTACCTTCATTCCATAATTCCATTTTGATCATCAAATTCTCCCCATCCTCAAGTTTTTTTGTTGAATCAGGTGAATGTTCCTTCACAAGTACTTTTTTGTTGTTGCAACTGGTCTTTTTACATTCTATTGGTACATTCAAACGCCCTATGTCCTTGTTCACCACACTTGAAACAAGTTCCCTTGAACCAATTCTTGTCTTCTATCCTCTAATCATTACCTCTAGTGTAACCACCTCTTAAATAACTTCCTCTACCTTTGTATGAATTTTCTCCTCTCCACTCTGATTTTCCTTTATCCCGATTTACCTTATCCTAATCCGATTTACTATTTTCTCCATAGGATCTTCCTTTGCCTCTAGGAAATCTTTCACCTCTTCCTCTCTGCCTTTGTTCATGCCTCTTGTTCAATTTATCCTCTACCTTCAATACAAATTTATAGGCTTCTTCAATGGTGTTCATCTTGACCAAACTGATTTCATCTTGGATAGAAGTCCTTAAACTATTTAAGTACCTAGAAATCCTTTCAACTTCATCATCTATATGTCCAGATCTGATATCTAACCTATAAAATTCCTTAGTATATTCCTTCACAAAACTATCATTTTGTTTCAAATTTTGTATTCTCCTTAATAGGCTAATCTGATAATCACCGGGTAGAAATTTATCTTTCAACTTATTAATCATATTTTCCCATACCTTGATTTTATCCTTTCATCTCCTTTGTCAATTAGTCTGCAAATGCTCTCACCACAAGGATACATCTCCTTTCAATTTGGTGCTTGCAATCTTCACCTTCTTGTTTGCTGGTATGTTTTCATAATCAAAATATTTTTCCATTTTAGAGATCCATTCCATCAACTCATCTGAATCCAATCTGCCACTATAATCAGGAGGATTGAAGTGAGGTTTGGAATTAATTCTTGTCAAAGCTCTCAACAATATTTCTTCTCCTTGTTCCATAGTAGGTGTTGGTGCTTCTCCTCCTTCTTGTGATTCTTCAGCCTCATCTTCACTATCATCCTCAATAGGTCTTCCTCTTCTTTGGGCTGTCTCAACAGCTTCAAGTCTTGAAGAAATTTTCCTTAACATATCCATCACAACATGAACTGCATATCTCCTTCCATGAACCATCTTTGCAACCCTCTGCAATTGTAGGTCAAATCGCAACCTGCCACCCTACAACCAAATCAACTAGGGCTTGCAAAAGAAAGGCATACTCTAATACCACCTGACGCACTACCAAGGTGGAGAACCCCAAGATGGGATGTCCAAACTTGCTGCTAAACATAGACGGAAGCAATACACAGAAATTGAGAGAGAGAGAATGGAGGATCAATCATTTATTAAAATAGATACATCATACATGTCAGGTTGTAAGGCCTTCACGATTTAGGCCATATACAAAATGAATGCAAGTCTGGAAGGCTTAGTGCTTCATGATCAACTAAAATTCTACTCTCTCTGAGTTCTACCATAGAATTGCATCAAATTGAGTACATATACCCAACCGCACAACTGGGGTCAGCTAAGAATTACATTTCAAAATGAAATGTGTATAAAGAAATAACAGTTGGCCTGAAAATAGATCACAAGATGACAAGAAGAAAAGAGAGAAGGCATGAACATAGATTTAGGTCCACACGTGACCTAACAATCACGCACCACGATTGCACACATTAACAATCAACCAACAATGATTGCACACACAATCTCCAAGGTCGGCCTAGGCAGGAAAGGAATATGCTACCCGAAGCAACCAAAAGTATCCAAACATGAAGGTCTTTGATCCAAACACGACATGATCAAAGGGAAAGGATCCTAGATAGGTCCACATTAATAAATGATGAACCCAGCCAAAGAAACACACAAACATGTCACCATGAATAGGATCACCACGAACAGATAACCAAAGGGACAAAGCATGAGCCACAAAGGAAGGAAACCTTGAATAACTTGAACAATACTAAACCAAATGAGGTGCAATCTGGAAGATAAGAACTACAGAGAGTCCTGAACCACATGTTAAGACCGCAAGAAAAATATCTCAAAGATGAAATATGGCTCCTTCACCCTCTCAGGATGAAATAATTGTTTTGGTTGATACAAGATTTCCAAGAATCCAAGATGCTCCTGCATCAACACTAGATTATTCGAAGAGAAATTCCCTGAAGGTTTACACTCTATCATGTTTTAAACATTGATGAAAGACTAACCAATCCTCACCCATGTCAATATGCACTAGTAATGTAGGTAGGTAAAGGCATCTCTTTCTTCCCATGATGTCATTGGAGAGGTTATCCAAGCGAAATTAGGAGATTCTCAATCTTAGCAGGGTGGGAATATGAGCGAAGGGTTTTGGGGGAATTGGAAATAAAATTATCTAAATTTTCTTAAAAGAGCCATGGAGATTATAGATGTCTTGGGTGACGTGATTGGAGCAATAATGGACAAATATGAAGATTGGGTCATGAAATAAAAATACGAGGAAAGGCTGGAAGGGTTAGGCATTGATCTTAGCTCCTCCTCTATAGCATAGGACTCCCTCAGTGCACAATTGAAGTTTTTTATGCTTTCATTCGACACAGGTGCTTCTAGGGTTTTCATAACCCAATCTCTCTTTCAATGCTGTGTTTGAAGACTTTAAAATCTATACTGGTATGCCCTGCATGGGCTCTTGATATGATAAAGCTCATCTCTATGGTTTTAGCAAACTTCCTAGATGTTATGGATGGTCATCTAGTTTTTTGTCCATGTTATTGAATTTTGGTGTGCTAGATTTTTCTAGAGGTTATAGAGTCCTACTAGTTTTTAGGCATTTTGGTTAATAGGTTTTTAGTAGGATTCTAGAGATTTTTGATAGTCTGCTCAGAAGGTTGATGACATTCTGCATAAGTAGATGATTTTGTGGTTTTTTATAGCATTTCATCTTTGTAATTATATGTAATTATTTTTTGAGTAATTTAATACAAATCTCGGCTATAGTCTTTTAATGATAATAAAAAACACTTATCTTATAAAAAACTATTTTTCCTTCTGAACAAGATATGGCATAGATCTTCGTAGTCTTCAAAAGAAGATAACCAATTTTATAGAAGTATAGGCTGCATGAAGATTGTAGCAACAATAAGATTACACATATTTAACTCTTAGATGCTTCCTCCTACGTTATAGAGATCTTATAATGTAAATCTATATTTTGTCTATTTTTTTAATTTTTTATTTTATCTTCTCTATTATTTTTTCAACTAATTTGTGTTGAATTAATATTTTTTTAATTACATATATTTACATTTCCACTTCGATAACAGAACAGTCCTCAAATTCGATCTTCTTTTCTCTCTCTTTATAGCTCAATATTTCATATTGAAACTTTCAATTGTTTCACTGTAGTTGACTTTAGATTTGATTCATTCATTAATTTGGTCGAGTTGTTTAATAATAGAATCTATATTTGGAAAATTAGTTTTTAACAGCTTTTGATGTTCTGTGCCAACATTTGTTGATTCTGGAAGAGTAAACGAGTAACTTAAATAAAGAGTCACAGTAACTGCGATTCACATTAAGACTTTAACATTGCAAGCCACGTACAGAGTTTCATTAAAGAGTCTGAATTCTACTCAGAACTTGACAAGCCAAAAATAAGAGAATATTTATTTTAAACTGAAACAATGATCTTCTATTAAATCATATGAATCTGAAATTATATAGAATAGACTGCCATAATTAGATACATGATCTTCTTCCAAGATAACATATGAAATTACCAATGCTTGAAGCTACAGCTGCTACTGGGAACATCTCAGCAACCAAAAATATTACTTCTGCTACGACTACCTCAGGAGAAGAAAAACCATACGCAGCAGCCTCCACAACAAACATAAGGCAATAAAAAGAAATGTTCTACAGTCATCCCTAGACAGCCGCATGGAGATTAGAAACTAATATCTACTTATAGATGTTAATAAAGTTAAGCTGTCAATGTTAATGAATATAGCTTCGATCAGATAACATATCAATATAATAGATAAATAATGAGATATATATGTATATATCAATATATAGATAAGAATAATAATATTATTATTATTATTATATTATATATGTTAATATTTACTTATATTATTATCTATTATTATTATAAATACATTGATATTTATTATTAGTATTATGAGATATATAATAATAATTATAACCATTAATAATAATAAATTGATTTAATAAAATGAATTACGATGGAATCGATATTATCGATTCATATTCAATGTTGAATCATGTTAATGAAGTGGCGTGTTTATTAAACTCCCGATAGTTATCGGGCCATGCATATAATGAAAGGAAGTGATGAAAAGTCACGCCTATGATAGGCGTGACTCCTTGAGGAGTCATGTCTATCGTAGACGTGGCTTCTCTCACTGCTGTTGCGATATATATACCGTGTGTATGGATATCACTCAAGATTGAACACCGAAATTGATAAGTACGGAGAATACAGAAAACAGATATTACAGCAGTGAATAACAGTACAGACTCTTTCTTCAATGTGCAGAATTCTAATATAATATAGATATATCTGTTTGTATATCTGGCATATATATATATGAATATATTTTGATTATGTGTACCACACATTGAGTTAATATAGGGAAAATTTATAAGCCATACATTCTTGATCAAAATTTAACAGTCAAAAGGCGGCAAAAAAAAAGCCCATATGTTATTAACAGATGTTAACAAAGTTAATTATGGGCTGGCTGGTCCAAGTCGTTGAGCAAAGCTGAAATCTGAAATATTTAATTCAACGTCATGTGTGTTTGGGTTTTTCTCAGAATTTTCCTTGAAAGAAATGGGATTCTGGCGAGAGTGATAAGAAGGCGAAGGAGTATCCATGTCAATGCCTGGTAGTTCATGTTCACACAGGTTTTCTGCAGTTAGGTATTTGTGAAGCAGATGAATTGGAGAAGATCCCTCTAATGGAGTAGTTTGTCCGCTTGGTGGCTCAGATGACGTCATCTTTTTCCTTCTAATGTTTCTCTTAGCACCCTTGTGCCATCTCTTCAAAGACTCCGCTACTCTTTCGTCAAAGATGGTGGTTTTCATGTTTGACCCCATCTGCAATGCATATTCCAACTCCCCCATTTAAGTATTTTCTGCGATAACTCTAGTATGTAGAAAAACATAATTGAAATTTGTTAACAATTTGGATTCAATTTGTGTGAAACATACCTGTGTGACAAGAGCGTAGAGAGGGAGAGTTACGTAGCTGCATAAGATCTGTACAACAATCCTAATAAAAAAAAATTTTAAAAAGGGCAGGGTAAGTATGTACATAAAGAAATTGAGAAGAGCTTATTAAATGGTCAATGCATAAACTGTTTACTAAATGATCAGTTTTTTCCTTGTGTAGGTGGTTGGCTCTAGAATCATTGCTTAGATAATTCATCTAAAATTACACTAACTTTTTTCAATCTATCTGAAATTACATAACTTCTTTTAATAAGATGGTATCGTAAATATCAAATTATACTATTTATTAGTATGATTTTAGGTGAATTGCTTGAATAAATCAAAATTTAGAATATATTATTCAAGTCAATCATTGATAAATAATTTTGTATATGAGAAAAAGTGAGTTTAGAGTATGGATGGTAACTATGCAGATGAAACAACACATTGCCTCACTGCACTCTATTGCTAAAAAATGGTTTAGCTAATAGAAATCTAAGAGAATTTGGGCTGGGTTTATCAATACAAATGTTATGAAATAGTGAGGGCTTGGGAAGCGAGGACTTCTCAGAGGTGAGTGAGGAAGAAGACGAGCCAATGGAGGATGAAATAGAGGTAGTGGATAACAGTTTGTTGGAAGCAGAAGAGGTAGACAAAAAGCGGGAATTAGCAGAGCCCGAAGAGGATTTAAAGGATGAGCCAGAGGGTGTTGCGGAAGTAGAGGTTGAGCAGGATGATTCCAACGGACTGAACCCACAATTGGACGAGGAGGTAAAAGAATCTCCGTCTTCTTGAGACGGAGGAATACCAGATAAAAATCTCTGAACTCTGTTTTTGTCTAGTTAGTTTACAAAGTGTTATTGAAGATCCAAGTGTTTGATATATCACTTATCAGTGGATCAAGATCAAGTTTAGGCTAGTGGAGTCAACTTGAAATTTAGGCTACTCTTTTCCAATTAGAATTTGTTTCATTAATGCTTTTTCCTAGACTACTTCTAGTAACTATAGGACTTCAAATTATGTTGTTCTTATCATACTTTAATTCAAAACTTTTGACTTCAGCCCTTTATTTAGCAAAAATAAAAATAAAAACTATGCAGATGAAAAAACCAAAACTTACCCCACGCTAATTCTGCTTATAATACCTAGTGTCTTTCGATGGAAGCAAGATTTTAAGCCATACTCATACTGGATCAATGTCATGCACGTTATATATCAGAAAATCTATGAAAAGCATAGAATAAGAAAGACTAGAAAGAGTGCAAGCTAAAAAGGCTTTACCCATGCCCAAAAGAAAAATGCAAACTGGAAAGCATTCTGCAAAACAAATGTGAAAATTTTTAGAGATTGTGAAAATCGCAATTTGTAAAGTAGTGTAACATAAAAAGGAAAATGTTGTAAAGAGCACCTGAAAGAGAGTGAAGTGAATGAGATAGAGAATCCAACGAGGACGACTGAACCAAAATAGTTGGTCATTGGGCTGTACCACCGGAGTACCTTGTACAACTGCACTTCTGTTCTCAATTTGTAAGGCCATTGTTGTTATAATGACTTGGAGCTTTGTTCCCACAATTACAAGTAACTGCAAAGTGGGAGATTTCAAAGCAATAATCATCACAGACTTGTCAAATCAATGCACTTCATAAGTCATAAAAAAAAGTCGAACAATGGTGTGAAACTAGCATTCTGTGGCCTTACAATCAATGGGATGAATGCCAGCCATAAATATATCAACCATCCTGCATGAATTATCCTTTTGTTAATTAGTCTCTCACCAGTTAGATCACATTCAAACTAATTAAATATATGATCTGAAATGCTGAATACAAGATAGATCATTGTCTTTTAACTACGTATGATCACTAAATATGATCTAAAACATCAAATTGAATAAAAGATATGAATACAACTGAATCTGAAACATTGAATTATAGATATGATTGCAATTAAATGTAAGACATGGAAAAGATCATGTATCTAATTAAACAGACTTACCATGTCCGTTGAGAAATAAAAATAACACTGGAAAAATCCATAGAAGAGGACTGCAAGCGGTGCCATAAGTATAACTCATGTCATCAGTTGGTTGTAGAGGTTTGAAGATATAACTCTTATCTTTAAACCTCTATCCTAAGGGCATTAATTGTGATTGTTGGGTCCCCTTCTACTTCTACACATTTCAATGTTAGTTCCAAGAAAATAAGTAGACCTTCTATTAGAGCTTTAAATTTTACTATATTATTAGTATCCTCTTCCAGCAGTAATGTCAATTTTGCTACTATTATTCCAGAGGATGAATGGATAGCACATCCTGCCCTAGAAGTACCTAGATTTCCTCTACATACTCCATCAAGATTAAGCTTAAACCAACCATCCTCTAGAGGAGTCCATCTACATTGATTTCTACATGTACTAGAGTGGACACTCCCTTTACCATTAAACAGGAGATTTGATAGACCACACCAATTCTTCTTCTTAATTTGGGTTAGATTTAATAAGTGTTGATATCTTCAATTTTAATTAATTTTAAGATTATGTTTCAATTACAATTAAGGTAGGTTTCAAATTTTTATTACAGATAAGGTTCAAATATGGTTCAATTACAATTATAGGAGAAATACTTGATTTACGATTAGGGTTAAATTATAGTTAATATAAGTAAAGTTATACTTTCTCAAGCATTTTAAATTATGATTTATTTCATTTTTTATGTTTACTACTATGAATGCATTTTTTTCAATGCAATATGTATCATCTTCTACACAATCTATTTCTCCCTTGTAATGTCATTTTTTATTTATACAATTGAATTAATGTAAATGATTATTGTTTTTTATTATAAACAACAACCTAACAAGGGGAGTGGCCCATACACAACCACAACCCAAAAGAGTAAAAGAGTTATACCTATTATTCATTAAAAAGAAATTTTAAAAAAAAAATTAAGAATACCTGATGGAGACGATAACATTGAAGTCTTCTTCAAGTGATCTCTTAATATATTGTTGGAAGTCGAATCTGCAGTGGGGAGCAAAGTGGGCCTGCCATAAATTGAAGTTTGATTTTCCATTGTTAGTTAAAAACTTCAGAAATATCCATCTACATAATATATTGAAAGAATGTAAAGGCTTACAAGTATAAAGCCATGGCGAAGTGTGAGATAATCAACCTTGGGCACAGACCTCACGAATTGTCTGAAAAAACATACCTGACAATCCATGATAGAATGTCATATTACTAATGTAATCTAGTCATGAGAACACTAATCTTAATCATTAAAGAATAACAATTTAAAATATATAATTTAAAAAAATAGAAAGTAAAAGAGGAGAAATTACAATCAAGAGGAAAAATGGAGTTTGAGACCAAAATCTCATATGCCTCCTTCCAAAAGTTGTTTCTCGAGTAAATCGAAACCTGGCTGGATCTGCATTATCACAAATACTTACTCTTGCATTCTAACTCGTATGAAAATATCTATAAAGATTAAAGACTTAGCAAGAAATTATATGTCTACTAACCATTTGAAAATTCATAATCCAAAGTTCTAGTCTCTTTCTCCCATGTTTTCCACACGTTCATCTGGTCATATAAAAAAATAACCAAACTTATCGTCATTGGCATTTTATATTAATGGTTTTATTTAAGTCGTTAAATTAGTCCTCTTCTAGAGACAAAGTGCTTTTCATGGAGTGTTAGGGTTGTAAGACAAGAGATGCATGCTTAAGAAATCACTACAAGAATCTAAACATTATCTTTATGTAAGAAAGTAAATGTTCAAGTCTTTTTTGAAACCCTCTCGGCTAAATAGTGTGGACTCTACAGGTGCTTGAGAAAGCTTCAAGATTCTTCAGAATCCTTGCTTCGTCAGGGTAAATCATCTAAATAGCAACATGTGCTTTTAGGTTCGAAATCCATGAAAAACCTTAGCATGATATAAGAACTAAGCAAAATTAGGCACTCAAAACATCTACAATGTGGCTCAAGAGAGAGGATAAAAAGAAAATCTAAATAATTGGTATCTGATGATAGAAACCCTCAAAATAATGAATAATCATAAATTTAAATCCTGACTAGTCCAAAGAAACTTTAACAATTTTTTTTTTAAAAATAATTATATATCTTGTTCCATTCTTTCAGTTATATAAACCAAGATCCCTTGACAAAGCCATAACTTCCATTTAAAAATTTATACACTAATTTTCAGAAAGACAATTTTATATCTGATTGTAAAAGTATAAAATTTTAAAGTTTAGTTGCCCATACTTTTGCCTGCCCAAAGGCCATGGTGATAATGCAGGATACAACGTGAAAGGCTGCCAATGCGAAGATGAAAATGTGTAGTTGGTGGAGACCATCTTGGGAGATCAGAGGCACCTTCCCCTACAAAACCAGAAAAGGGTACACAAATAAGCTCTCACTTAATCAAAATGAACAAGTAGTTGTGACTTTCGGTCTTTTTAGACTGGATGATAAAAGAATTTTTTTTTTCAGATAAGTGTGATCAGTGAGGTTGGTACAATACGTTTTCTTCTCCTACATAAAATGTTTGATCTAGTGAGATTACAAATAGAGATCTCATTTTCAATTATCAAACTTCAAAGCTAGAGCTTATTGAATTAGTGATGGCATAATCTTGTGATCAAATGATTCAAAAAAAATTTGAATTTTGATGACTACACTAACAATTCCACGACTTAACCAACATACTATAAAAAAAACCTGATATTTTTTCTATTTTAAAATATATCATTATTTATCACTTTTGTATTTTTAAGAAGGTTATGAATCAATTGGTAAATGTGCTTACCTTTTTGGCACAGTGGCCAGTTTGATCAGCAGCACCCTCCAATATACGCCTCAAAGGCATCACACCTCCTCCTGTAATGTGTTTTCGGTGGATTCGTACTAATGAAAACTTTATAACTGAGTCATCCTCTTTAGAACATGGAAGTAACGTATCTCCTAACCTTTTAGATATACAGATCTCTGAAATTGGCTTCTGCCCAACTGTAAGTAGCAGGGATATAAACCCCACAAGCATAAGTTCTGCATTCGTATCAACACAAATAATTCAAAGGGATTATTAAACATTTTGGACTATAGATGATAAAGATTAATTAAAAAAATCTTAAAAACAAATTTAAAAAATCACCTGATTTAATCTTTTCCAGTGCCTTGCTCAAGGCTTTCTTGTGGTGTCTTTTAAGCCACTGCAAATGAAAAAACAAAAAGCCTACAATTCAGCTAACCCAATAACAATCATCTCAACTTAAGATTAATTGTAGTCTCTGCCTAACTATCATTATTGATTGTTTGATGTTTAATTTTATGCTATTTATTTTAAAAAGAATATCTACTACAATGTCTAAAAATATTAAAATAGCAGAACAGTTACAGTTTACAAATTAAAATTTTAATTCTAACAAAAATAGAGGACGAAATTATGCAGCCTGAATTACACATGCTTTTCATCTTAACATTTTTTCCAAATTTTTCTCCTAAAAGATAAAAACTAAAAATTCTATTAAATTTAAAGATAAAAAATACTCTAAATTATATTAATTCTGTGCATTTTGGATTACATCAAAATCTACTGGTGTTAGTGAACTTTCAAATAAGCATCGTCCTCTAGACCCAAATAATAGTTAGTTTTCAAGAACGATTTTAAGAAATGCAACAATTTAATCTGGAACTCTTATTTAATGTTACTGCTTTTAAAATTGAATCTGAGAACTTTTCACAAGAATGTTTCAGATTACAATTGGTTAACTATTTTCTAATTAATTTAAAATAATAAATTACCTTGGCAATCAAATTTATGGATTGTTCTAATGTTATAGAAATGAGTACAAAGCCCAAGCAAACAATGGCAACAGCCCAAGTGGGTGTTTGTTCTAAGGATCGAGGTTCTGCATCACCAGCCATTATTTCTCTTTATCTCAAATACGTCTTCAGCTTCAAGATATTAGATTTCCATAGTTTATAATGATTATTGCACTGTGTTTCTAGATTCAACTGCGTAGCTCAACGTCTTAGATTACACTCAGGACTCTTCAGCTATTGTCTCTGATATAACGTCACATATTATCTCTCTACATCTCAAATAATATGAACTGAAACTTATATATCTGGGCATTTCTTGTAACCAAATACAAGTTCATCCCACAGATATGGACTGAATATTGTATCTCTGGGCGCCTCTTCTAACCAAAGACAAGTTTACCGTCTGTATTGACATTTGATTTGACTTGAATTCTTTAACTTGACTTGTATTTTTCAATGCTGACATATTCTACTCTGTTCGGTGTTACTCTTATTCATTGAAGACTCAGTTTTTTTTCGTTATAAAAGTAGGTAAGAGTGTTTTAATTTTTTATACGTTCTCTTATTTAGTTATTGTTTATTGGAATGATTGAAATAATATATTTATATATTTAAATAGTTATAATTGTAACAGTTGTTTAAGTTTTTTAAAACTAAAATAGTTATCTATATTATTTTCATCCATTAAATTTTATGTTGGTATAACCACATTTCTGCATGTGGACTCTAAAATGTAATGAGTCTCTTAGAACTGTATGAATGAAAGATATCATAAAAGTTGTAAAAGAATATAAAACGTTGATAGTTTCTTCTCTAATTTGGAATTATTCCAAACATACGAAAGGCAATGTTGAACAGATGACTTAAAAAAAATAGGCAATGCTGAACAGATGATTAAAAAAATATTCATCTGATGGTAAGTTAAGCATTGATTTTCAATATCAGAATCTTTCTAACAGAATTTTTTTTAATTTCAAACCTTTCTGACGTAAAATATGATTAATTTAATTAAGACATTGTCTATACGCACCTGAGTTTCTAGTTATAGGCTTATTCAATGATATAGACTTCAGATGATATTTCCCTAGAAGTTATTGTAACCATGTAATGCCTATCAACATAACCTAACACTTGTGTGTCTAGAATATATTCTATACGACTTTCAGGTTAATTAAGCCGTTGTTTATGGGCTCTTGAGTTTGAAACTGAAGGCTTGTTCAAGCTAATACGGTGAAATAGACTTCAAAAGATCTTGACAAAGTAATGCTGTGGGGACCGGGACCGGGTCCTGTGGTTGGTAGTGCTTGAGATTGATTGAATTGATGATAGACCATCTTTTATAAGTGATGAAAATTAGGATAAAATAAATAATGAAAAAATGTAGTTAAATAAACAGATAACTAATTATTGATCTATGACAAAATAAGCGTTAATTATAATTTCAGAATTTATGTGGAGAAATCTTTTGAGAAAAAATTTTACATCTAAAGTTCCAACACACTTTATTTTTTCAATAATCTATTAATTATATTCATTCTTTTCAACTCAAACACTAAATAAATAGGCATGAAAAAACCATAAATCCCAAAATAGTTTGAAAAACCACTCAAACACAAATCACAAAAGATAGAAAACTTCATCTTTCAACTTGTATATTTATCCGTCTTTTGAAAGATCTCCCTTATCTTATCTATGTTTTCATTTATCTTTCCCTTTTTTCGTGCTTTTAGTATTTTGACAATTAAACAACATCTTACAAGTTGGCACAATTGCATTTGGCAACTTCCATGACAACTAAAGATAACTACAATTTGTCAATGAATAATTTAATTCAAATACAGAAACAACAAGCCTGAGACATTTTCTCAACATTTTTACACTTCTCGAGCACCTTACAAAAAGCATAAAGGGAAACTGAATAAACCAAGCTTCAGAAAAAGTAAGGCTTATGGCCTCTTTGCACCAATTGAATTTTTTTGTGCTACTGGTTTAGTAAGAGAATCTGTGAAACATTCTCCAAAGTGTCTACTTTTTGTAACATGACTCTACCACCCTCAAGCATTTCTCAAACAAAGTGATACTAAACATCTATATGTTTTGTGTGAGCATGCTACATTGGGTTTTTAGCAAAATAGATGACACTTTGACTTTCATATCTAAATATTACTTGTTTAGACTAAAAATCAACACTAGAACACAATCTCTTTAACCACACTACCTATTTACAAGCATGTGTGACAATCATGTACTCTACTTTAGTAGTGGACAATGCAATTGTAGGTTATCTTTTTCTCATCCAACTAACTGTTCTTCCAAACAAAGTAAAGGTATAGCCACTTGTGGATCTTCTGCAATGTAGATCACCAACAAAATTTGAATCAACAATGACCTACAAATCAATCACCCTACTCATATCATTAGATCCATGATAATAAATGCGATGATTAGAAGTCCGATGTAAATATCTGTAAACTCTTTTCACATAAATCCAATGTTCTTTATGTGGATTTTTTATTAATCTACTAAGAATTCCCACTACTTGCACAATAACTGGTCTTATATAGACCATAGCATACATAAGGCTTCCTACAACACTAGAATATGGAACTTTATATATCTCTTCAAGTTCGTCATCATTTTTAGGACATTGTTCTAGAGATAACTTATTGCCAATTGAAAAGGGAATACTAAACTGATTTACAATTATGCATGGAAAAACACTACAAAATAGTGTTAAAATACTTTTTTTGACTTAACCATAATTTTTTGTTAACTTGACCCCTATTGATTTCCATGCTCAAGATATATTTTACAACCCCTAAATCTTTCATATCAAAAGTACCAGATAACTAACCCTTAAGTACCCTAATCATTTCCAATAAATAACATATCATCCACATGAAGGTCAATGATTAGTAATTGATCATGTTAATTAATTTGACATAAACACAATAATATTCCTCACTTCTGGTAAAGTCATAATTTAATGTAAAAGCATCAAATTTTTGATATCACATTCTTGGTGATTGCCTCAAACTGTACAAAGATCTCTTCAACCTGCAAGCCAAGTTTTCTTGTCCTTTCACAATAAGATTTTTAGGTTGTTTCATAAATATTTCCTCATCAAGATCCACATGTAAGAAAAAAATTTTAACATTCATTTTCTCTACTTCTAAATCAAAAGCAACAACAATAGATAGAAGGAATCTAATGGAAGTTAGTTTAGCCATGGGAGAAAAAACCTCACCAAAATCCACTTCCTCAACTTGTGAGTAAACATTTTCTACTAACCATGCCTTATACAGTTCCAACTTGCCATCTACTCTAAATTTCTTCTTAAATACCCATTTGCATCCAATGGCTTTTATCCCCTTAGGTAGATCAACTAAATCCCATATGTCATATTTGTCTAAATCCTTTATTTCATCATTCATTGCCTCTAACCAAGGATCGTGTTCATCTAAAGATAAGGCCTCTTTCATAGATCTAAGTTCATTGTTAGTACAAGATAAAGCAAAAAATACAACAAAAATAAGATGGACTATATCCATACCTGTCAATGGGTTTATGTTGTCTAGTGGATCTTCTTTGAAGTGTAACAAGAGTCTCTGGTTGTTCATCTTCAAATTTATCTTCTAATCCTTCTTCTTCACCTCCATGTTCATCAAGTTATTCTACATGTGCATCTTCTCGAGGTTACTCTACCTATCTATCTTTCTATAGTTCAAACTTAATATCAAAATGCACTATTTTATTAGGATTTACCTTAGGTTTTTTATCATTCTTAAATTTCTTTAACTCCCTAAAAATTACATCCTTAGAATATACCATTTTCATTTCTACAAGATCCCAAAGCTTATAACCTTTAATGTTTTCACCATAACCCACAAAAACACATACTTTGTTAGCTTTGAAATTAAGCTTAGAACATTTTTGTTTAGGAACATTAACATAAGCCTCACTGCAAAAAACTTTAAAGTGAGAAATTGATGGTTATTTACATGTTCATACCTCATAATGAGTTTTATCAAAAAGAGAATTAGGTGGTCCCTATTAACCAAATAAAAAGCAATCTAAACTGCTTCAGTCCAAAAATGTTGTTCAAGTTTTGCAATACTCAACATGCTTCTAGCTCTATCCATTAAAGTCATATTCATCCTCTCTACCACTCCATTTTTTCGTGGGGTATATGGAGTTTTTTCTACCTAAAAATGTCTATATGCTGACAATAGTCATCAAAGACCTTAGAGAAATACTCACCACCATTATCTATTATTAAAATCTTTACTTTTTCATCTCTTTTTTTCTTGAAAGAGTTTTAAATTCTTTAAATATAGAAAAAATAGTAGGTTTTCCCTTTAAAATTAAATCCATGAATATCTAGATTAATAGTCATCAATAAAGGAAACATAGTAGCGAGCTTATCCAATAGATGGTACATCCACAGGACCAAAGACTTCACTAGGAATTGTGTGATGAAAATGTGACTGACTTCTATAAACCATTACACTTGAGAGAATCCATGAAGAAGTAATTCTCAACAAGCGTCTTATAGCTTCCTATCTATGACGTGCAAGAATCTAAATAGCATGAATAGTGGCTCTCAAATGAACCTCAATAAGAAACCCTTGCAAGGTCCACCATATAATGGAAGATTCAAATGATAATGAAAATGAGAACTTAATCTAATATGAGATGCAAGAATTAAGTTAAGATGCAAATGCAAGAACAAGGAAAGAAAAGCTAATCTAACAAGATTACAATACCTCCTAGTTAAGCTATGTGATTTAAGCTAAATGCAATAAGGAAATATTAATCTAAGAATGCAAGTAAACTAGAATGCAAGATGCAAGTAAGTGCTCAAGAATGTTCTAAGAATGTAAGCAAACAAAATGATAGCATAACAATAGCATGAAAGAGTGATATCTAGATTCTTGATTAGCCAAGAGTGAGAAGAGAGTCCCCTTTTTAAAGAGAAATAGACGGTGAGAGATTAAGAGGCAAAATCCAAGGGTGAAGAAAAATCCTCATTTTGACTTTGATGCACAAGATTCTCAAGAGGCAAAATCAATGGACATGGTTAAAAGGCAAAAAGATGTGTGGAAGAGATTAAGAGGCAAAAGGAGATTCCACTCACCTAGAAGAATGTGCATTCAATGTGTAGACAAAAAGTCTTACCTTTTTCTTTTAAAATTAGGAAATTCTTTTTCCATGTGCACACATGGGATAAAGGGGATTTTATTTAATGTAAAGGGGACATGTTCTTTTAATCAAATAAATATTTAGGATAAAGTGGTCAAACTTTAGGATATCATCGAATAAAATGATGATTTGATCAAGATATAAGAGATTAAATCAATGTGCAAAATTTATTAAGCACCAAATTTAGTCTAGTATTTTAAATTTTAATATTAGTGTTACCCTAATTTTCCTATTCTATGCAAATTTGGCTAAAATCCATTCAGGAGTCTTTGTTTTTACCCTGCCAGGCATCCCTGAAAATTTCATGAATTTATGTCTGGTTTCCTGGCCTCTGCAAATTTTCTAACTCCCTGGTCTGCAGGTTAAAAAATTCATAAAAATAGTCATTATATCAAAAATCCTACAAACCCTAGCCTTCATTCTATTTGGTCGTTACCTTTTTCGGCCACTTAAGTCCTCAAATATGCATGTGCGCTTTATTCTCATTGGTTGGTCGCTAGTTCTCTAATTTCTTCCAGCGGTTCCCTTTTCTTTTGGCGACTTAGCGAATATGGTGATTCTCATAATCGCTAAATGTTTCACGGTCACCGCATAATATCTCGCGACTCAGTGAACATTCCCTTTCTTCAATCGCACATTCGCTAAGTGTTTGGCGGTCACTTTATGCGGGGGTCCCAGTTAGGAAGATCAAGGGTTGTCGTGAGTTTGCGAGGGGTCTGTTAGAGGCTTGTGATATCGTGACAGCTGTCAATCTTCCCTTTTGATGCAGCACTTCAACCTTTTTGTGGGTCCATTGCCATGTTGTCTAACTTGGAGGCTCCTGATTGGCCGAAGGATTTTGATGTGTAACTTTGTCAGAGCGGGCCCGACAGACTGTGTCCCTTTTGATCAACGGCTGGCGTATCTTCTCAAGGTGTTTTTCTGACACATGAGATTATGCGCCAACTATTGATTTCACTTTGTTGTCAAAGCCTTTAGAGGTGGGTCCTTTCTTGCTGATGTGCTTGCGTGTGATTGGTCCACATAATGATGACTTGGATATGTCAGTGGGGCCGTGTTAGGGTATCGGCAGGGATGTCAAAGGGATCAAGATCGATGGTTAGGCCGTGTTCGGATGGAATCTTTTGAGGGTATGCGATCATACGCTGATGGTCTGTTTTGCCAAGTGTTCAAGCTTTTGTCAGGTGGGTCCATGCCAGGTCAGGATGATTTGTCATCTTTTGATTGGTCGAGGTAAAGAGAAGATTTAAGTGGGTCCAGTGTCATGTATTGCTGATTTGTCATGTTATGATTGGTTGTCGGAGTGTTGACAAAGATTTCCAGGTGGACCCTAGTGTCAGTGGGGTCCCAGTTCTAAAAGGATCAACAGTTGGCGCATGATCGGAAGGAATATTTGAAGGTCATGAGATCATGCGCCCGTCGTTGGATGCGAATCAAATTTTGAGTGGGTCCGATGTCAGAAATAGCCGAGGTGTTTGCTGATGAGGCGAACAAAGCGAATGAGGGTTTGACATTTGGCAATTCTGGGCCCAGGTTTAACGATGTATTAAGCGAATCGACAACTAAGGATTTCTCTTGTTCGCTAAATTTAACTAGGGTCAACCGATGGATTAAGCTATTCAGTGACTGCAGTGTTCGCGTAGTTTCTTAACCAGACTGGGGTTAGGATAAGTTCTTCACGACTTGAAAAATGCCTTCAGTAGCATAGTCGCCAAATAACTAAAAGAGAGAAAGGTCAAGATGGGTCCAAGCTGATAGATATGTCGACGAGCTAAGGTTTCATTGGTTGCAGTGTGCCAAGGTGGATTTTTGACTTTTCAAGAAGGTTTACGACTGTTGTCAAGATGATCTGAGCCATTCATTTGCCGGGAAGTGAAAGACATCGACGGTCACATTTTAAATGACCGGCTAGCCGTTATAATTCGAATTTTAAATATCTCTACAGAGGGTTTTCTGCCAGCGATTAATTCAGTAGGTTGCGAATCGGCAGGGTAGCTAAAAATTTATGTCTTCAGGACATTTGCAGTTGAAGAAGATAAGGAAGAAGTCTGGGTGGCCGTCATGGGTCATTTCTTGTCCCTGAGAAGTACCAGTTTGAGCATTCACGGTGAGACCTTGTGCAGGAAGGTTGATGGATCCAGGTTGCTTGTCTACAGGCAATATAGTACAGGGATGGGCACGTAAACAAAATATCTGATCGGTTGAGATATTTGCAAAGTTACATTTATGATCAAACTTGACAGGATTAGAGTTTGATTATTCTATTGAAATCTCTGTAACCCTAGTTAGGTTTTGACTCCTGCCTGCGTGCAAAATAGGAGATGTATATAATGTTTTTTGGGAGCCTTAGTGCTCAGAGTTCACATTTTGTAAAGAATAAAGTCTCTTTCTTAGAAGGCTATCTGTGGCATTTTCTTGCCCTCTAGTTTTCTACATTTTGTAATCTCCCATTGATGATTCAGATATTGCAGAGGTACTTTGAGACAATCTTTTTCTATCCCTATGCTTCCTTGTCTAAATTATCTCTTATTGAATTGAAGTATATGATGTTTGCAGTGATCTCTTAGGGTTCTTGATCCCTCTCTCTTTCTGCAACTATTGTGTGTTATTGTGGATGATTGGATGTGAATTCTTTTGTGGGTATATTTCAACCCCCTAACAATCTTGTCTCATTCCTATGCCGAGTTGTAGAAGTGAATGTTTGTTTGCAGGTCATAAATTGTGTCTAAATCCTCAGTAATGCTATTGTTTATGAAATCCTCTTTTCCCTGAATAGCCTCTTTTTGTTGTAGACCCTTCTATGAAACACTTATGCAAGCCTATTCAGTGAGTTGTGACCTCCTAGACCTAAGTTGTTCATTAATTTCATCCTCTATACTGAGATCCAAAACCTAATTTTGGTGTATCACCTAGTAGGTAGTTTGCTTTCAGTCATTTCCCTTCCATGCATTCCTTCTATCCCTTTTCCCTCAAAGATTTACTTTCATGTCAAGAAGCAAATTAAGGTGATTATCCAAGAGGAACCATCCTAGAACCTGGAGGTCTCATCTTAGTTAGCAAAGGTCCCACAACCTGGAGATGATTCTCATGTTATACTAAGTTATCAAGACCAAGAGAGCTTGAAACAAAGGCGCAAACTTAGTGTATAACATTTCTGGCACGCCCGGTGGGACCAAGAGGTCATAGTTTTCATAGTTCTTACTGGTTTTGATATGCTTCCAATAGGTTGCAGACCTTTGAGAGGTCATTGCTTTGCATATCTGGTGACTCTGAGTTCACATCCACTGGTTTCAAAGAAATTCAGTACCTAAGATGGATTACCATCATTCTTTTCACGAGGACATCCCTTCATTTCATGGAGGTTAGCTTTATCAGACTAGTGGTACTTCTGATTTCATGCAGGACTACCCAGTTGTAGCAATGGAGCAACATACACCTCATGCTTACCCCCCACCCACCCAACTTCTAGTATCATGGCAGCATCAATACACATATTGGAAGCCTCGGGAGGAGATGCTTTCCTTAAAAGAGCATGCTCATCGTGCCCAGATCCAACAACAACAAGCTTTGGCTCAACAGGATCAAGGTTATAGAAGGTATCTGGCAAAGCAATACAAGAGAAATGAGGCCAAGCTCGCTGAAGGGTTGGAAGCACAAAAGAGACACTATGAGGAGGTGTTGGAAACACAAAAAAGGAATATGTGGACACAAGCAAAGGAGCAGTTTGATGCTAGATGGAAGCAGTGTGAAGAAATCATTGTAGGACAGCAAAAAAGTCAAGCAGCCCTTGCAAGTAATCTAGCAACGCTGAACAAAGCTTTCAAGGAAAATTTGATTAAGGTTAGTGCTGCTATAGCTGAAAAAGAGGAGGATTTTCAAAGAACATTAGCAGCTCAGAGGGATGCCTATGAAGAATTGGAAGTTCATAAGAATAATTGTGAAAAGGTGGTTCAAGACCAAAGGATTTTGATAGAGGCAATGAATTTCAGATTGAGAAAGAAAAGGAGAAGAGAGCTCATGGGAGTTTCATGAGAGAGAGCTACGAGATCTCAAGCAAAATACAAGATTCCTGGCTTCTACAACTGAAACATATAAAAGAAGCTATCAGATGCAGATTGAGAGATGTGAACAACTTGAGGGAGAAAAGGAGAGCATTGAACAAAAGATTGTTGATCTCAAGGAGGCTCTCTCTGAACAAGTTAGGACAAATGAGTTCTCAGCAAATCATGATAATTGTGTTGACAATGGTATACTTCTCCTACAAAAGAATCTAGAGGAAGAAGAAGAAAATCAATTTTGGGACAAGATGGAACATTTTTGTCTGCATCTTGATGACAAGCCCACACTTCTAGAGAACACCTACAAGTTGTAGGAGGAGATTATTTCTAGTCATCATAAGGAGGATTATTTCTAGTCAACATAAGGAGGAGATCAATCAGACTGAAGTAATCTCTTAGGAGCTTGAGTTTATTAGGGAAAGCTCTAGATTCACTATCAAACAAGGGTGTCCTATCAAGCATTTGGCCAAGATGGAGGTTATCAAAGGAGTACAAATTATGCCAGCATCCCAATATGATATTCCACCAGAAGCTGAGGCTGAAAATGAACCAAATCAACTTGTTGTCCCCATTGACCAAGTAAGTAGGGTCTTATTGTTGCTTGTTGTTTCTCCTCAGAATGTTAGTGCCTACAATCAGCTTGACCAAGTGAGTAAAAATCCATATCAGTCAAACTCTTGTCAAGCAGGTGATTTTGCATGTCTCCTATATTTATCTTTTAATAGCTTTCCAAGAACATGTGGATTATTGTAATCTGAAAAGGATGGGAAGTTATTTTTCACAAACAGTAAATGGTTTTGTTTGACCAGTGTTATGTACTGGTTAGTTTAGGATAGGTATGTTTTTTTTTTCCTTTCCCTTTTTTCTAGGTTAGTTTCCTGCTTTTCAAGAAGTGCCTGTGCGCAGGTTTGTCCCTCTGGTTCCAGTTTTGTCCCTCTGTCAAAGTTTCATGTTCCTGAGATGAACCCATGCCCAATGGATTGCGTTTAGGCCACTAGTTTTCCATGTCTAGCAGGCTGACATCCAGCAAAAATCGCCAAAATGTTACCCTAATTTTCCTATTCTATGCAAATTTGGCTAAAATCCATTCAGGAGTCTTTGTTTTTACCCTGCCAGGCATCCTTGAAAATTTCATGAATTTATGTCTGGTTTCCTGGCCTCTGCAAATTTTCTAACTCCCTGGTCTGTAGGTTAAAAAATTCATAAAAATAGCCATTATATCAAAAACCCTGCAAACCCTAGCCTTCATTCTATTTGGTCGTTACCTTTTTCGGCCACTTAAGTCCTCAAATATGCATGTGCGCTTTATTCTCATTGGCTGGTTGCTAGTTCTCTAATTTCTTCTGACGGTTCCCTTTTCTTTTGCTGACTTAGCGAATACGGTGATTCTCATAATCACTAAATGTTTCACGGTCACCGCATAATATCTCGTGACTCAGTTAACATTCCCTTTCTTTAGTTGCACATTTGCTAAGTGTTTGGCGGTCACTTTATGCGAGGGTCCCCGTTAGGAAGATCAATGGTTGTCATGAGTTTGCGAGGGGTCTGTCAAAGGCTTGTGATATCAGGACAGTCGTCGATCTTCCTTTTTGATGTAGCGCTTCAACCTTTTTGTGGGTCCATTGCCACATTGTCTAACTTGGAGGCTCCTGATTGGCCAAAGGATTGTGATGTGTAACTTTGTCAAAGTGGGCCTGACAGACTGTGTCCCTTTTGATCAACGGCTAGCCTATCTTCTCAAGGTGTTTTTCTGACACATGAGATTATGCGCCAACCGTTGATTTCACTTTTTTGTCAGAGCCTTTGGAGATGGGTCCTTTCTTGCTGATGTGCTCACGTGTGATTGGTCCACATAACGATGACTTGGATATGTCAGTGGGGCCATGTCAGGGTATCGGCAGGGATGTCAGAGGGATCAAGATCGACAGTTGGCACATGTTCGAATGGAATCTTTTGAGGGTATGCGATCATACGCTGACTGTCCATTTTTCCAAGTGTTCAAGCTTTTGTTAGGTGGGTCCATACCAGGTCAGGATGATTTGTCATCTTTTGATTGGTCGAGGTAAAGAGAAGATTTAAGTGGGTCTAGTGCTATGTATTGCTGATTTTCTATGTTATGATTGGTTGTCAGAGTGCTGACAAAGCTTTCCAGGTGGACCTGAGTGTCAGTGGGTTCCCAATTCTAAAAGGATCAACGGTTGGCGCATGATCAGAAGGAATATTCGAAGGTCATGAGATCATGTGCCTGTTGTTAGATGCGAATCAAATTCTCAGTGGGTTCGATGTTGGAAATAGCTGAGGTGTTTTCTAATGAGGTGAACAGAGTGAATGAGGGTTTGACATGTGGCAATTATGGGCCCAAGTTTAACAAAGTATTAAGCGAATCAGTGACTAAGGATTTCTCTTGTTCGCTAAATTTAACTGGGGTCAACCGATGGATTAAGCTATTCAGTGACTGCAGTGTTCGCGTAGTCGCTTAACCAGACTAGGGTTAGGATAAGTTCTTCGCGACTTGAAAAAGGCCTTCAGTCGCATAGTCACCAAATAACTAAAAGAGAGAAAGGTCAAGATGAGTCCAAGCTGATAGATATGTCGACGTGCTAAGGTTTCATTGGTTGCAGTGTGCCAAGGTGGATTTTTGACTTTTCAAGAAGGTTTACAACTATTGTTGGGATGATCTGAGCCGTTCGTTTGCCAGGAAGTAAAGACATCAATGGTCACGTTTTAAATGACCGGTTAGCCATTATAATTCAAATTTTAAATATCTCTACAGAGGGTTTTCTGCCAGCGATTGATTCAGTAGGCTGCAAATCGGTGGGGTAGCTAAAAATTTATGTCTGCAGGACATTTGCAGTTGAAGAAATAAGGAAGAAGTCTGGGTGGCCGTCATGGGTCATTTCTTGTCCTTGAGAAGTACCAATTTGAGCATTCACAGTGAGACCTTGTGCAGGAAGGTTGATGGATCCAGGTTGCTTGTCTACAGGCAATATAGTACAGGGATGGGCACGTAAACAAAATATCTGATCGGCTGAGATATTTGTAGAGTTACATTTATGATCAAACTTGACAGGATTAGGGTTTGATTATTCTATTGAAATCTATGTAACCCTAGTTAGGTTTTGACTCCTGCCTGCGTGCAAAATAGGAGATGTATATAATGTTTTTTGGGAGCCTTAGTGCTCAGAGTTCACATTTTGTAAAGAAGAAAGTCTCTTTCTTAGAAGGCTATCTGTGGCATTTTCTTGCCCTCTAGTTTTCTACATTTTGTAATCTCCCATTAATGATTCAGATATTGCAGAGGTACTTTGAGACAATCTTTTTCTGTCCCTATGCTTCCTTGTCTAAATTATCTCTTATTGAATTGAAGTATATGATGTTTGTAGTGATCTCTTAGGGTTCTTGATCCCTTTCTCTTTCTGCAACTATTGTGTGTTATTGTGGATGATTGGATGTGAATGCTTTTGTGGGTATACTTCAACCCCCTAACAATCTTGTCTCATTCCTATGCTGAGTTGTAGAAGTGAATGTTTTTTTGCAGGTCATAAATTGTGTCTAAATCCTCAGTAATGCTATTGTTTATGAAATCCTCTTTTCCCTGAATAGCCTCTTTCTATTGCAGACCCTTCTATGAAACACTTATGCAAGCCTATTCAGTTAGTTGTGACCTCCTAGACCTAAGTTGTTCATTAATTTCATCCTCTATACTAAGACCCAAACCCTAATTTTGGTGTATCACCTAGTAGGTAGTTTGCTTTCAGTCATTTCCCTTCCATTCATTCCTTCTATCCCTTTTCCCTCATAGATTTACTTTCATGTCAAGAAGCAAATTAAGGTGATTATCCAAGAGGAACCAGCCTAGAACCTGGAGGTCTCATCTTAGTTAGCAAAGGTCCCACAACCTGGAGATCATTCCCATGTTATACTAAGTTATAAAGACCAAGAGATCTTGAAACAAAGGTGTAAACTTAGTGTATAATAGTTAGAGTGAGGCTCATGTAGTTTACTAGAATATTTTTGGGTGATTACAAGAATTACCTCCAAAACTTGCATCACATTCAACTTGGGATACCTTATTGAAATCAGGTAAAGCTAATACAGGAAATGCAACAACCTTCCTTTTCAAAGTCTCTAAACTTCTATCAGCTCCATGTGTCCACTTGAATTCTCTTTTATCTCCTCTCATGGTTTCGGTCATAGCATTACAAATTGAACTAAAATTTTTGATGAACTTTTGGTAAAAAAAATTCCAAACCATGGAATGATCTTACCTCACTAACATTATCAGGTGTAGGCCACTCCAAAATAGCTTCAACCTTCTCAGGATCCATCTTCAAACCATCAGTTGAAATCACAAGTCCCAAATACACAATCTCTTCTTTCATGAATGAACACTTTTTCAAACTAATTAGAAACTTTTCCTCTTTCAATCTCTGAAATACATGTCTAATATGCAACAAATGATCATCTCTAGTTTTACTAAATATTGGAATTTCATCCAAGTACATAATTACAAATTTACCCAAGAATTTCTTCGGAACCTCATTCATTAACCTCATAAAAGTACTCGGTGCATTAGTTAAACCAAAGGGCATAACCAACCACTTATGAAAACCTTCTTTTGTCTTAAAAGAAGTCTTCCATTCATCACCTTCTTTGATTTTAATCTAATGATATTCACTCTTCAAATCAATCTTGGTAAAATACTTTTCTCCACTCAAACAATCCATTATATCATCCATCCTCAGTATAGGGAACTGATACTTAGTTGTTATCTTATTAATTGCTCTTGAATCATTACACATTTTCCATTCTCCATTCTTCTTAGGTGCCAATATAGATGGTACTACACACAGACTCAAACTTTCTCTGATCAAACCTTTCTGCAACAACTCATTAACTTGTCGGTAAGTTCCTCATTCTCAATTGGTGTCAGCCAATGTGGTGCTTTATTCGAAATACTAGCTCCAGGAATTAGATCCATACAATGACTTTACATTATCTGAAATGATCTCTTTGTACTCAGTGAGAAAATTTTCTACCTCTACCAACACTTTATCTTTTGTTTTCTCACTCAGTTTGTTAGGAATCAAAGCATAATAGACATCATTCTTCTTCATATCCTTAACAAACTGTCTACCTTCCATCAAACAAACTTTCACAGATGTACATATTTCACCAAAAAATTCCTCAACCAAAGGTAACAATATTTTTATTTTTCCATTATCCCAAATAGTGTATTTATTCAATCTCCCATCATGTATAGCATGTCTATCATATTTTTAAGGCCTACCCAACAAAATATGACAACAATCCATAGGCATAATATCACACAACACTTTATCATAGTAATTTCCAATCTTCATATTCACTTGAAACATTGTTCACTTACCATTAGTGTATTCTCATTCTTGATCCATTAAATTTGATTGGGCTTTGGATGTTTCAACCTTTCCAACTGCAACTTTGTAACCATTTCTTCTAATGCCAAATTCTTCAAGCTTCCACTGTCAATGATTACTTTCCAAACTTTATCTACAACTTTTCATCTAGTCTTGAACAAAATTTTCCTTACTAGATCTTCCTTAGTCTTCTCACTCCACAATATTCTTTTGACCATCAAATTTCCTTCCTTCTCAGGCTCATTCGGTGAACCTTCTTGTACCAAATCATTTATGTTGCTAATGACCTTCTTACTTTCATGTGTACACTCAAGTATCTATATCCTTCTTCTCCACAATTGTAACAAGTTCCTCGGAATCCTCCTCTGCCATAGATACATCGGAAGTAATTACCTCTTCCTCAGAAGGAACTCTCACTTTTCCACTCGGTCTTTCCTTTATAATAATTTGTTTTTACCTGATAAGATCTACTATTTTCACCATAGTATCTACCTCTTCCTCTAGGGAATCTACCACCTCTTCCTCTCTATCTTTTCTCATGCCTTTTTATTTAATTTCTCCTTAGCTTGTAGGACAAACTGATAAGATTCTTCAATACTCTCCATTTTCACCAAACTGATTTCTTCTTGAATAGAAGTCCTTAACCCATTCAGTATCTTGCAATTCTTTCCACGTCATCCTCATTATGTCCAGATTTGATATCCAATCTATAAAATTCCTCAGTGTAATCTTTCAATGAGTTATCTTTCTACTTCAAACTTTGCATTCTCCTAACTAGGTTAATCTAATAGTCACAACGTAGAAACTTGACTTTCAATTTGTTCACCATCTTATTCCATACCTTAATTTTGTCTTTACCTTTCTTCTTTGTGTCTAATTACAAATGCTCCCACCACAAGAATGCATGACCTTTCAACTTTGTGCTTGCAATTCTTACATTTTTATCCTTTGATATATTCTCATACTCAAAGTATTTCTCCATCTCGGTTATCCAGTCTATCAATTCATCTGAGTCTAGTCTCCCACTATACTCAAGAGGGTTAAACTATGGTGTAGGCTTCAGACTAGTCAATGCCTTCAAGAATCTTTCTTCTCCTTGATCCATCATAAGTATTGGTGCAGCTTCTCCCTGCACTTCTAGTTCCTCAGTTTCATCATCACTAACATCTTCAAGATGTCTTCCTCAGCGTTGGGTTGTCTCAATAGCTTCTAATCTAGCATCAATTTGTCTTAGCATATTAGCTAAGCATGGATCTACATCTCACCTCCCTTGAACCATCTTGAAACCCTCTACAATTATAGGTTAGATCAAAATCTTCCACCCCACAACAATATCACCTAATAGGGCTTACAAGAAGAAACCTTCAGATCTAACCTTTTCTCTGATACCACCTGACGCAATAAGGGTAAGATATTGGGGCCTAGGGAACTCCCAAATACCAATCCTACTTGTAGGTTAACAACTTGGAAGCAACAACACAAAGAGGGAGAGAAGGAATGAAGATAAATTTTTACTAACTCATCAAAACTTCATACATGTCAGACTGTAAGGCCTTCCTGGTTATGGCCAATATAATGAAATTCAATTACAGAATGGTCCTCATACATGCAAGGATCCAAAACTTTAGATTCTATATTCTTAACTAAATGATTGCCTAATCCTAAAATAGCTCTACTTATTTATACAAGAGGCTACTAAACAGGTCAGCTCTAAAGATCCTTTAGATCCAACATTGGAGAAAGAAAAGGCCAATATTTAGGTCCACATGTTTCCTAATGAGCAATCCCAACATTAATATCATGACCAAAATTAACTGCACATGTCGGTCAACATCAAACAATTAAATTCCACCAATCGATGAACTCAGGAATCGAGAAACACCGAACCAAATCAGTAAAGAACAGAACAAAGCAATAATCGAGCTTGCCAGTGACCGACAGGAACACTTCACCGAGAACTCAAAAGAAGTTACTGAGTAAACAAAACAAGCTACTGAGTAGCCAAACAAGCTTTAGAACATATTTTGGTTGATCCAGGATTTCCATAAACCCAAGATTTTCTTGCATCAAGATGTGATCAAGCGCAGTTGACTATCTATCCAAAATGATGAAGGAGACTCTCTCCTAACTTGAATGTAAGCTAAAATGTACTCTAAAAATGAAAACTACTATGAAGATGCAAAGTGTGATTTGCAAGGTTCAATAGGTCCTTATTTTTATCACTGAGCCTTATTAAGGGACATTGCAAGATCATACAACCATCACTAGTGCAAGAACATATATGAATATATGAATATGATCTATATCAGATAGAATTTGGGAAACATATGTAAGCACTGAGGCATAATAGCCAAGATGACCTAAAAAAGGTTTCCAAGTTAATGTTGTAAGATTATACCAATATTGAAACATAAGCACCAAGATAACCATGAGTACGGTCTTGCATAAGTAAACACAATGTAACAGTTAAGGATATGGCTCCAAATCTCCCTAGTGTCCAAGGGGTCAAAGAAAGAAACACCAAGGATCATCAAAGTGATACCCATAGGCAAAAATTAGAAAAAACACATCCCATGCCCCCAGTCCTCTAGTCGTAACATCCCTGAGAGATTAAAGAGGGAAGATACAGTGAAAATCGTTAATCAATCATCATGCAAAGAAAATAAGTCATAACATGTCTCAGACATTTTATTTTAAGCATGGTGTGAAAAAGAAAAACATAATCACTGACTCGCTACGACCCATGCCTGTAGGTGAGAAATATCACACAATCCTAGACTGCGAACAAAGCATCGAATCAAGGTAGCATATCTGATAAGTGTTGAGAAACACTCGATGTCAAAGGTAGTATTGAGAAACATTGTTTGGGATGAGCCACTAAGAGACACCACTGCACACCAAAGGAGGATACATTTCATGCCCTCTATCCCTAGACAAAGACCAATCTCAAACCAAGGAGATAAGAGATGGGAGTTGAAAGGGTTCAAAAAGCAAAGTGACAAGATGATAGATATAAGTGGATGGGTCTCAAGTAGCACTTGTTTCCAGATTTGCACCACTTGGAAGGACTATTTTTTCTACCATGATGCCTATTTTCAGGTTTTCACGAAGGCACTTTTTCTCTTTTCTGATTTTTTTTCAGGACATTTTATAATTTTTAAAAAATTTTCAGCATCATTTTATGATTTATAAGATTTTTTAGGACATTAAGATATGTACAAAGCTCTAGAGAAACATGCATAAGAAATCTTCAGATGAAGGATGTTGATCAGTTCAGAGAGTATTTCCCCCCCAGGTGTAGAAAGTTGATAGGCACTGGATCCAAATGCAGCAGTAAATATGTAGGGACCCAGCCAATTTGGTTCAAACTTCCCTTTTTGTGCTCTATTCTGTTGATTTTTGGGATTCTCTCTCAAGATGAGATCTCTAACCTAAAATTCTCTAGAATGAACCTTTTTTTTATAGCTTTGTGGCATCCTTTTTTGATATACCCTCATGTGATCAAATGCATCTCTTCTACGCTCATCCATAAGTTCTAGCTCTTGTATGTTCCTGATTCTATAGTCATAATCTATGATGAGGCCCTTTAATGAAACCCTTAGGGAAGCTATCTCAACCTCAAGAGGTAAAACACCTTCAGATCCATAAACAAGTGCAAAGGGTGTAGCTCTAGTAGGTGTTTGAATGCTAGTTTTGTGAGCCCATAACACAGGGTTGATTTGTAAGTGCCAATCTCTTCCTGTCTTATTTACTATTCTATGTAAGATTTTTAGCAATGTCTTATTAGAAGCTTCATCCTATCCATTATCTTGAGGGTAGTATATTGAATACCAATGATTCTTAATCTTGAATTTCTTACATAACTATTTGAGATCCTTGTTTTTGAATTGTCCTCCATTATCAGTAACTATGGAGGAAGGTATCTCGTAGTGACAAATAATGTGATTGAGGATGAACAAAGACACTTGTTTCATAGAAGCAACTGAAAGAGGAACAACCTCAACCCACTTTGTAAAATACTTCATTATCGTGATGATGAACTTGTGCCCACTAGATGAGTTAGGGTATATTTGACCCACCAAATCAAAACCCGCTGCTGAAAAGGAAAATGTGTAACAGGTGGAATAAGTTCTCTTCCTGGAACATGGATCAAATTTCCATGTATCTAACACTTCTTATAGGATCTGGCATAGCACACGACATCTATCTACATAGTAGGCCAATAATAAACAACCCTTAGTATCTTTCGAGCTAGCGCAAGACCATTAGAATGAGACCCACATATGTCATCATGGAATTCAACTAACACACATTCAGATTAATATTTCTCTAGACACCTAAGAAGTGTTCCATCTAGACCCTTCCTAAACAAGTCACCATAGATGAGGGTATAGCGAGAAGCATTAAAAAAAAGTTATCATTTCTCATTGCAGGTTAAGTTATTAGGAATGATTTGGTCACTCAAGTAAGAGTAAATTTTAGCATAGCGAGAGGAATCATGGCTAATTACGGTACATGTGACATATTTATCAAGGGAATCATAAGCAGGGTAATGTAGTTCTTCCACCAGGAATTGAAATCTGGACTCATGCTCCTCTAACTGTAAGATAGAAGCCAAAGTAGCCATGGCATCAATCACCTTGTTTTCAGATCTAGGGATCTGTTAGAACATGAAAAAGGAGAAATAACTCTTGATATCATCAATCATCTTCTTTTAAGGAATCAATTTCTCATCTTTGGTTTGATATTCATTATTAGTTTGATTGATGACAAGCTGGGAATCTCCAAAAATATGCAGTTCAGCAATCCTCCATTCAATGGCTAGTTTAATTCCATTTGTCAAAGCCTCATATTCTGCTATGTTTTTTTGTTGATATAGTATATAGCTCTTTCTTTCCCATGTTCATCTTGTTGTGCCAATAATGCCCCCAGATATGTAGTTGTAGCTAAGATGTACAAAATAATGTGTTTCCCTAGGATAGGAGGCATTAAGATTGGAGTTTTAGCCAAATATTCTTTGATCTGATTGAGACTTTTCTCACATTCCTCATTCCATTTACATGTAACTCCTTTGTGTAAATTCTTATTGAAAGGTTGAGCTTTGTCAGCAAGTTGGGATATGAACCTCTTGATGGACTGAAGGTGCCTTTGTAGACTCCTTAATTGACTTATGTTTTTGGGAGGTGGTATCTCCATTATAGCTTGGACCTTTTCAGGGTCAACCTCAATTCCTTTAGCTGAAATGATGTATCCAAGTAGTTTTCCTGAGGTGATGCCAAAAGAACATTTCTTGGGATTTAATCTCAGTTGAAATTGTTCCATCCTATCTAAGATCAAACTCAAATCTTCAAGATACGTGTTCCTTTTCTTAGACTTTGCCAAGGTATCATCTACATAATCTTCCATGTTTCTATGCATCATGTCATGAAAGATGGTGGTCATAGCTCTTTGATAGGTAGCTCCTACATTTTTTAGTCCAAATAGCATGACATTCCAACAAAAGGTTCCCCATGCACATGTGAAGGTAGTCTTTTCTTGATCTTTAGGAGCTATTTTAATCTGATTGTATCTCGAGAAACCATCCATGAGAGAGTATATTTCATAATCCACAGTCATATCCACTATCATGTCCATGTTAGGAAGTTCAAATTCATCCTTGGGGAAAGGTTTTTTAAGATCTCATAAATGTGTGCATACACAAATGGATTTATCATGTTTAGATATATGTACAATATTTGAGATCCATTCAGCATAATCTATAGATCGTACAATTCCAGCACTAAAGAATTTTTCTAATTCAGCTTTGACCAAGAGAGCTATGTGTGGATGCATCTTTTGTAATTTATATTTGACTGGTTTAATACTAGGATCTATGGATATATGATGCATAATTAGATTAGTGTCTATCCCTAGCATGTCTACATATGTCCAAGCAAAATTAATTTTCTTTTCTCTGAAGAACTCAGTAAACTGTTATTTTTCATCTACTGACAAAGATTGAGCTAAATGTATGAGCTGAGGTGCTTCAATTGTCCCAATATTTATAGTTTGTGTCAGCTCTATCAAGACTAGAGATATATCTTGAAAATAAATAGGTAGACTACCAAGTACCTCATCCTCGGGTGCCTCAAAGAGGTTTTCACCCTTAGATACATCTTTTGTTTTTACTTTTTTAGGCTCTGACACCGCCACAAAGTGGTTTTTGCCATCAAAGTGTCCATTATTTTTTAAACTTATTTTTATCTTGTGAATAAGGTACTTGATATATGTCTTCATCATGTTTTTTTTTGGTTCACTAGTGGAAAAAACCACGGACTCAATAGCATTGAGGTAGTAGGCTATTTCATAGTCATTTTGGAAAGAAGGTAATGCAGGCTATTGGTTCTGTTGTGACTAATCAATAAGGTTGGGTTATGTGAGTGGGAGGGAAGTGATAAGTTCTAAAGAATTGATATGGGGGAATTCATCTCCAGTGACAAGATATTTTGATTCTATAAGGTCTCCCTCAAAAGTACCTAGATCCTTTTGATTCCTAGAGTGGTTAGCTTGATCAATGAAAGTAGCACGTAAGTTTGACTTGTCAAGACCTACAATTGACTCATCTATCACTTTAGTTTGGTTAGAATAAGTATATACTACATCTATTCCCAATTATGTTAACTCAACTCAGAGAGAATCCCATTCATATTCCTATGAGTCGACAATATTATTTACTCTCTATAATAATTGTGTCATGTTCTTGTGAATGCATTCTCTATTAGGATCTTCAACATATGACTCGTCACTTTGGTGAGATGTGGAAGCTTCATCATCATGTTCTAATAGAGATCCTTCTTCATTCCAAATAATGGTAGTAGAGGGAACAAATTTTACCTCATCATGGTTAAAAGTGTGAGTAGGCACAATCTCTCCTTCAGATTCACTATTATCAAGAGATGGGTTAAAAACCCGTTGCGCATTAGAAAATCCTAATTCATTCTTATCCTTAGATTTTCTTCCATTTTTATGAATCATAGGTTCAACAAAATCATGTTTCTTATCACTCAAAGGACCATGACCTGGGTAACCCATTCTAGCTAGGAACTCATAGCCTTTTCCATATCTTTTAGGAAAAACTGCAGCGGTCAACACAACTTCTTCAGGTTCTTTTCCTCTATAAACCCACTCTCTAATAGCTTGTTCTTCTCTTTCATCTTCTATAGGCACTAAGGAGTAGACAAAGGTTCCATACCATGTCATAGTGAAGGATGAAGGTTTCTTATCCTCTGAAGGTTTTCCATAAGATTGAGGAGAAATCGGAAGTGTAGTAATATAATCTAGTCGATATTCCCCCATCCCAAGATTTGGCATTTTTAAATTCTTATCACAATCAACAAGAGTAGTCTTAGTCTCATCAGTAGCTCTATTGTGTGGTACTAAGGATTCAGTAGTAAGTGCATTAATAGACATAGAACTATCTCCTAGAATGGAAATCTCAGTACCATTGAAAGGAAATTTTATGCACTAATGGTAGGTAGAGGGAACTTCTTGCATATCATGGATCCATGAACTCCCTAACAATATGTTGTAAGAAAGAGGGATATCAATTACTTGAAAGATCACATCCTTTTCAATTGGACCAACCCAAATAGGTAACACAATCAATCCTTTGGAAGACCTTTCAACTTCGTCATAGGCTTTTAAAGTAATCTTTTTCTTTGAATCAATGGTGAACATTGACAATCCCAGTTTCTTAATCACGTTGAAAGAACAAATATTTAACCCAGTGCCATTATCTATTAGCACTTGTTTGACTCGAGTTTGATAGATTTGGATTTCAATATGTAGGGCAAGGTTATGTGGGTGACTTAAAGACTTGTCATCTTCCTTATAAAATGAAATGAAATGTGGACCATAAATGTGATTAACCATTGTCTGAAATTGATCAGTATCAATATTTTTGGGGACACTTGTTGTTTGCAAAGCTTTCTCTAAGATCTCCTTTTGCGTAGGCAAAAACTCTAGCAACTCAAAGATTCAAATCTGGGCTAGAGTATACTGAAGTTGATCTATTATATTATAGTTTGACTTGCTAGAAGTAGAGGCTTGCTTCAAAGAGGATGTTACTTTCTTAGGATTAGCTTGCTTGGAAGAATTTGGACCCCTAAGTATTATTGGAAACTACAATTGAAACAATTTTTATATTGTCATTGATGTCAAACCTTAACTGGTGAGACAATTGTTATCTAGTAGAGTACCATATCTTTTGATTGATGAAGAGGATTTGAAAAGAGGAGATAACAAGAAGAAATAGTGAAAGGTTGAGTTATGAGAGACTACAATGGGTACTTGATTATTTGGAACATTGGAAAGGTAATGCATTTTTTATCTGTAACACTAAGTGAAGAAGCCAGTTGATTTGAAGCATGGAAGAAATGAGGAAAGAAAGTCTTAAAGCATAGGCTTAACCAAGAAAAAGAGTAGAAGATTAAAAAACTTAAGTGTAAGCTGAGTGATGCTAGTGTTGACCGAGTGCCAATATAAGCTGAGAAAATATAGTTTTGACCGAGCATCAATAATTATTGAGTATTAATAATTAAACTGAGGGAAGACCATGATTGTTGAGAAGAATAGTTTTAGCGATGACCGAGTTATCTAGTGATGACCGAGCAAAAGATAACAGTAATGACCAAGTGTCAATATTTTACAGTTTGTGAAGGGATTGAGATTCCTAGCCGACAAAGTTGAATTCTTGGAATATGTAAAACATGTTGAAGATAAGGATGAATGACCTAGAGCATTTAACACATGGTAAACCATTTTTATGCATGGATTCAAAGAGGAGTTAATTTGAGAAGTATCTAGAAGGATAAGAAGGAGAATGAATGTTGGAAGGATTTGATGAATCTGACCTAACTTAAGATCTATGGAGATGATTAAGCGGCAACAGATTAAGCTATATAATTGAGGAGATATAAGGATAACCTAATTGTAGGTTATGCAAAGAGGTTGATTTTGTTGATTGGAGAACCTAAGAAGAAGGCTGAGAAGAGTTGTAAAGAGCTGAACAATGTTGTGATGTGGTGATTGCTTGAAGGGATTCCAAGAAGATCAGAGATGGAGATGATAATGAAGGCCAGTTAGTAGATCATCATATGAGCTACATTAGATCTGTATTTGCAAAGTGAGTTGTATGTATCAGATTAGAACCTATTGTTACTTTCTAACCATTGTATCAGTTGAAATCCTTTAATCAAGGTTGACCTTAATCAAGGTTGACCTAATAGTCATTTGTAAATCCTTTAATCAAGGCGACATTCTAATGGAATGTTCTTAAGTCCTCAAAAAAGGCCACTCCTGATAGGGTGATTAAATCCTTTAACAAGGTCACACCTAATAGTGTGTATTGTAACCTTTAATAGGGTTGACTCCTTACAGAGCTCACTTCAGAAGAGTAAAAATTTGGTAGCATGTTATTGGTGGTTTTTCACAAATTTGGTTTCCATGTTGAATCTTGGTGTCATACTTGTGTGAATTTTATTTGATGTGTTATACTGTTAAGAGTTTTATATTTTGCAAGTTTATGTTACTGATTATATTCTATAGAGACCGAGTGGATTGATAAGTAGGTCTAAGTTGGTTGAAGTGTTTAAAGTTCAATTGGTACATCTGGACTTGAGGATAACTGATTCACTCCCCTCTCAATTATTCTAAATCATTCTAACAATTGGTATCAGAGCTTTTGGTGCTTGTAAGGAAAATTTTGAAGGTACTTGGAGCTAACTTAGATCAAAATGTACAAAAAGAAGGTACCAAAGCTGAACAAGGAGAACTTCCCTGTACGGAAAATTTTGATGAAGTTACACCTAGCTGGAATTGGAGATGTAGAAAAATAATATGTGGAACATGAATCCATAATAGTACCGACACCTTTGACATCCCAGCAGATGAAGGAAAAGAAAGAACACAATCAGGCAATGTTGGAGATTGCATCAGCCCTAAGTTATCCTGAATTTGAAGACATCAAGGACTGTACCAATACAAATAAAATGTGGGACACATTGACAGCTATCTATGGTGGAGACACAAATGTACTAAGAGCCAAATCTGAAACCTTGAGAGGTAAGTTTGATGAAATGAGAATGTTAGAAGGTGAGACTATTGTGCAATATTGTGCCAAAGTTAAAGAGGTTGTAAATGCTATTAGAGGAGCTAATGGAAATATTGATGATGAAACTATTATTAGCAAGGTATTGAGAACCCTACTTCCTATTTATGCTATTAGAGTTTCTGTAATACAAGAACTGAGATGTGCTCCTGGTAATAACTTAATTTTGGAAGGTTTAGTTGGTAGAATTGCTGCTTTTGAGTTGTCAATTTTTGATAGTTTCACTACTCATAATATTGAATATGCATTCAAATCTCAAATGGTTCTTCAAAAGTCTAAGAAAGGAAAAAAAAGATGTGTGAACAATGACAGTGACACTTCTGATGATGATCTTGATGATCTTGAGGCACTTATGGATAGAAGATTACCTAGAGGAAAAGGAAAATTTAAAGGTAACCTTTTTATAATCTATTTTTCATGTAACAAAGTTGGCCATATTGCAGCAAGATTTCCTAACAAGAATGATAAGGATGAAATAAAATAAAACAAGTACAAAGACAAAAGGGATGACAGATATTACAAAATGTATAAGGACTACAAGGATAAAAGGCAAGAAATCTTGTTATATTATTGAAGAAGAAATTGACAGTGAATATGATGAATCTAATGATCATGATGTAGAAGTTGTTTATGTTGCTATAAAAGATGATTCTGATGAAGATGAGAAAACTGCACTTATTTCATATGTGAGTAAAGGTGATAGATGTATAATTGATAGTGGTTTCTCACGTCACATGATTGGTGATAAAAGTAAGTTTGAAACCTTAAATCATTATGAAGGTAGTAGTGTTAAGTTTGGTAATGATGCACAATATCTTGTGAAGGCAAAAGGATCAATAAGATTGACTGATAAGATCAGATGTGATAATGCTTATTGGGTTGAAGGACTTAACTATAATTTGTTGAGTATTGCATAGTTGAACAACTTTGTTTACCGAGTTGAATTCCATCACAAAAAGGCTAAGATATTTAATGCTATTGGTGAACTAATTGGAAGTGGAGAACAAACAAGAGGTAATTTGTTCTATCTAGACCTATCTAATGAGACATGTTTGTTTGCACAATTTGATGATGTATGGTTATGGCATAAGAGGTTGTGTCATGTGAACTTTGATAATTTGGTAAGAATTAGTAAGATGAAAAGAGTCAAAGGATTACCAAGATTGAAGAAACTTGATAATGTGATGTGTAAGCAATGTCAATTAGGCAAAATGACAAAGTCTAGTTTCAAGAGAAAAACCTATACTTCTGATGATATTTTGGAATTGGTTCATATGAACCTTTGTGGATTGGAGTGCAAAGCTACTGCAGTGACAAATATTTCAATTTGTATGTTGATGACTACTCTAGAATGATGATTGTGATGTTTCTTAAAGAAAAATCTGATGCCTTTCAGTTGTTTAAGTGGTATTTGGCAAAGGTTGAGAAAGAAACGGGTAAGAGCTTGAAATGTTTGAGATCTGACAAAGGAGGAGAGTTCATATCTAATGAGTTCAACATATTCTACAATGATACAAGAATTAAGAGATATATGTCTACACCAATTACCCCTCCATAGAATGGTATAGTAGAAAGAAGGAATAGATCAATCATCGATTGTACTAGAACATTGATGATAAAGAAAAATGTTGCACAAAAGTACTAGAGAGAAGTTGTAAGTCAAGAAAGGTACAAATGCTACACCTTTTGAGTTATGGTATGGCTATGCACCTAATGTGAAATAATTTAAAGTATTTGGAAGAAAATGTTATATACTAGAGGATAATAGGAATGGAATACTTGATGCTAAAAGTGATGAAGGCATATTCCTAGGTTATTCCATTAAGAGAAAAGCTTATAAGTGTTTGAATTCTAACACTAACAAAGTTGTGGAAAGTGCAAATGTGAAAGTTGATGAATATGTAGAAAAGAATGAAATTGAATGCAAGCAGGAACCTAAAGATTACAGATCTTTCATATATATGGAAGAAGGAGAGCCCAACAATTTATCTAAACTAGAGAACAAAGTTATTGAGCCACAGCAAGAATCTGTCAATTTACAACAAGAAGATGTCGAGCATCAGGAGGAAGCTCCTGAGCAATCCGAAGAGGAAGCAAAGATAAAAAATGAACCTGAAATGAATTTGTAAGATGAACCTGAAGAACAACAGCAAGAAGAAAGGTGACCATAACCTACATTAGCACAGTATGTGAGAAGAAATCACAAACCAGATCAAATCATTGGAGCAAAAGATTCAGGAGTCATGAAAAGAAGTAAGCTAAAAAACCAAACATGCTTGTTATGTGAATTTGAGACTAAAATAGTGAAATATGCTTTAGAGAATGAAGATTGGATTCAATCCATGCATGAAGAAATTGAGCAAATAGAAAAGAAAAAAACCTGGACACTAGTACCTAGACCAAAGGACAAGAATGTTATTGGAAAAAAGTGGGTGTTCAGAAATAAGCTGAATGAGCATGGAGAAGTCACAAGGAACAAAGCTAGATTGGTATGCAAAGGATATGCACAAGAAGAAGGCATTAACTATGGGGAAACATTTTCCCTAGTATCTAGATTGGAAGGAGTTAGAACTCTATTTGCATATGCATCTTACAAAGGATTCAAAGTGTATCAAATGGATGTCAAATATGCATTTCTAAATGGAATACTAGAAGAAGTATACATTTAACAACCAAAAGGATTTTTTGATCCAAGCAAGAGGAACATGGTTTGTAAGCTACACAAAGCATTGTATGGATTGAAACAAGCCCCTAGAGCATGGTATGAGAGATTTCATAATTACTTGGTAAAAATTGGATTTGCAAGAATAAATGACAATAGCAATTTGTACTTGAAGACTGAAAAAGGTAAAGGGATATTGCTAGCTGAAATATTTGTTGATGATATCATATTTGGAGGACAAGATGCACTATGTCAAACATTTGCAAATGAGATGCAAATTGAATTTGAAATGTCTATGTTTGGAGAGATCAAATTCTTTGTTGGGTTTATCTGATGGAGAAAGGTATCTGCATTACTCAATATAAGTATATCAAAGAGATATTGAAAACCTTTGGCATGGAGGACTCTAGACCAGTAAGTACACCCATAGCTATTAGACAGAAACTATCAAAGAATGATGAAACAGCAGAAGTGAATTAAACCTTGTATAGGTCAATAATTGGAAAGCTACAATATGTTGTTCACAGCAAACCAGATATTGCATTAGTAGTTGGGATTGTTGCAAGATTTTATGAAAATCCTAAAGAGAATCACATGATGGTAGTGAAAATGATACTGAGATATCTAAAAGGAACAAAGGATTATGGATTGTATTACAAGAAAAATGACAAGTTTAAGCTAAAAGTTTATATTGATGCAAATTGGGCAGGAAATTTGGATGATAGAAAGAGTATAAGTGGTGATGCGTTCTTTCTAGGAAAGAGATTAGTCTCATGGACAAGCAAGAAATAGAATTACATTTCTCAATCTATAGCAGAGGCTGAATATGTAGTAGCAGCAGTTAATTGTTCAAACATAGTGTGGATAAAGCAATTGTTGAAAGGTATGAAGGAAGAAATCATTAAGCTAGTTGTTTTTTTATGTGATAACACAAGTGTTATCAATATATCAAAGAACCATGTGATGCACACTAAGACTAAGCATATTGCTATCAAGTATCATTACTTGAGAGAGTTAGTTCAAGACAAAGAAGTGAGACTCCAGAGTATGTGAATACAAAGGAATAGTTAGTAGATATATTCACTAAAGCTTTACCTAAGGATGCACATGAGTATCTAAGAGGTAAATTAGGGGTGATTCCCCTAACTAAGGCTACCTAGAATCATTTAGGAGTGTTTCATCAAATGTATTACTTAGAATATCTGACAAATTGATGCAAGGAGGTCACACTTTAGAAGATGCCTAAATTTGTGAAAATTAAAGCACAAGAAGTTGATCATTCATAAGAAAGATGACAGAGGGAGTATATAGTTCAAAGAACTAACATGAGGATATTACATAGTGAAGATGAATGTCTATGGCATTGGTGTCAAAGAGGGAGAGATTTCGTAACTTGCGGAAGAGATTCACAGGTGAAGTTACCATGAATAGTTAAGGGAGAGATTCAGTAAAGTGGTGTACAAACAAAGAAAGAGAAATATATCCAAGAGGGAGCTGATATTTGGATGAGAATCAGAATGAAGCTAAAGATATTAATGAAGATCTTATCACAAAGAGAGTTGACAAAAGTTACTTCAATACATACTTTTTGGATTGTATGGTAATTATGCATATGGTGTTGCATGTGGTGTTTCCATCAATGCCAAAGAGGAAGATTGTTGGAAACTATAATTGAAACAATTTTTATATTGTCATTTATGTCAAACCTTAATTGGTGAGACAATTTCTATCTAGTAGAGTACCATATCTTTTGATTTATGAAGAGGATTTGAAAAGAGGAGATAACAAGATGACCTAGTTAAAGGTTGAGTTATGAGAAACTATAATGGGTACTTGATTAGTTGGCACATTGGCAAGGTAATGTGTTGTTTATCTGTAACACTAAGTGAAGAATCCAATTGATTTGAAGCATGGAAGAAATTAGGTGATGCAGGAGCATCTTGGGTCTTGAGCAATCTTGCATCGCCAAAAACATTTCTTGTTTCATGTACCTGTTTGATGTTCATTTTGTAGCCGTTGTTGTGGTTGGTTTCTTGCCTTGCGCAATTAATGCTATGCCACGGACCTATTTTAGGACCTTCTCCTAAGGGCACATGTCCTAATTCATTCAGACCTAGAATTTATTTCCATTTCCCTCGGATATCGATTTGCCACTAGTTTCACATGAAACATGTGGTATTTCTCCTTGCGCAGTACCATGCGTGGAAATTGGATCTTGCACGGTTGGGGATTTGTTCTTGGGTCATGTGTAGACCTAAATGTAACAACGCATCATGTTTTGTTATTTCTTGCTTTAGTTTTGGTTTCTCCTCCTAAGTGGACCTATATTGTAACTAAATTCCTAACTGGCCGACTTGTGGCTTTGTTGGCTATATATTTGGAGTTTTGGTTGTTGTAGAGGTAGAGAGTTTGGGAATATAGGAAGGTGGTAAGAAGAGAGATGTGAATTGTAATTCTAAATTCATAATTTCATTATATAAGGCCAAAACCTGGAAGGCCTCACAGCCGGGCATGTTGTTGAATTTATATTAATTGCACCAGTGTGGTTGCCTGTTGATTGCCTATATTCATTATGTTTCATGGTATTTTGTGTTGTTCAAACATTTCTTCCATGTGTAACTCTTTACAGGGCATGTTAGTGGGTTTAAGTAGAGTCAATTAGCCCTAATTCTGCCTATACCTATCCTGCACTTGTGCCAAGTGGTATCAGAGCTAGTTCTTTCTTTTGGATTGGATTGTGGAGAACCTTATTGGATTGGTTGTAGGGTGGTAGATCTAAGATTTGACCTATAAATTGTAGAAGGTTACGATCTTGCTAGAACTTGATTGTTAAGATTGTTTGGGGTAGAGGAAATGATAATACTATCCCGGATATGTTGAGGCAGATTACAACTAGGCTTGAAGTTGTAGAGAAATCCTAGAGAAGAGGCACACATCTTGAATATGTTAGTGATGAAGAAGAGGTAGCACCTAATCTTGAACCTGAAGTTGAAAAAAATGAGGAAAGACTCTTGAGAGTTTTATCTAAGGCTAACTCCAGGCCTGCAGTTGAAGTTTCTTTCTATGATGGAAGACTTGAGACCGATACACTTTTGGATTGGATCTTTGAGATGGATAAATACTTTGAGTATGAAGGTACTCCTAATAATAAGAAGGTTAAGATAGCAATCACAAAGTTAAAAGGTCATGCATCTCTTTGGTGGGATCATTTGCAAACTGAGAGACAGAAGAGAGGAAAGGAAAAGATCAAGAAATGGATGAAGATGCTTGGAAAGATGAAGAAGAAGTTTCTTCCAGCTGATTACCATGTTAGTTTGATGAGAAAAATGCAAAATTTGAGATAAAAGGACATGAGTGTGAAAGAATATACTGAGGAATTTTACAAATTGGATATTAGATCTGGACATGTGGATGATGAAGTTGAGAAGGTAGCTAGATACCTGAATGGCCTAAGGACATCGATTCAAGATGAGATCAGTTATGTTAAAATAGATAGTGTGGAAGAAGCATACCAATTTTCTTTGAAGGCAGAAGAGTGATTGACAAAAAGACATGATCAAAGATAGTGAGGAAGAGGTGGTAGATTTTAGAGAAGTAGAGGTAGAGTTTATGGAGAAAGTAACAGATCTAACAATGAAATACAAGATAGAGGATGGAAAGATGAACCTACTGGTAGAAGAGGTAATTATTCTAGAGGTAGCTATATTGGTTACTCTAGGAATAACAATAGTGGGAAAAGAGAAGAGAAATCTTGGTTTAAAGGTACTTATTACAAATGTGGTGAAGAAGGACATAGAGCCTTTGAATGTACTAACTCTAGAAAGAAGACTAGAGGTAATGGAAGAAATAATTTGGCTTGTGAAGAAGTTGAGGAATTATATAATGAACCTAAACATGGTGAAAACTTGATGCTAAGAAGGATCTTGTGGAATGAAGAAGTTGATGAGGAACCTATTCTGAGGAAAATTTTATTTAGAACCAAATGTAAGATCATTGACAAATGTTGCAAGGTAATCATTAACAGTGGAAGTTATGATAATTTGGAATCCGAAGAGCTAGTTAATAAATTACAGTTGTAGATATTGAGACATCCTAAGCCTTACCATATTTATTGGATCTAGAAGGAGCATAAACTAATTGTAAGTGAATAATGCCTTGTTAAATTCAAAATTGGAAGTTATCGTGATGAAGTTTTGTGTGATATTATGCATATGGATTGTTGTCATATTCTTTTCGGTAGACCTTGGAAATATGATAGGAAAGCTTTTCATGATGGTAGATTGAATCAATATACTATTTGGATGGATGGGAAGAAACAAGTATTATTTCCTTTAGTAGAGAATTTTGATAAAGGTCACTGTACTACTGATGCAGGAGCATCCTAGGATTCTTGGCAATCCTGTATCAACCAAAAATATGTTTGTCTTTGAAGGTAGATTTTTAGTTTTGATCTTGGTTTGGAGAGTTCTTGCTCAATTTGGGAGAGTGGTTGCTCGGTTTGTGTGGTTACAAGGGTGCTCGGTCTCTGAAGAACGCTCGGTAACTGAAGGCGTCAGTTCATTGGCACTTTGTAATAACTATGTTGCTCAGTCATGCTTGGCATGGTTGGTTGACTAGCACTCAGTTATTTCCTCTATTGCTCGGTGTTCTTACTTACCGACTAGATTATTTGGATGAATCAACTTGGCTAACTGGTGCATTTAATTTGGGTCACACTCCTCAAGTTATGGATTGACCGTTGGATGTGTGGGGACCTAGATCTAGTGTGTTGCATTCTTCTATGTGGATCTGATGACCGTTGGGGCCATCTTTTGAAGATTTTATTTATTTTGTAAGGCTATGTGAGAGATGACTGATGTTTTAGTATTTAATATTTGTTTATAGAGATTTAATGTTTCATCAACCGACTTGTGGCTAGGAATCAGTATTTATAGGATGCTTGGGTATATGTTTAGGGAGGAGATTTTTGGTTGGAAGGTTAGTATCCTATGAGCTTAGGAGTAGGAAGATTGCTTGGAAGTTTGAGTACAAGTTTAGATCTTTCCTAGGTGCCTACTAGTGTGTTGCATGTTGCAGACCTGGACTAGCTAGATGCTAATGTTGGGGAAAAGATTTGGATCCTATGAGATGTTGTAGAATGTAACTTGCTTTGTAATTGGCCATAACTGAGAGGGCCTTATAGCTTGGCAATTGCATGTAATCGGTGTTTTCATGAATAAAGACTTATGTTTCATTGCAGATTTGTTATTGTTATTGTGTCTTTTCACTGCATATTGGTTTGGTTGTAAGGTTGATCAGTTCTTAATTGGATCCACCCACCTTGACTACATTAAGTGGTATCAGAGTGAAGTTTGTTCCTATTTGAGCAAAGTTTGTTCCTGTTGCAGCCAAGTGGATCTTGTGTATCTAGATCTTGATTTGAAGATGCCTCCAAGGAGAAATCGTGAGATCTCTGAAGAAGAAGAAACTACTGGTGAATTTTGTCTTGATGATTTTAGGGCTTTGCAAAAACAAGTGCAAGACCTATAAGAGGAGTTGAGAAAGAAGAAGCCTACCTTGAAAGAGGATAGTGATGATGAATCTGAGGAAGATCATTTTGAAGAAGCTGTCAAAGAAGCTAGAGATTCTGAGGAGAATCGAATTCTGAAAGCTATGTCTAAGATTGGGAAGAGACCTAAGATTGAAGTTTCTACATTTGCTGGAAGCCTTAGGCCTAAAGAATTGATTGATTAGATCAATGAGATTGATGAATACTTTGAGTATGAAGAAATAGAAGATCCTGATAGGGTTAGATTTGCAAAGACTAAATTGAAAGGTCATGCAAATATCTGGTGGAGAGAAGTTCAGTTGGAAAGAGGTAGAAGAGGAAAAGAAAATATCACTAAGTGGAACTGAATGGTTGATAAGTTGAAGAAGCAATTCATTCCGATGGATTATGAATTGGACATGTTTAAGAAGATGCAAGCTTTGAAGCAGACTAACAAATTGGTATAGGAGTATACTGAGGATTTTTATAGAATCTTGATTAGGAACTTACTGTGTAGATGACAACAATCAATGATGCATATCAGATGGCATTAAAGATTGAAGAGAAGCTGAATAGGAAGTATGAAGGAAAATAGAACAATAGGAACCGAGGAGGTAAAACTGGTGAAGCAGTTGCTGAGAGTAATGTGGTAGAGAATCCTAAGTCTGATGTGAGATCTAGCAGTGGTCAAGTGACTAAGAATGCTAGATAGAGAGGAAAGTATCAGAATGAGTTCATTGGCACTTGTTATAACTATGGTGAAGTTGGTCATAGAAGTTGGCAGTGTCCTAAGAAAAGGGTTGCATTGGCTACTGAAGAAGATATTGAGAATGTTCTTGAGCAAGGTGAATGTCTTGTCACTAGGAGATTGGCTGCATGTGTTCCTGAATAGGTGCAAAGAAGGAATTTGTTCATAACCTGATGTAAGTGAAAAGATAAGGTATGTAATGTTCTAGTTGATGGTGGCAGTTCTAAAAACCTTGTTTCAGATGAAATGGTTAGTAAATTGAATTTGGAAAGAAGGAAGCATCATAATCCTTATTAGATTAGTTGGATACAAGATGTTTCTAAGGTTAGATTTGAAGAACAATGCTTGGTTAAGTTTCAGATTGGATCTTACCATGATGAGATATTGTGTGACATATTACCGATGGATGCTTGTCATCTGTTGCTCGGTAGACCCTAGTAGTTTGACAAAAATGTTTTGTTTGATGGTCATGCTAATACCTATGTGGTTAAGCATGAAGGAGCCTGGCATAAGTTGATACCTTTACAAGAGACAGGGGTTAAAGGATGTGGATTTATCAGGTGTTGTCCTTATGACAAACCTTGGGAGTGGAAGGTTGATGAACCTATTCTTGTCGAGTCTAGTTTGAAGGAGAAGAAGAATGATATCTCTAAAGAGTTTGTTGAGATTAAGAAATAGATGATTTTGCTTGTAGAGATGATTCAACAGATGGTGACATTTATGACACAGAGAGATACAGATGATATTGAGTTGGTTAAGGAGTCTGAGAAGGATGAACCTTATTGAGGCACTGATGTGGTCGGTAGTGGTTAGAGTCGGTTGCTATCTGTTGCCGACTGAAGGGATAAACAAAGTGGAAGAAAGAAGGACTTTCTGCATAAGAAGTGAATGAAGTGAATACTACTTGGGATGAAGAACAAGAAGAGATGTGGGTGAAGAACAAATTTGGCACACTTGTTCTGATTCCCTTGAGGTGTTCCTGATTTCCTTATAAGAAAATCTTTCTTACCTGGGGTGTCTGATGCAGGAGCATCCTAGGATTCTTGACAATCCTATATCAACCAAAAATATGTTTATCTTTGAAGGTAGATTGTTAGTTTTGATCTTGGTTTGGAGAGTTCTTGCTCGGTTTGGGAGACTGGTTGCTCAGTTTGCGTGGTTACTGGGGTGCTCGGTCTCTGAAGAACGCTTGATGATTGAAAGCATTAGTTGAATGGCACTCAGTAATAACTATGTTTCTTGGTCATGCTTGGTGTGGTCGATTGACTGGCACTCAGTTATTTCCTCTATTGCTCGTTGTTCTTACTTACCGACTAGATTATTTGGATGAATCAACTTTGTCGACTGGTGCATTTAATTTGGGTTGCACTCCTCAAGTTATGGATTGACCGTTGGACATGTGGGGACCTAGATCTGGTGCATTGCATTCTTCTATGTGGATCTGATGACCATTGGGGCCATCTTTTAAAGAGTTTATTTATTTTGTAAGGCTATGTGAGAGCTGACTGATGTTTTAGTATTTAATATTTGTTTATAGATATTTATTGTTTCATCAGCCGACTTGTGGCTGGGAATCAGTATTTATAGGATGCTTGGGTAGATGTTTAGGGAGGAGATTGTTGGTTGGAAGGTTAGTAGCTTGCGAGCTTAGGAGCAGGAAGATTGCTTGGAAGTTTGAGTACAAGTTTAGATCTTTCCTGGGTGCCTACCAATGTGTTGCCTGTTGCAGACCTGGACTAGCTGGATGTTGATGTTGGGGAAAAGATTTGGATCCTATGAGATCTTGTAGATTGTTACTTGCTTTGTAATTGGCCATAACCGAGAAGGCCTTATAGCCTAGCACATTGCATGTAATCGGTGTTTTCATGAATAAAGACTTATGTTTCATTGCAGATCTGTTATTGTTATTATGTATTTCCACTGCATATTGGTTTGGCTGCAAGGTTGGTCAGTCCTTAATTGGATCCACCCACCTTGACTGCATTAACTAAAGTCAAAGTATGCTTGGTTGATGGTAAAAAGTTTGCACGAGAAATGAAAGAACAAAATATTTGTTTTGCTTTAATTCCAAGGAAAACTAAGAAACAAGATGAGTTAGAACATGCACCTGAGGTTAAACCTTTGTTAACTGAATTTCATGACATCATTTATAATAATGTACCTGATGGTTTGCCTCCTATGAGAAGTATAAGTCATTGTATGGATTTGATACCTGGAGTTAGTTTTCCTAATAAAGTACCACATAGGTTGACACCTGATGAAAAGATTGAGTTAAATAGACAAGCGCAAGAATTTCTTGAGAGAGGTTTGATTAGGGAAAGTTTGAGTCCTTGTGCAGTACCTATTGTGTTAGCACCTAAAAAGAATGGACAATGGACAATGTGCACTGATTCTAGAGCTATAAACAAGATAACAGTAAAGTAAATATTTCCTTTGCCTAGGATGGATGACCTAATGGATAGTTTGAGTGGAGCAAAGTATTTCACAAAGATTGATTTGAAAAGTGGATATCATCGTATTAGGATTAGAGAAGGGGATGAATGAAAACTACTTTTAAGACTAATGAAGGTTTGTATGAATGGTTGGTTATGTCTTTTGGTCTGACTAATGCACCTAGTACTTTCATGAGGCTGATCAATGAAGTTTTGAAAAGATTCTTGGGTAAGTTTTTGATTGTATATCTTGATGACATTTTGATATTCAGTAAGAGTAAGGAAGAACATCTTGAACATATCAGACAAGTATTGCAGAGATTGAAGGAAGAAAAGTTACTAATTAATTTGAAGAAATGTTCATTTATGAAAGAGGAGATTGTGTACCTTGGTTTTTTAATTTCAGCTGATGGATTGAAGATGGATCCTGAGAAAGTGAGAGTTCTACTTGATTGGCCTACACTAGAGAATGTTGGAGAGGTAAGATCATTTCATGGATTGACAAGTTTTTATAGGAAGTTCATCAAAAATTTTAGTTCTATTTGTAATTCTATGACTGAAACTATGAGAGGAGATAAAAGGGATTTCAAATGGACACATGGAACATAAAAGAGTTTTCAAACACTGAAACAAAGAATTGCAGAGTTGCCTACACTTGCTTTTCCTGATTTCAGTAAAGTTTTTCAAGTTGAATGTGATGCTAGTGGAAGTGCAATAGGAGCTATTTTGAGTCAAGAAGGAAGACCTATAGCTTTCTTTAGTGAGAATTTGAATGATGCTAAGAGAAAATATTTAGTTTATGACCAGGAATTCTATGCTATTGTTCAAGCTTTAAAGAAATGGAGACATTATTTGATGCCTAAATATTTTGTGTTGTATACTGACCATAAAGCTTTGCAGTATTTGGAAAGTCAGAATAAATTGAATCAGAGACATATGAAGTGGGTTGAGTTCTTACAAAAATTTTCCTTTTCATTGAAGCATAAGAGTGGACATTTGAATAAATTTTTTGATGACTTGAGCCGAAGAAGAAAATTTGCTGACAGAAATGAGAGTTGAGGTACTTGGTTTTGATGATTTGAAGTGTTTGTATGAAACTGACCTTGATTTTGCAGAGCCTTGGAAAGCTTGTAAGGAACAAATAGTGAGTGATAAGTGGACTGATTATTTTATTCAAGAAGACATCTTGTTTAAGGGAGTTCATTTGTGCCTACCTAGAGGATCTATGAGAGAGAGTATAATAAAGGAGAAGCATAGTGGTGGACTTGCTGGACATTTTGGGATTGATAAGACTATGAAATTGATTTCAAAAAGATACTTTTGGCCATAGATTTATAGGGATGTACAAAGAATGGTTAGATGTTGCAGAATTTGTCAAATAGCAAAAGGAACTAGTCAAAATTTGAGATTTTATACACCTTTTCCTGTACCTGATAGACCTTGGGAAGATGTGAGTATGGACTTTGTTCTTGGATTGCCTAGAACTCAGAGAGGTAATGATTCTATTTTGGTAGTGGTTGACAAATTTTCTAAAATGGCACATTTCATACCTTGTAAGAAGCCATCTGATGCATTACATGTAGCTGACTAATTCTTCAAGGAAGTGGTAAGATTGCATGGTTTTCTGAAATCTACTGTTTCAGACAGAGATACTAAGTTTACTGGTTACTTTTGGAGAGCACTTTGGAAGAAGATGAATATAGACTTGAAGTTTAGTTCTACATTTCACCCTCAGACAGATGGACAGACTGAAGTTGTGAACAGAAGTTTGGGAAACTTGTTGAGATGTTTAGTTGGAGATAAGCCTGCTAATTGGGATTTAGTTTTGGCACAAGCAGAGTTTGTGTATAATAATTTTGTGAATAGAAGTACTAAGAAGACACCATTTGAGATTGTTACTAGATTTCATCCTAAGGGAACCATAGAGTTGAGAGATTTTCCTACTAAGAAAAGAAGAAGTGTTGAAGCTGAGGATTTTGCAGTCTTCGTGAGAACTTTACATGATGAAGTCAAAATGAATTTGGAGGATAGTAATCTGAAATATAAACATAGAGAAGATAAGAGAAGGAGACATAAATCTTTTGAAGTTGGAGATAAGGTTATGATTCATTTGAAGAAGAATAGATTTCCATTTGGTACCTACAACAAGCTGAAAATGAAGAAATTTGGACCTTGTAAGATTCTGAAGAAGTTTGATAGTGGAAATGGTTATGAAGTACAATTACCAGAGGACATGGATATATCACCTATATTCAACATTGTTGATATCTTTGAGTACTTTGAATCAATTGATGAGATTTGGGAGATGATATGGATTACCCTAAGAAGGACAGAGACAACATTGAGAAGATCCTGAATAGTAGAGTGAGCAAGAGTACAAGAGGAAAAGATTACATGGAATACCTAGTTCAGTGGAAGGACAAGCTAGTTGAAGATAGTTCATGGATTACACAAGCTGAGTTGGATCTTTATGATTCAGGTCAAAATATGAGCAGTGCCTAATGTGGACATCAGTTCTTTTATTACCCCAGGTGTCTGATGCAAGAGCATCTTGGGTCTTGAGAAATCTTGCATTGCCAAAAACATTTTATGTTTCCTGTACCTATCATATGTTCATTTTGTAGCCATTGTTGTGGTTGGTTTCTTGCCTTGCGCAGTTAATGCTATGCCATGGACCTATTTTGGGACCTTCTCCTAAGGGCACATGTCCTAATTCATTCAAACCTAGAAGTTATTTCCATTTCCCTCAGATATCAATTTGTCGCTAGTTTCACATGAAACATGTGGTATTTTGCCTTGTGCGGTTCCGTGTGGGGAAATTGGATCTTGCACGGTTGGGGATTTTTTCTTGGGTCATGTTTGGACCTAAATGTAACGATGCATCATGTTTTGTTATTTCTTGCTTTAGTTTTGGTTTCTCCTCCTAAGTGGACTTATATTGTAACTAAATGCCTGACTGGCCAACTTGTGGCTTTGCTAGCTATATATTTGTAGCTTGGGTTGTTGTAGAGGACGAGATTTTGGGGAATATAGGAAGGTAGTAAGAAGAGAGATGTGAATTGTAATTCTGAATTCATAATTTCATTATATGAGGTCGAAACCCGGAAGGCCTCACAGTAGGGCATGTTGCTGAATTTATATTAATTGCACCAGTGTGGTTGCCTATTGATTGCCTATATTCATTGTGTTTCATGGTATTTTGTGTTGTTCAAACATTGCTTCCATGTGTAACTCTTTGCAAGGAATGTTAGTGGGTTTAAGTAGAGTCAATTAGCCCTGATTCTGCTTATACCTACTTTGCCCTTGCGTCATGAGGAAAGAAAGTCTTAAAGCATAGGCTTAATCGAGAAAAAGAGCAGAAGATTAAGAAACTTAAGTGTAAGCCGGGTGATGCTAGTGTTGACTGAGTGCCAGTATAAGTCAAGAAAATATAGTGTTGACTAAGCATCAATAATTATCGAGTATCATGAATTAAATTGAGAGAAGACAGTGATTTCTGAGAAGAATAGTTTTAGCGATGACCGATTTATCTAGTGATGACTGAGAAGAACACAATGATGATCGAGTGTCAGTATTTTATAGTTTGTGAAGGGATTGAGATTCCTAGTTGATACGGTTGAAATCTTGGAATATGTAAAATATGTTTAAGATAAGAATGAATGACCTGGAGCATTTAATGCATGGTAAACCATTTTTACGCATGGATTCAAATATAATTTTTGAGAAGTATCTAGAAGGATAAGAAGGATAACTAAATTTTGGAAGGATTCGATGAATCTTACCTAACCTACGATCTATGGAGATGATTAAGTGGAAAAAGATTAAGCTATCTAATTAAGGATATATAAGGATAACCTAATTTTAGGTTATGTAAAGAGGTTTTTTTTCTGTTGATTGATGAACCTAAGTAGAAGGCTAAGAAGAGTTGTGAAGAGCTGAATAAAGTTGCGATGTGGTGATTACTTGAAGGGATTCCAAGTAGATTAGAGATGGAGATGATAATGAAGGCCAGTCAGTAGATCAACGTATGAGCTACATTGGATATGTATTTTCAAAGTGAGTTGTATGTATCAGATCAGAACCTACTATTACTTTCTAACCATTGTATCAGTTGAAATCCTTTAATCAAGATTGACCTAACAATCATTTGTAAATCCTTTAATCAAGGTGAAATTCTAATGGAATATTCTTAAGTCCTCAAACAAGGCCACTCCTAATAGGGTGATTAAATCCTTTAGCAGGGTCACACCTAACAGTGTGTATTGTAACCTTTAACAGGGTTGGATCCTCATAGAGCTCACTTCAGAAGAGTCAAAATTTGGTAGCATGTTACTGGTGGTTTTCCCCAAATTGGGTTTCCTCATTAAGTCCTAGTTTCATTCTTGTGTGAATGTTATTCAATGTGTTATACTATTAAGAGTTTTATATTCTGCAATTTTATGTTGCTGATTATATTCTATAGAGACCGAGTGGATTGATAAGTAGATCTGAGTTGGTTGAAGTGTTTAAAGTTCAACTAGTATATCTGGACCTGAGGATAAATTATTCACACCCCCGCCCCCTTTAGTTATTCTAAATAATTATAACAAGAATAACCTTGCATTGACTCCTAATGACAGCATTTAGACTTTTCCGATGTGAAAGAGAGTTGACACCTCTAAGCATGATCATGTTTGTATGCTCATTGTAAGATTGGGGTTGTGTGGAAGAACCAACACCTTTCAAGATAACCTTAGGTGCCCGATCAATATCTGAATCATAGTGGGGTCCATTAGGTCTCACCATGTTAATGTTTTCATTCATTGGTTCAATCATATTCATAACATTTTCACTATTCGTATAAGTATAGTTGATCTTAGCTCCCTCATCTTTCTTTGATGTTTCTCCTTTATCATACTTGGGGAGTTGTTCCTTAATATCCTTATGATAAAAATTATTAACAAGACCATCTATGCCAACATTCCCATCCTCAATAAGATCTTGAATGACATGTTTCAAATGTATGCAATTGTCAATCTTGTGTCCTTTTTTCTTATGATATACTCATAATAATGGTTGTCATTTCACCACCTGGGTTTCACCTCTGGCTCATAAGGTTTAGAATATTCAGGTAATGTGATAATCTTGTTGGCAAGTAAGGTCCTAAGTATCATATCATATGAATCTCCCAAAGGGGTAAAATCATGCTTAGGATTAGGTGCCCGTGAAGATTTAGCCTTATTAGAATCATTAGACTTCATAGCTTCTTGTTGTCAACTTGTTAGAATAGCACTAGCCAAGTTGAAAATGGGCTCTTTAGGCTTAGGCTGATCAACAACACCATCATTAACCACATGCGTGTTCTTATTCCAAGGCTTAATTTTGTCTTTTTTATATCGATTACCATTTTTAGATTTATCCTTGCTTAATTTGATCTCATCCTTTTTTACCAAAACATCCTCTATTCAGAAAGAACTTTCAATAATGTCATTAAAGGTGAAAAATAATTTCTTTCTAAGATCATAATGAAACAAAGGTATGAGATTATTAACAATGATATCAATCTTCTCATTCTCTAGAAGTTGTCATGGGTATCTTGAGTGTAACTTTCTCCATATTTTCAAGAATGTAAAAAAGGGTTCACCTTGTTTTTGCTTGATATTGCACAAGTCAAGCATTGTCACTAGATGTTGAATATTGTAAGAGTATTTTTGAATAAACCTTTGCACTATCTCATAAAAGGAATTGATTGGAGTTCTGATTTTTTTGAACCACTCCATAGCTTGTCCATTTAGACTCCTAGGAAATATTCTCATAAGATAAGTGTCATAATTCATAAAGTCCATACTCAAAGCATAAAATTATCTAACATGATCATGTGGATCCCCATTTCCATCATACTTTTCATACTTAGGAATCTCAACATCTCTTGGAAAAGGCATCATGTATAGGCTCTTTTCAAAAGGTAGAGCACATATAGATTCCATATAAAATGATGACTTAGGCTTCTCCTTTTCCCTTTTCAAGCTTGACATTTCATTTTTCAAATATTGAATTTCCTTGATGGCAACTTCCAAAGGTGAGGGTTCTCTTATTTGAATCAATCCATCAAAATCAAAGTCATGGGGGAGTTTCAAACCTCTAGAATCCAAGTGCATGAAATATTGATCACCATTTTGTTCCAATGTTTTCAATATGAGTCTTTGATAATGGTCATCTTGTTGAAATTTTAGGATCTCTTCTTCAGTAATTTCATGCTCCATGTTGTTTCCATGTTGAGAATTATTCCTAGAATGTAAAAATCTTGGTGGTGAATCAAATCCACTGTGTTGTGGCCTTGGGGGAGATCTTTTAGGTGTGTTATTTCCATTGTTTCCAAAGAAATTGGCATTGAATTGTTGATCCAAATGGGTTGCTTGTTCCTCCATGTAAGCTATTCTCTCTAACTCTTTTTTTCTTAGCCTCTCATTGTGTTCAAAGAGTTCATTCAATCGCTTGTTATGCTCTTCCCTAGACATGGTGAGAGATAAACTATTTTTAGATCTTGATGAGGCAAGAGGTGTCTCAAAGGTACTATCAAAGGTACTTCCAAAAGGGTCCAACCAAACTTCGGTATTATTTTCTTCTTTATCAAAGGTAACTTGAGGTTCTTTTTCTTGATGACGTTGATGCCTAGTAGGAAAGGGTAATTCATCAAAGCTAATTGGAGGTTTCTTTCCTTGACCAATTTGATATTTATTTTTAACTGGTATGTATGAGAATGTAAAGAGACAATTAAGATGACACAAGATAGCTTGATGTCCACCCTAGAGAAGAAAAGTGTTCACTTGACCAAAAGCAAAAAGAGAGTAAAAAAATATCAAGATGACTTATCACAAAGTGCCCAAGCTGCGAGTAAGATCCCTGTGTATGACACTTGTGACTTGAGTCAAGAGATAAAGTCAAAGCCAAGATAAAGATAGCCAAAAGAGATAGACAAGTTAACAAACTTACTAATCAATAATGTAACCAAGGTATCTAGGTGATAATTTTTATCTAAACACAGTCCCTAACTTGCTAGTTTTAGACTAAGAGACTGGGAATAATCAAGTATAAGCTTCCTAAACTAGCTAAGAAAAAATTTGAGACCAAACCAACTCAGATCAGTGACAGGATGACAAACCTCAATAATCTAGATGACATTTAGATAGGGAAGATAATGTGTACAATATACCCCAATAAAGCCAGACGATACTTCAGGACAAGACAATTTTCTGTAAACAAGCCAGACGATATACCCCAGTATTGGAAGACGGTATTTATTTGAAGGCCAGATGATATTCTAGACTATCATAAAATTTTTCTAAATTAGTAAACATAAAAGAATGACTTGTGACTCAAAAATCCTTTTTTGATTGATCGATTCGACTATTTGAGAAATATGGATTGTTGTGATAGTAAGCAATTTCAGTTTTAACATCATGTTTGAGGTTCAAAGCCAAGTTTTCAAAGAAAATTTGATTCATAGAGTAGTCTCCAAACAATCAAGAAAGGGACAAATCAACCTTCCATGATACAAACACTTGTGAGGTCTCAAAGAAAAACCCTATGAATAGTATCATCATGTATATATCCCAATGATTTCCATAGGTCTAGCACAAAATGAAGACACATCAAGAAAATTCTACCTAAGGTCAAGAGGGAAGTGTTTCAACATTTACCCACAACTTTATGTTCTTATCCCCATAATTAAGTGGTTGAATGGCCTTTCCTAGGATTGTGCAAGTTATGGATCAATTGGAAGAGAACAATGCTCACAGCACATGTCTTTCCATATTGTCATATTCAAGCTTTGCATCCAAGGGAACACATATGGTGAGTAATCTTGGGGTGATCTGGGTAAGTCCACTTGGATCAATACTTGCACAAAGGAAGTTACATGGCCAAAAGGTTAGCCTCTAAGTCCTAAGGTGCTTAATAAGGGTCTCTATTCATGACTACCCCTTGTAGTTTTGCAAGTGAAATTAAGGCGTATAGCCCTACAAGAACCCAAAATGTATAGTCTCACAAGTAAGATTGAGACCTATCATCCCTACACAAGTTGAATGTACTACTCTTATAGTATTGTAAACAATATTGATACCATGAAGGTCCTGCAAGCGCCTAGTAAATGTAGTCTTTCTTAGCAAGATTGACGCAACTAGGCCCTACACATGAAGAAGCATTGGAAGTAGAAAATTGCCAAGTCTTCCCTCTCTTTATATTAAAGTAAGCTTTTGAATATAGTGGGATGGAGTAATCCAAGTTCTCTTATTACCCGTTTGGGTTGTTCCCAAAAGATTGCTCTCTTGGCAGGCCCTCTAAAGGTAAATGCAAGAAAGCAGATGGATAGCTAGTGGAGGTCTAGATTTATGATTTTCCTCAAGGGAAAACAACATACTCTCCTACTCCATAGTGTCTCTACAACACACCAAGAAAATGTTCATTTACCAATAGACAACTAATTAATCTAGGTTCCTAGAAAATCAAATGTATGAAAAAATAATGTTTATTTGTATCTCCAAGGCAACCTACAAAACCACAATGTTAGTAGTCTTAGCAATGATATTCATTTGGAAAGAGATTCCTAAAAAACCACAAGTTAGGGAAAAAAAGTATGCAAATAAAACCAATAAACCTACAAAACCACTTGTTAGGTGTTGTTAGGAAACTAGAAAACCCAAAATGTGAGGAAATGCAAGAAAAATAGGAGTTTTTTTCTACCTAAAAATGCCTACATGCTGACAATAGTAATCAAAGACCTTAGATAAATACTCACCACCATTATCTATTATTAAAACCTTTACTTTTCTATATCTTTGTTTCTTGAAAGAGTTTTAAATTCTTTAAATATAGAAAAAATAGTAGGTTTTCCCTATAAAAAGTAAATCCATGAATATCTAGATTAATAGTCATCAATAAAAGAAATATAGTAGCGAGATTATCCAATAGATGGTACATCCACAAGACCAAAGACTTCACTAGAAATTGTGTGATGAAAATGTGACACACATCTATAAACCATTACACTTGAGAGAATCCATGAAGAAGGAATTCTCAAGCAGTGGCTTACAGCCTCTTATCTATGACGTGCAAGAATCCAAATAGCATGAATAGTGGCTCTCAAATGAACCTCAATAATAAACCCTTACAAGGTGGACCATATAATGGAAGATTCAAATGATAATTCAAATGAGATTAATCTAATATGAGATGCAAGAATTAAGTTAAGATTAAAGTTCAAGAACAAGGAAAGCAAAGCTAATCTAACAAGATTACAATACCTCCTAGTTAAGATGTGTGATTTAAGCTAAATGCAATAAGGAAATATTAATCTAAGAATGCAAGATGCAAGTAAGTGCTCAAGAATTCTCTAAGAATGCAAGTAAACAAAATTATAGCATAACAATAGCATGAAAGAGTGATATCTAGATTCTTGATTAGCCAAGAGTGAGGAGAGAGTCCCCTTTTTAAAGAGCAATGGGCGATGAGGGATTAAGAAGAAAAATCCAAGGGTGAAGAAAAATCTTCATTTTGACTTTGATGCACAATATTCTCAAGAGGGGAAATAAATAGACATGGTTAAGAGGCAAAAAAGATGTGTGGAAGAGATTAAGAGGCAAAAGGAGATTCCACTCACCTAGAAGAATGTGCATTCAATGTGTAGACAAAAAGTCTTTTCTTTTTCTTTTAAAATTGGGAAATTTTTTTTTCATGTGCACACATAGGATAAAGGGGATTTTGTTTAATTAAAAGTGGATATGTTCTTTTAATCAAATAAAGATTTAGGATAAAGTGGTCAAACTTTAGGATATCATCGAATAAAATGATGATTTGATCAAGACATAAGAGATTAAATCAATGTGCAAAATTGATTAAGCACCAGATGTAGTCTAGTATTTTAAATTTTAATGTTAGAGTGAGGGTCATAGTTTACTAGAACATTTTTGGGTGATTACAAGAATTACCTTCAAAACTTGTTTAGCTTTAGTACCTCCAAACTTAAAAGATTATCTATGTTGCTTCAATACACATAGTGTTCACAAAAATCAAAATCACCAGAGAAACCCAAGAAACCATCAACCATATTTTTATTTATGATGGTTTTGAGATCATTTTCACCAATATTGTTGGCATATCTTATGTAGTGATGGTAAGTGAGTTTTGGAGATGTCATGATGCAGATTTGATTACAAGATGATCAGTTATTATGTTGTTATTGATGTCATCTATTGACCTTGTATTCGTAGTGCATTGCCAAGCATAGTTGTGATGAATGAAGGGTTGTAGTGAATTTCAATGGTATCTATCTTTATGAGAGACTTAGATGTGTATCTAGATGTCTAATGCATGAATACTACTACTGAAGTGTTTTTATGTGAAATTTGTGATTGGTTAAAGTATAATAATGCAACTGCTATAATAGTTAATGATAGGTAATGGATGATTTGAGTGTCTTGTCAAATATTTATTGTGTCTTGTGGCACAGTCATAGGATGTGATGGTCAATAGTTTTCAGATGCTATAGTTGTGAGCGCAACTAATTTGAGTGATCAGTGTGCATGATAGGTGATCGATGAGAAGAGACAAAGTTATTAACAAGTTAAAGTATTTGTGTTCTTGAGAAAAAGCTGATAAATCTTTGATCGATGATCAATGTTGAGGTTGTGGTGGGTTCAGTTGAGTTAGTCACAATCTAGTGACGTGTCTTCATGATTGGAGGTCATGATCTGGCATCACATTGTTTGATGCTAGCATATGGAGAAGATTCTAGAGGAAGCATTTGTTTGGTCAAAATGTGTTTGACCCCTTGACACAAAATTGAATGTAAATCAGTGTATTGGCCAACGCAGTCTTGGAAATGTGTTTTGTACATTGAATTTTATTTTGTGGTGTGTTGGATCTAAGAAATATATTTTAAATTAAAACTTAGGGATTGATTAAGGTGGTGGACTTAAAAGTTCAATATATAATGGATGAAGTTGAGGGTTAAGTGTGTTGATTCTATGTTGAGAAAGTCCAGTTGTAAAGTGTGAGTTGTGATCAAGATAGGAAAGAGTAAGTGTGTTGAGAAGAGATTGTGTGCTTCATTGGATTTGATCAAGAAGAGGTAGTGTTATTCTACAAATCATTCTTTATGCTTTTCCCTAGAAGTTACAGTATGTTAAATCCCTTAACTGGGTAGTTCTTAACAGATCTTTGTTGTAAATCCTCTAGAAAGGTGACATTTTACAAGTGTTCAAAGTCCTCTAACAAAGCTACTCTTAATAGGTTAAAGGTCCTAATAGGCTTAAGGAAAATCCCATAATCGGGTAGCACCTAACAAGGTTCAACTCCTCACAGGGTGTACTTCATAATAGTGCATCATTTAGTGGGTACTAATTCCCACTTTGGTTTTCTCTCAATTTGGGTTTCCATAAGATAAATATATGTGTCAAATTTTTGGATGGATTTGAATATTTATGATTTTCATTTATTGTAATTAAGGTTAATCTTGTAAATATTAGTTTAAGTTTAAGAGCTTAAAAGGTTGGATTATTTGGTAGATTACTTATTCACCCCCACTTTCAGTAATCTGATCTTAGGACTAATAATTTGTATTAGAGATTTGGTCATTTTTTTTGGTGAAGCATAACATCTTGAGGTAAAGATCTAAAGATTATGAGAAATGAAGGTCCTAATTTCACAAGAGAGAACTACTCAATTTGGTGTGGTCAAATGAATCTCTATCTTAAAGGTATGAGTGATCAGTATTGGGATCATGTGATTAATAAGTATATTGTCCCTCTAGGAACCTAGATTGTAGATCAATTGAAGGTCAAGAAAGAACATACTGCTACTATGGAAGCTATTTACAGTACTCTTTCAAATGCATAGTTTATTGATATCAAATACTTTGATACTGCTAATGAGATGTGGGAGAAGTTGAAGACCATCTATGGTGGAGATCCACATGTGCAGAAGGAAAAGGTTTATAGTTTGAAAGGAAAGTATGATGACATGAGGATGAAATAAAATGAGAACATTGAACAATACAGTCAGAAAATCAAAGAAGTTGTTGTTGGTATCCAAGGTGCTAGTGGTAATCTTCCTGAGGAGGATATGGTAAGAAACATGTTGAGAAATTTATTGCCTCAGTATTCTATTAGGGTTTTAGGTATACAAGAGCTTAGATCTCTAGGAACTTTTATTTTTACTTTTGATGCATTAATAGGGAAGTTAATTGCATTTGAGTTAAGAAATTATGATAATAGTATGCCAAATGTTAAAGCTGCTTTCAAGTCATCATTGACTCTTGCACCATCTAGGAAAGGCAAGGAGATATCTAACAGTTCCTCTAATGGTTATGAGTCTATCTTGTCTAAAGAAATAGAATAGGAGGAATTGGAAGCTTTACTTACTGAAAGGCTTCCTAGAGGGAAAGGTAAATATAAGGGTAAGTTTCCTTTGAAGTACTTTACATGCAATAAGATTAGACATATTGCCTCTAGATGTCCTGATAATGATAGGAAGGAGAATCTAAGAAGACTCGAGGATAAGAACAAGAAAGTATGCTACCTAGCTAAGGAAGGTGTTAGCGATGAGGTTCTGATGGAATATATGAAGAAGAAATTGTGTTTGTTGTAGTAAAGGAAGAACCCTCAGAAGAAGGTGAGAAAGATTTAGTTTCTAACATGAATCACAGTGGTGACTAGATTATTGATAGTTGATGCACTCACCATATGACCGGTTATAGAATAAAATTCATCAAGATGGAAGAATGTGATGGTGGCTTAGTAAAATTTGGGAATGATGCTCCCTATTTGGTAAAAGGTAAAGTATCTATTAGTTTGAATGATAAAAGAATTTATGATGATGTTTACAGGGTTGATGATCTAAAATACAACTTGTTAAGTGTTTCTTAGTTTAATAATAAAGGATATATATTGGAGTTCAATGGAGGTGTATGCAGGATTATTGGGAAATCAGGAGAATTGATTGCTACCAGTGAACAAACTAAAGGTAAATTGTTCCATCTTAATTATACTATTAAGATTTGTCTGATTGTTAAGGTATAATATTTTTGGTTATGGCATAAGATTTTTTGTCATGTAAGTTTTGATAACTTGATCAAAGTATGTAAGATGAAGATATTGAGAGGTTTTTCCAACCTAGTGAAACCAAACAATGTAATGTGTAAAGAATATCTAGGAAATTAACTAGTTCTAGTTTCATCAGTAAAAATTATTATTTTGAAATTATTTTAGATCTGGTTCATACCAATCTGTGTGGTCCAATGAGAACTCGGAGTTACTATGGTGATAGATATTTCATGTTTCTTGTTGATTATTATTCTAAAATGACGTGGGCTATATTTTTAAGATACAAACATGAATCTTTTCACATGTTTAAGATCTATAAAGCCAAAGTAGAGAAGGAGACTGGTAAGAGCCTGAAATGCCTTAGATCTAATAGAGGAGGTGAGTTTATTTCACATGAATTTACTACATATTGTGAAGAACAGGGAATTCAAAGATAGATGTCAGCTCCTAGAACACCTCAAGAGAATGGTATTGTTGAAATATGAAATGGGTCTATCATTGATTGTGCTAGGACATTAATGATTCAAAAGGGTGTTGCACAAATATTTTGGAGAGAAGCGGTGAGTACCACAATTTACACATTGAATAGATTTCATTCAAAGAAAGGTACAAACAAAAATCCCTATGAGATGTGTCATGTTCATTCACCATGTGTAAGTTATTTCAGAGTTTTTGAGAGTAGATGCTACATAAAGAGAGATGAAAATATAGGTAATTTTGACCCAAGAAGTGGTGAGGGGATATTCTTAGGATATTCCAAAAAGAGAAAATCCTACAAGTGCTTGAACAAAAGAACAAATAAGATAGTGGAAAGTACTAGTGTAAGAGTAGATGAATTTTTTGAGAAAAATGATGAATCCAACAAGAAGGAAACCAAACACTATCATGGTTTTGTATTTGTACAACCAGTGGATTAGGACACTATAGTAGAACCAATGGATAGATAGGTCAATGAACAGGAACTGATACAAGTGGTTGAAGAAACTCCTAGAACCAAATCGTTATTGCCAAGGTATGTAAATTTGAATCATTTCCCTGATCAAATTATTGGTGACATAAATGCAGGTGTGTTAACAAGAAGGAAGGTGAGAGAAGGCACATTTTTTCTATCTAAATTTGAGCCTAAAAAATTGAAAGATGAATATTAGGTAAAAGCTATGGAAGGATAATTGGAGCAGATTGAGAAGAACAAAACCTAGACATTAGTGCCTAGACTGGTGGACAAGAATGTGATCGGTACTAAGTGGATTTTTAGAAACAAGATGAATGAGATAGATGAAGTGGTAAGGAACAAGGCAAGATTGGTGTGTAAAGGATATGTGCAAGAGGAAGGTCTGGACTATGGTTAAACATTTTCACCTATGGCCAGACTTGAAGGTGTAAGGATATTGCTTGCATATGCTGCTTATAAAGGATTCAAGGTATATCAAATGGATGTTAAGTCATTTTTTCTTAATGGTGTTTTGGAAGAAGAGGTATACATTGAACAACCTGAATGATTTTCTAATTCAGAAGGAAATAACATGGTGTGTAAATTACAAAAAGATTTTTATGGTTTGAAACCAACACCTAGGGCATGGTATGAGCAATTTCACTCATATCTGATTCAGATCAGTTTCCTCAGGACAAGCAATAATAGTAATGTGTATTTGAAGACTAAGAAAGATGATAGGTTATTGATCATAAAGATATTTATAGATGATATCATTTTTGGTGGTAATGAAGATATGAGTAGATCATTTGTAGATGAGATGAGGAAAGAATTCAATATTTCTATGATCAATGAGATTAAATTCTTCATTATATTGTAGGTTCAATAGATGAAAGATGGTATCTATATAAGCCAGTCCAAATATGCAAAGGAAATACTGAAGACTTTTTGGTTAGAATACTCAAAATTGGTTGGTACCCCTACGGTAACCGGTTGAAGACTACCAAAGGAAGATGATTCTAAAGAGGTGGATGAGACACTTTACAGGTCCATTATTAGTAAGCTATAGTATGTGGTGCATAGAAGACTAGACATAGCACAGGCAGTTGGGTTAGTTTCCATATTTTCTTCTAATCTTAAGGAATCTTAGTTGGTTGCGGTAAAGAGAATCTTCATATATCTTAAGGGAACTAAAGACTATGGTCTCTAGTATAGACATAAAGGTGATTTCACTTTGAATGTGTTTACTGATGTTGATTGGGTAGGTAATGTTGATGATTAGAAGAGAACAAGTGGAGGTGTATTCTTTCTCATAGATAGGCTTGTATATTGGACAAGAAAAAAGTAGAACTGTATATCTCAATCAACAGGTGAATTTGAGTATGTTGTTGCTGAAATTAATTATACACAAGTAGTATGGATCAAGAAAATTCTAGAAGGAATTCAGGAGAAGGTAAATGAACATGTGGTTATCTATTGTGACAATACAAGTGAAATTAGCATTTCAAAGAACCTGCTGATGTACTCTAAGACTAAGCATATAGATATCAACTATCATTTTTGTAGAGAACATGTACAAGAAAAGGAAGTAAGATTGTACTATGTGCCAACTAAGGAGAAGGTTGTTGATATTTTCACTAAACCATTGCCTAAGGATACATTTGAGTATCTAAGAGTTAGGTTGGGGGTCATTCCCCTACCTAATTTAAATTAAAAGAATATGTAGTTGCATCAACCCAAGTGTACCCATTGAATATCTTTATGTTTGGATTGATGTTGTGGGACTACTCCTTAGGGGGATAATTCTATGTATAGTAATGTGTTTTGTTAGTCAGGTACAATAGAGCATATATCAGGTATGTTTGGAACATTTAGCATTGTTGTCAAAGGAGGAGAATGTGTGTATGATAAAGAGGGACATTGTACAATGAAACAAAGGGAGAGAGTGTCCAGAGTTGCAAAAGGGAATTGTAGATGAGAGAAGTTAAGTGAAAGGGGGAGTAATTGAAAAATAGGTGAAAGACAAAAATGGAAACATCTCGTGCTCCTAGTTTTGTTGATTTTGAGCAGGTTTGTGTATAAAATATCATGTTGGAGAGAGGAAGAGAGTGTTTCCATCAATGCCAAATGGGGAGGTTGATGACATATCTGATGCAGTGATGATAAGTGGGTTTTGGAGATGTCATGATCCGGATTTGATTACAGGATGATCAATTATTATGTTGTCATTGATGTAAACTATTGACCTTGTGTTCTTAGTGGGTTTTCAAGCATAGTTGTGATAAATGAAGGGTTGCAGTAAATTCCAGTGGTTTTTATCTTTATGGGAGACTTAGGTGTGTCTCTATATGTCTAATACATGATCACTACTACTGAAGTGATCTTATGTGAAATTTGTGTTTGGTTGAAGTATAACAATGAAACTGCTAGAGAAGTTAACGATAGGTGATAGATGATTGAATGTCTTATCAAATCTTTGTTGTGTCTTGTGGTGTGGTCATAAGATATGATGGTCAATAGTGTTTAAATTCTATAGTTGTAAGCACAACTAATTTGAGTGACCGGTGTGAAGGATAGGTGATCGGTGAGAAGAGACAGAGTTGTTAACAGGTTAAAGTGTTTGTTTTCTTGAGTGACAGTTGATAAATCTTTGATCAGCAATCAGTGTTGAGGTTGTGGTGGATTTGGTTGAGTTAGTCATGATCTAGTGATGTGTCTTCATGATTAGAGGTGATGATCTAGTATCACATTGTTTGATGCTAGCATGTGGAGAAGATTCTAGAGGAAGCATGTGTTTGGTCAAAATGTGTTTGACCCCTCGACATAAAATTCTATGTAAATCAGTGTATTGGCCGATGCAATCTTAGAAATGTGTTTTCTACATTAAAAAAAAATTTGTGGTGCGTTGGATCTGAACGAGATATTTGAAATTCAAACTTAGGGCTTGATTAAGGTGGTGGACTTAAAATTTCAATATATAATAGATGAAGTTGAGAATTAAGTGTATTGATTATGTGTTGGGAAAGTGTGGTTTTAATGTGTGAGATGTGATCAAGCCAAGGTAGAGTTGAGTGTTTTGAGAAGAGATTGTGTGCTTTAGTGGATCTGATCAAGTAGAGGTAGTGTTATCCTATAGATCATTCTTTATGTTGTTCCCTAACAGTTGTAGCAAGTTAAATCCCTTAACCAGACAAATCTTAACAGGTCTTTATTGTAAATCCTCTAACAAGGTGACACTTTGAAAAGTGTCCAAATTCCTCTAACAAGGCTAGTCTTAACATGGTAAAGGTCCTAACAGGCCTATGGAAAATCTCTTAATCGGGTAGCACCTAATAGTGATGTTGTAAACTCCTAACAGGGTTAAGCTCCTCACAGGGCATACTTCAGAAAAGTGCATCATTTAGTGGGTACTAATTCCCATTGTGGTTTTCTCCTGATTTGGTTTTCCATGAGATAAATTTGTCTGTCAACTTTGTGGATGGATTTGAATGTTTATGATTTTCATTTGTTGTAATTAAGTTTAATCTTGTGAATGTTGGTTTAAGTTTAAGAGGTTAAAGGGTTGGATTATTTGGTAGATGATTGATTCACCCCCCCCTCTCCATAATATGATCTTAGGACTAACAAATATGACCCATCTTATGGTGCCATAACTTACATGATACCAAGTTATCAGTTACATTAACAAAGTTACAAAAAGTAGAAGCATCAAGTCTAAATGGGGTGCAAAACTTATTACCCTTAGCTAAAACCAAATTCCCTCTAGTTAACTTTCAACCACTATTTTCAAAATTAACATGCACCCCTGAATCATTCATTTTAGATGCATAAATTAAATTTCTAGCTAAACAAGAGATTTGCAAAACATCTTTGATGGTTTTAACCCTTCCATCATTGAAAACCATTTTTACTCTCTTTAGCCTACATTTTTTTGTGTGCTATTATCTCAAAGGAAAACTTCTCCACCATCATAATCTGAATAAGTTGAAAAAATAATCCTTATAAGAATTCATGTGGTAGGATGCACCTAAATCTATTAGAGTCATCATAATTCATATTAGCAAAAATAATAAAAGCATCAATAACTTCATCATCAGAGGAATTATTTGTAGAGGAATTGTCATTATTTTTCTTTTTATTCTTAAATGCCCCCTCTTACCATACTTCCAACACCTCAATGTATTCTTACTTGGTGTTTCATACCTTCCCTTGGACTTAGAACGATCCTTAGACTTGTCATTTTCACCCTTTTTTTATCTTGATGTTCCTCCTGCTATCTACCTTATACATGCAATGCATCTTAGGCCCCTCTAAAGTCCTCATTTTGTCCAAAAGGAAAGTTCCAAGTAGGGCATCCAACTTCAAATCATCTAAAAAAAGAACCTCTTATTGCAAGAATAATATATTATCCCAAGATTTAGGTAATAAGCATAATACAATAATACACTTGTCCTCATCAATCCTTACATTAATTGACTGCAAATGACTCAAAATTATATTAAAAGAGTTCAAGTGTTGTGAGGCCCACCTTCGGCCCACATAGTGATCCTGTTTTATAGATATTAGCGTATCATTTTGATTATGTTACTTTTAGAGATACTTGGACTCTGTCGACTACTGATATACTATGTTGACTCGTTAGACTATTCATTTTGATGATTTTGCATATGGGATCCATAGTGTGTAGATTTGGTTTATGTTATTATATGATGTTTTGTGAACCTGATGATCTTAATGATATTTGAATTATGCTATGGAATTTCATTTGAATTATGCAATTTAATTATGAATATTATATGCAATTGAATGATTATTGTTATATCATGCATGTTTAATGTATTGGTTTTCTTCTTTGAATTACTGATGCTGCACTGAGGTATTGCAGGTGGAAGGACCATGGAAAACACATTCGGGGAAATCACTTTGAACGTAGGGCAACTAGTTAAACCAAGGCCCCGTCTATTAAGAGACCTGAGGCCTCGTTGTTAAGTATTTTTATTCGTAACAGTAATCTGAAATGTATGTGTGTATTAATGTTATGTGTTGTGACATTGGACGTACCTTGTGTGAAATGTTATTTCGTAAAGTGTCACTTGACACTAACGTTAAATGTTATCAAGGTATGTCGAGAGTTGTGTGAGAGCATATTCTAGGAGTTTTAGGGAAATCTTAGCATGCCTTTTTGCCATAGGAACTATAATGCAGTTTCCATTCCCCATTCTCCATCTTATTCCTAGAAGTGAATTTCGAGGGTTAATAGTGGCTTTAGAAAGTGGTTTTATGCCTTATTAGTTAACCCATTCCATCTACCCATGGGTTAGGGGTAATTTCACCTTATAAATAGCCTAAAATTGACTTTTTGACCCTTTTAAAAATTCATGTGCAACCTTGAACGAAATTGCAACTTGCTTGATAGGACCTAATTAATGAGGTTTGTGGGGGTAGGTTTTAGAGGCCTTTTTAGAGGAATTTTGGCAAAGGATAGGGTATTCACCCATTCTCCATCTATGGAGAGTTCCAGAAAGTTAGAAGAGAAAGCTTGGAGTTTGGAATAGAGCTCAACAATCCTTCCATTAGCATTGGGCTTGAGGTAGGAAATCTTGCTCTCATATGGTTTTAGAAGTTGTATGTGTTTTTGTGTTGATGTTTTTAGCTTCCCATGGTTGGTCATGGAGGAAGCTTGCATTGTTTCATGTTGTGTTTTAGCTTTCCATGATTGGTCATGGTGAGAGCAAGCATGCAATGTATTTTTTTTATGTAATTGGATTTTGGGTTGTATCTCTTGGATTCACTCACCCTTGGGAGGGAAGAGAAATCAAGAGCGGGTGTGGGAATGGAGGCAACTCCATGTGTAGAGTCTCCTCCATGTGTGGGGAAAGATGAACTTGGGTGAGGGATTTTCCCCAAGAAACCTTGCATTTAGCCCGTGTGGCAATGGGGGTATAAGGAGGGAAGATTGGCCATGTGAGCCTTGTATGAAATTGAGATATATGGGTCCATGTGTGGCCTTGTTTTTGTTATGCATTGGTTATCTCCATGGTTTGTCCACCCACACCCCACAAAGGATATTCATGGAATTCCTTAGTTTTCATCCTGAGGGAATTTGAGTTTTACATTTGTATATGTTCTTATTGAGTTTGTGTGTGAGTGTTTGTATCCCATTCATTGTGGTTTCCCCAAGCTCGGGGGTGGCCTCATGAGAGGCCTAGGATGGGAGGTGAGCATCCCATGGTTCCTATCCTTTTTGTTCATGGCAGGTATTGAAGTCAAGATTCAAATGAATGAAGCTTGATGGAGTTCAATTCCTTGGTTATGCTTGTTTGAAGAAACCATCCTTTGATTTTGGAGCATTTTGTTAAACATATATTTTAAGGATATGGGGAAAGTAAACTTGATGTTTGTATTTATCATCCATTGTAAATTGAGTAGCATATGTATTGGAGAAAAGATGTGTAATCACTTGATATGTATTCTCCTTTCCTTACGAAGTTGCAATGGTATTGTTGAAATAGTATGATCAAAGTTATCTCTCTCCCTTGAATGTAAAGAAAGATGATTTATGAGGTGTTCTTGGTTATTCCAAAGAGAAGAAAGTTTCCAATTCAATGAAAATATGTTGTGAAGATTATTGTATGCATTGGATTATAGTATTGCAATCAAAAGGAAATTATCTCCTCTGTTAGATCACTTCAATTGATATTGATAGTTTGATATTTTAGATGGTTGTAGAAATAAGAGAATACTTTGTATTTGGATTTTGTATGGAAGAGAGAAATTTTATGTTAATCATATGCTATGCACCTAAACAAAACATTCAAAAAGAAATAAACCATGTGGGAATGTAGAGAGAACACTATCATATCGAGATGATTATATTAAAATGAGCATGTTAGCTTCAAAATGTATCTATATTAGATGATCAAATTTAAACTATAATTAACCATGTAGTTAACAATCCTATTAAGACCATTGATATCTAAATGTTTATAGAATACAATTGATCTATGATGAAAATTTTATTCATCATACTATGGAGGATGTATTGGAAACAAAAAAATAACAGTGCAAATAAAAATAGCACTCTTCAGAAAATTTGAGAGAGCAAAATGCTCTCTGGATTTTGTATGGGATAAAAATACCATACAAAATCTTACCACAGTCATTTTAAAATATTAAACCTTGCCAGCTTATGTCATAAAGCAAATAAAATAACATTAAATTATAATACCCCTTACCTCTTTAATTCTCCCCCTTTACTAGGCGCATGTGAAGGGTTAAAAAGTCTTTGTATTAATTCCAAACTAATTTCATTGGACAATGGAAATGTCCTTTGCTGTCATCACTTTTCTTTTACTAAATGCAAATAACCCTTTTGTCTTCCTAAAACTCACGCAGGTCAAAGCCATGCCTTGAATTTAATTGCAAAGTTGAATTAGGGAGTACTTCACCTTGTCATGGAAGGGAGTGGGTCCCACTTCCCACTTCCCTTTCCATGCTTCCTCTTCCCTATGCGCTGGTTTGGCGCAGGTCTTGGCAGAGACATTAAATTTGATTTGTTTCAAAACTTTTTTTTTCATCTTCCTTTTTATGCGTACCCACCCCCCCCCCCCCCCCCATAGTCCTTGTTGATGGGGAAGGGAGATTTGATGGGATGATAGGATGCTTGAGTAGGGGGTTAGACTAGTTGACTTGGTGGGGCTGTTTGATTGGGTAGAGTAGGTTAGTCGGTAGATTATTTAGTAGGTTGTTTAGTTTATTGATAAGTTAGTTTAGGTAGTTAATTAATTATGTTATTTTGAATTAATATCTTGTTTATCCCAATAGATAGTTATTATTATTCTCTTTGTTATACTTTGTTGTTTATTAATTGTTCATATTATTAATTAAATAGTATGTATATATTATAAATTAATATATTATGATTTATTAATTAATTAATAATTATATTAATTAATTAATATATGATAATTATTAATTAATTATATATATATAATATTTAATTATAATCATTAATTAATATTTTGTAATTTATTAATTGGTTAATAAATATATTAATAATTTATAATTATTAATTGAACTAGATCAAGTTTATCTAATTTTTGGTTATTGGATTAATCGATTAATAATTGACCAATACTAATCTATTTGACATTTACTTTATAGATATAGATAATAATTAATCTATATATATAAGCATAACATTTAATAAATACCTTAGGAGTATTCCTTACTCCTTGATAATCTATATGATTAATAGATTAACGTTCAACAAATTGATCGTTGAGATGATTATCTAAATCTTTTTATATTGAAATTTTCTTCTAGCATCCTTTGGTAAAACAACTTTGAAGAGGTTATGACCTCCTGTCTCTTGAGACTTTGTCATCATCACCTTTTACCCGCATCTTAAACGTGGAACTTATACACTTTAAAAAAATTAGTTGGTTGTGTTTTGTCCCGAACTTTTGGGCATCACAAGTGTTTTGCAACTAAGTTTCCATAATTCATTTTAAGAGAATATTTAACTTTATTTATAGAAATAACTTGTTAACGAGACTCTTAGTTTGCTATATCTCTCCTATTATATTCTATAATTTATATACAATAGTTTCATTTGAAACATTCAATAGAAAAAAATTAGATAAATAGTGTCGTGGGAATTTTTATCTATTTTCTTCCAATCTTCATTTGTCACATTACCTATTTTCTCCTCTTTATTAACAACATTCCATTGATCTCTTTATTCCAAGATATCTTCTATCTTTAACTTCCAAAGCTCATATCTAGTGTCCTTGAACTTTTCAATGTCCAACCAGGATGAGCTAGCCAGGATCTCAAATCTAAAATTGTAAGGAAAACAAAACACTCCCACTACAACAAAAAATCCAATAAAACACTCCAATAAAGGCATCTCCTTCTCAAATCAAGCCAACTTGGCTCTAATACCAAATGCTAAAAATTAGTAAAAAAATATGCTAATAATTATTGCAGCCAAATAAATAGATAACTAATTAGTAATAGATGAAAAATTAAGTGCAAACCATAACTCTATAATTTATGTGGAGAAACCCTTTTTGGAAAAAACTCCACACCCAAATCTCCAACACTTTATAACTTCAACAATCTATGAATTGCATACATTCTCTTCAACTTGAGTACTAAATAAATAGGCATGAGAGAGACCATAAATCACAAAATGGTTTTGAAAACCACTTAGGCACAAATAAAAAAAGATAGAAAAATTCCTCTTTCAACTTGTGTTTTTATCTACCTTTTGAAAGATCTCCCTTATCTTATCCATGTTTTCATTTATCTTTCCCTTTTTCAAGTTTTTTCTATTTTGACAATTAAAAAACATCTTACAAGTTATCATAATTGCATTTAGCAACTTCCATGACAACTAAAGATAATCACAATTTTTCAATTAATAATTTAATTCAAATATAGAAACAACAAAGTTGGTACATTTTCTCAACAATAAAATGAAGTACATATTTCTTCATTAAAAAAATGGTGTAAACTTATGTTTACAAATATTAATTTCCATGGTCCTTTTCATTCATGTTAATTGTTGGATTAGTGTAGGATCATGCAGGCCAAAAAGTGGCAATGTGAAAAAAGAATTTTTCATCTGCCTCAAAATGCAAAAATTCATGTTGACTTGTTGCTAGGCCTGGTTGTCAGTCTACCTGTCCAAAGCAAACACCTAGGTTGATTCGAAATCCATTATCAGATACATATCTGATATCGGAACCGATTATATATATATGTATATATATATATTAGCATTTAAATTAACATATAACATATAATAAATATATTATTTATTATATTATATTATATTAATAAATTATATATTAACTTACAAATTAACTTATAATATATTAATTTATATAATATATATTAATACTAATATATTAACATATATTAGCATATGCTAATATTAATATATGTTAATACATTAAAAATAAAATACATGTGTCTCTACGTACGGCCATGGGTGTATTAAATAATTATTTTTTCATATCTAATATAGGATACCTCTGTGTATATATATTGAAAAAAGGACCATGGGTCATTTTTACCCATGACTCTCAGTGTGAAAATGATGTTTTAGGTAACCGATATCATATTTTATCTGATCCATCTAATTCAAAGTGGCCATTTTTTTGCCAAATTCATATTCAGGTATGAATTTAATTTTTTAAAGCTTTTATGTTTCATTATTAATTTTTAGATGAAAACTAGGTTTTTTCAATTTGAAATTGTATGTATTGTTTAAAATTCATTTTATTTATATGAATTTGCAATTTAATCAGGTATGAAAAATAATACTAATAGTCCTAACCCTCGAAACCCACCCCCGAAAAATCCACATCGTGAAAACCCACAGCCTAGAGACCAATAGCCTGAAAAACCACTAGTGACAAACCCTCGATCAAAGGACCATGGGTCATTTTTAAGATCTATTTATGTTCAGTTAATGATAGAGGAGGAGTTAAGAGAGGTGCAAGATGTCACACTCTCAGCCATTTTATTTGGCCTTGAGAGCTTTATATATGGTATATATTTGTGCACTCGATTGTTTACTTTTTTATCAGTAGACATGCTTGTCATTTAAATCATGCTAATTATTTAAATCAAATACTAATTAATATTTTCATCTTATTTTATTCTTGTAGGTGTCACCTACTACCAAGGGGGTGGAATGCAAGGGGGTGCAGTGGAGAACATTGAAAAGGGCAAGGTAATTAAGAGTTTGAGAATTATTATGCATTTACTTATCATTGGAGTGTACTAATATTTATTTTCATGGTCTATTTAATAGGGCTTGATGTTTGAGGAGGGCATGACATAGGTTGAAGAGCCCAGCCTCTCAGTCATTTCATTTGTCCTTGATAGTCGCATGGTATGTATTTGTGCACTTAGTTGTTTACATTTTTCAACTCTATACATGCTTTTCATTTAGATTGTCATTTCTTTAAATCTATATTAACGAACATTTTGATATTATTTTATTATTGTATGTAACATCAAGTGCAAGGGAGGTACAATGAAAAGGATTTACATCCTTTTTTACTACACCAATACTTCCAGGAGAAGGAACACCTACACAGGTACTTTTTTTCATTTTAATTCAAAACCTTAGTGAATTTATGTTCCTATTAGCGACAACTTTATAGGATAATTTATCAAATTATGCATGTGAACATATATAGGTTGGTGTTCCTAGTCTTGGTGACATCTCTTCACTACCAAAGACATATTATAGGACTCCTAACTGTGTTAGGAGATGCAGAGTAAAGTTTGTTACTATGTTTCAATTTTAAATCATTATAGTTCAATTTATAATTTAAATAATATCAATTGAGGTTTGAATTTTTGTTTTGTGTAGGATCCTTCAGAGCCAAAGAGTTCCTTGAAGAGACTCAATTTTGATGATCCATCAATAGTCTAGGATGTCATAGACACATTCAATCATCATATGTATTGTTTTTACACATTTTGAGATGGCATATGCCACATTTTGTAAAATTGTGTTCTTGTTGACATCTATACAATATCATATATGGACATACATATTTATTAAATAGTTTCATGTATATAGAATATGAGTTTTGATATGATTTCTTCCTTATGTGCACTAAATATACTAATTGTGTTTATGGAATCATTACGTGGTTTTTTCTAATGTGAGTTTCATTGTTACTATGTTTCAATAATATTTGATGTTTTTCAATTTTTAATGATACGCATATATAAGTATACGTTAAAATCAAATCAAATAAACAAACAATGAATGATCTATAAAACATTTTGTAGCTATCATACATAGTTTACATAATGGGACCCATTATTTGGAAGTTCAAAAAATGACATTTCCTCCTATTTATATCTTCATGATGTTAGAGTCACAACTTTTCATTATTACAACCTTTCTATAAATTCAAAACCCTTCATCCTCTATGCCCTTTGAAAGAGTGACAACCTTTCATAATCACAAATTTTTGAGAAAGTCGCAATCCTTCAAAACATTGCCCAAAAATAAATATGTTTGTCATGGGGTAAAACCTTCAGTATGAATGCATCTAATTGGGTGGTTTACCATAGGAATGATCTTTTTTTTCCTCCCCACACGTTGGAACTCTCGGCACCATACCCTACCAATGATGTCCCTTACGTGGCTTAAGTATACAAAACTGCCAAACTTTGACGGACTATTTCTTGCAATCTAAGGTAGCTATGGTGGATCCATTTGATCCTATAGGATCATGTGAGGCTCCTCTATAATAACCTCTCTTATATTTTGAATACTTTATGTGGTTTTTGTAAGGAAGCAATTTTTTTGATGATGCAAAAAGTGTCAAATGCATTCAATTAAAAGTTGCAAGGTAGCACAAAAAGAGTTGTGTGTGTCATGGGGTCAAACCGTCAGTATGAGAACATATTATTGGATAGGTTCACCCTAGGAATGGCTTCATTTTTCCTTCCCATGTGTCATAACTCCTAGCACCATACCCTACCAATGATGTACCTTAAGTGTCATAAGTGCACAAAACTGTCGAGCTTTGATGGACTATTTATTGCTATATGTGGTACCTATGGTGGATAAATATAATCCTATAGGATTGCGTGAGGCCCCTCTACAATAACCTCTCTTAGATTTTGAAGACTCGATGTGGTTTTTGTAGCACAAAAAAAATTTTAATGACGCAAAAAGTGTCAAATGCATTCAATGGAAAGTTGAAAGGTAGTACAAAAAGAGTTGTGTTCATCATGGGGTCGGAATGTCAATTTGAATGTGTCTAGATGGGTGGTTTTACCCTAGGAATGGTCTCATTTTTCCTCCCCCACACATCAAAACTCCCGACGCCATACCCTACGAGTGATTTCCCTTAAGTTCCCTAAGTGCACAAAATTGTCAAACTTTGATGGATCATTTCTTTCTATTAGTGAAACTTGTAGTGGATCCATCTAATCCTATAGGATTTTGTGAGGCCCCTCTATAATAACCTCTCTTATAGTTTGAATACTTGATGTGGTTTTTGCAGGGTAATGATTTTCTAATGGCACAAAAAGTGTTAAATTCATTCAATGGAAAGTTGCAAGGTAGAACAAAAAGAGTTGTGTTTATTGTGGGGTCAAACTATCAACATGAGAACATCTAGTTGGGCTGGTTTACCATATGAATTGTCTCATTTTTCCTCCCCACATGTCAGAACTCCTAATTCCATACCCTACCAGATATGTCCCTTAAGTGCTCTAAGTACACAAAACTATCAAACTTTGACATATCATTTCTTTCTATTTGTGGCACCTCTGGTGGATCCATCTGATCCTATAGGATTATGTGAGGCCCCTCTACAATAACCTCTCTTAGATTTTGAATAATCAATGTTGTATTCTCAAGGAAACAATTTTTTCAATGATGCAAAAAGTGTCAAATACATTCAATGGAAAGTTCCAAGGTAGCACAAAAAGATTTGTATTCATCATGGGATCAAACCATCAGTACAAATGCATCTAGTTGGGTGGTTTTACCCTAGGAATGATCCTATTTTTCCTCCCCATATGTCAAAATTCTCAACACCATACCCTACCGACAATGTCCCTTAAGTGTCTTAAGTGCACAAAATTATCAAACTTTGGCAGACTATTTCTTGCAATCCCTAGCACCTATGGTGCATCCATCTAATCCTATAGGATCATGTGAGGCCGCTCTACAATAACCTCTCATATTTTGAAGAATCGATGTGTTTTTCATAGGGAAATGATTTTTCTGATGACACAAAAAGTGTGAAATGCATTTAATGGAAAGTTTCACAGTAGCACAAAAAGAGTTGTCTTCATCATGGGGTTGAACCATTAGGTAAAATCAATCAAGTTGGGAGGTTTTATCCTAGGCATGGTCTCTTTTTTCTTGCTCATGCATCAGAACTCTTGGCACCATACCCTACCGATGTTGTCCCTTAAGTGCCCTAAGTGCACAAAAATGTTAAACTTTATGGAATATTTATTTCTATCTGTGGCACCTACAGTGGATCCATCTAATCCTATGGTATCTTGAAAGGCCCCTCTACAATAACCTCTCATATTTCAAATATTCAATGCAATTTTTGTAGGGCAGCAATTTTTATGATGATGCAAAAAGTGTGAAATGCATTCAATGCAAAGTTTCAAGGTAGCACAAAAAGAGTTGTATTCATCATGGTATCAAACCATCAATGCAGATGCATTTGATTGGGTGGGTTTTCCTTAGGCATGGTCTCATTTTTCCTCGACACATATCAGGACTCTCGATGCCATACCCTACTGATGATGTCCCTGAAGTGCCCTAAGTGCACAAAAATGTCAAACTTTGATAGATCATTTCTTGCAATACATGGAACTTTTAGTGGATCTATCTAATCCTATAGGATCACATGAGGGCCCTCTATAATAACCTCTCTTATATTTTGAATACTTGATGTTATTTTTTTAGGGAAGAAATTTTTTGATGATACAAAAAGTATCAAATGCATTCAATTGAAAGTTGCAAGGTATCCCAAAAAGAGTTGTGTTTGTCATGGGGTCAAACCATCAGTGAAAATGTGTTTGGTTGGGAAGGTTTACCATAGGAATTATCCCATTTTTCCTCCCTGTGCATCATAACTCTCAATGCTATACCCTACCAATGATGTCCCTTAAGTGTCCCTAGTGCACAACACTATCAAACTTTGACAGACCATTTCTTGTAATCCCTAGCACCTATGGTGGATCCATATAATTATATAGGATCATGTGAGGTCCCTCTATAATAACCTCTCTCATATTTTGAAGACTTGATGTGGTTTTCATAGGGAAGTGATTTTTTCTAACGATACAAAATGTATCAAATGCATTCAATGGAAAGTTGCAAGTGTTACCATAATTGATAGTAATGTTAAAGATTGATTATCTGATGGAGATGATGATGAAGACTAACCAAGATCATAGGAATACATTATAGTAGAAAGGTTATATTAGTTATAGTCTTTTCATTGATGTCAAGCAATTATTTTTTGGTTTATATTATGTTGTCATATCATTCGATAATGATATAAGATGAATGTGTTAAGGAGAAGAAGAAATGATAAGTTAAGGAGTTGAAGAACTTAATTGGGAAACTGATACAGAACAGACAATGATTTGATTATATTGATATTTTTTTTTCTACCTAACATATGATTATGTTAAGTCAGTAAAGCATGGTGATGAAGATTTGACAATTCGGTAAATTAAGTTGTTTTGGCTACTGAGCAAGAAAGTCACTAGGTAAGGTAAAGGTAAAAAGATTGGTCACTCAGTAAAGAAGAAAGGTTTAGGCACCGAGCAATGTAACTGAAATTCTAATGAATAACATTGAGAAAATGAACAATATTAAATAAGGATGGAATTAGCATTTAATGATTAGCTATGATGAGTTGGATGATCATGATTATGAGAAAAGTTAGTTACAAGAGATCTAAGGATAGGAAAATTCCAGATGAAGATCTATGGAAAGATCTAAGCGGAAAAAAGAAATGGAACAAGTTTCTAGAAAAAGTTCAAGTTCCTAGGTGAAAGAAAACATGTTACCAAGATCCAGATCTAATCTATAATGAATTGAACGGTCAAGATTGATTAAAGGAAAATGTGATAGATGATATTAAGAGGCAAAAGATGTCTATATAAAGGATGATATTATATGGACAAATGGATGGAAAATTGAATAGTTGAAGGGTTACCTACTATTACAAAGAAGAAGGAACAGAGAGATTCTGAGTGGGAAAAGAAGGATTTGATGAAGTTTTGATGTCAGTGGATAATGAAGAATTGAAGTGAAGATTGAAGAGCGCACCAGGATCTGATTGAGCAAAGATAGTTGCAAATTAATAGGTCAATTTTATTACTATTTCTTACAAGCATTTGTAACAGAGAAATCTCTTAACAAAGTGGAATTAACAGCCTTATTGTAATATCCTTGAGAAAGGTGACATTATTAAAGAATGTTTAAAGCCCTCTAACAAGGGCACTCCTGATAGGGTGAAGATTTTAATAGATCTAAGGTAAATCCCTTAACCAGGTCACACCTAGCAGTGTGTTTTGTAATCTTTAACTAGATTGGCTCTTAACCTGACGTACTTCAAAAGAGTATTTCTTAGTGGGTGATAATTCCCACAGTAATTTTTCCCAAAGCTGGGTTTCTACATTAAATATTGGTGTTACATGTTGTGAATGATTTATGTGAATGATTTAGTGAATTTTATAGTTTATTTACTGATTTTAGTAAATAGTGAAGTGTGTTGTTACTGAGTTAATCAAAGAAAAATTTTAAGGTATTTGTGATCAGGTATTACTGATTCACCCCTCCTCTTTGTAATCCAACAGCAAGGTAGCATAAAAAGAGATGTGTTTGTCATAGGGTCAAATAGTCAACATGAATGCATTCATTTGGGTGGGTTTACCCTAGGCATGATCCCATTTTGCATCTCAATACATCATAATGCTCAGCAACATAACCTATCAACGATGTCCCTTATGTCCCCTAACTTCGTAAAATTGTAAGAAGTAAGATATCCATGTGAGCCTATGTCAGATGATGATGACTAATACTCTTAATCTACTAGTAGCTCAAGTAGTGATAGAATGTCTTGAGTGCACATGTACACTGATACAAAAATTTCAGATAGAGAAGTAACAAGTGCTATGGAATTATCCACAGAGCAATGTGAAATGAAGCCTCAAATTGGCTCATTAGCAGGAAAATAATCTGGTCAAGCAATTGATTATAAAACCACAAATATTTGAATTATAAATTCCTATGCATCAATGGTCTTTCATTTGTGGGACTTGGGAAGCTAGGTTAATCATGTTGGGCATGATCCCTCAAAATTCTTATTGAATTATATCTCCCTTGGGCTCAAGGATGGTGTTGGCCAGAGCCTATAAGAACAAATATAGTATGAGGTCCCATTAAAAAAAGACTTTTTAAACCATAGAGACAAAATAAGTGGGGGCCCTTTGTACATCTAATAAGGGTTCAATGGAAAGTACAATAGTTGGACTAGCACTACTACATTTGGGGCCAAATTTTGACAGAAACTTCCGACGGATAATTCTTTTTTTATGAATTTGGTGTTTTTTTGTAATAGTCCTTGATGGTGTCGGTATTCTGATGGGTTTTAAATAGACCATCAGAATTCTAACAGTTTCAGGGTATAGATGAAAAAAAAGTGAAACGGCCAATTCATTTTTATTTCGATTGCAGAGAAAAGGAGTGGGTCAAAGCTGAGCGCGAGAGAAGGTATGTGATTTCTTCATCTTTGATCTGGTATCTTTGACGAGAAATGTCTTTCGAGCCTCTGGCATCATATTTGACCACAAATTTCAAATGCATTGCATTTTATTTGATCATGAATCATGAAATTGGATTCACATTTGTTGATATTACTAACACAGCCATTGTATATTGCTAAGATGCCTATTGAAATGACCGCATTCTACTAGTGTCATGCCCTAGCCCATGCTTTATCTCCATTATTTGATATTATTGTTGCTTGTGCTCAAGGATATCGATTCACTATTTTGAAATGTTTGGATTCACGTTTGTTGATATTACTGGCATGACCATTGTATATTGTTGAGATGCTCTGTGAAATGACCGCATTCTACTGGTGGCATGCCCTAGCCCATGCTTTATCTCCATTATTTGATGTTATTGGTTCTTGTGCTCAAGGATATCGATTCACTATTTTGAAATGTTTGGATTCACGTTTGTTGATATTACTAGCATGACCATTGTATATTTCCGAGATGCTCTCTGAAATGATTTCATTCTACTGGTGTCATGCCCTAGCCCGTGCTTTATCTCCATTATTTGATGTTATTGGTGCTTGTGCTCAAGGATATTGATTCACTATTTTGAAATGTTGATTGTGGTTATCAAATGGACAGCCCGTGAGCTTCTAGCTAGGTGCCATTTGTATTGATAGCTTAGGGCATCAAATGTATTGTATCATTGATAGTTGAGACTTTGTTAAAAGGAAATAGGACACTGAATGATTTTGATTTATTTTCTCTATTTTGATCCCTAAGTAGATGTCGCCATGATTTTTATTTTGAGTGCAATTTTGATAGAATTTTAGTTGGGTTTTCACTAGGGTTTTCAGTATATTGAGCTACAACAGAACATGATTCTTTTTGGTGCTTTTTTTCCCATATTCAGTAGATAAAAATCATGGTGGCAGCCACTTAGCCATCTTTTTTATTTTCCATTTATTTTACAAAGATATAGGCATATGGATTTATCATTCAATTGCTTTTATTTATTGGTCAAATGCAAATATTTTTTCAAGTTGAAAGGGCAAGAAATCAGTTTGGTGTTTCCAGTTTATGTTAAAATTTGATTTGGTAAAATCCTCAGAAAACACACTACATGTTCTAAAATGTAAATAAGTTGAATGTTAAATGTAAGATATATATCTCATCCATAGTAACCAAAAGAAAGGACATGAAACTAAGGAGATTTACCAATCTAAAAATATAAGCAAATAGAAAAAATGATTGGTACCTTATGAATTGGTTTTTGAGGTGCACGATCTTCATCAATATCCTCAGAAGAAGACCCCTCCTCACTGTTACTGCTTTCTTGTTTAATAATTGGTTTGGAAAAATGCATTTAAAACAAACAAAATTACAAAACTTAACCAATGGCATGTTTACAACAAAGAAATAGAATGATAATAATATGCTGAAAATTCTATTCTGTTTAATACATGTCAAAGGACCAGTCCCAACAATTCTTAAACATACTTTATCTGATATGATGAATTGTTAATAAAGGTCTAATTCTGTAGACTGCTAGCATGAAGGAAGATTTGAGCTATCCAAATCTTCCTTGTACCACACAAAAAACTGTGATAACTATGTCTACTCCAACCTTAATTGTTTAAGAATTCATCATATCAGATAAAGTATGTTTAAGAATTGTTGGGAGTTCTATTAGACCTTTGTTGTAAACATGTCATTGGTTTAGTTTTGTAAAAAAAAAAATTGTGTTAAATGCATTTAAATGGGACATTAAGCATAGTAATAATATGCTTAATCTATTAGTAATTGGTAGATTAAATGTAGATAACACCTTTATCAGTTTAGCATGTTATTATAAGATACTAAAGAAGACCTGCTATTTGTCAGACAAATCTTCATTGTCCCCCACAATGAAGACAATGAAGAATGACCTCCTGCCCCACAAAAAAGAACATTTAATAAGACCTTTTAATCCTAGTGACAAGAACATAGAAGCATTCTAACTCATTTGTAAAGAAAATAAGCTTTCTATAAAATGAAAGGTTCAACCTAATTAATACTAGCACTTGCACTCAAAGGATAGTGATCTAGCTGAAAGACTTAAGAGAGACTTTGACCCAAGAGCTTCATCATCAAGCTCTACAACCTCTTGTCGCTATCTTCATAGCAATAAGAGTCATTGGAAACGTCAAATTTCTCAGAAGTTTGTACTTAGTGTGTAGGTTGACTTCGTACAAAGTAGATTGTAATTGAAAATTTAAAAACTATTTGCATCTAGTCATTATTCATGCACTATGCAATATGCATTGTGCAACGCAATGAAATCAGCAATGTGTATAGAAATGACAAAAACTATATTCCACAATTCTTGGGCTAAACTCTAAATTTATTTTCTTTTTATATCTCTATGCTATTGAGACCACTTCCATTTTATTAAACACATTTTTTCCCAATTAAAAAACTCAATTAGAATAAGATATAATATAGTGTTAGAATAAACTTTGTACAAAGACATGTAATGCTTATGTTAATGATCAAACACACATATGGATTCACTATTCTATTCACTTTTCCACGGGACAGTGGATTACCAGAGTTGCAGAGAATTTAATCTTTTATTGATATTCCTCATCTTTGTTTCATACATCTTGATGCAGAGCCCTCTACTATCACCTTAAGGAGACCAACTCAACTCAAGGATTCAACAAGTAACTTGGAATCCACTCAAGGAATTAGCCTCAACTCAAGGATTGAGTAGAGTTCCTTGATGTTTTTAATCACTTCCACAACCTTGCTACACAAGTTCACTTCCTCATTTCTTGGCAATTCCTCATAGCACCATCTCCATCCTAGGCCACCTAGTGCACCTAGTGCCTCCACCATGTTAAAACCTCAACTAGGCTTTTCACCCTGATCCTAACATCAAGTATCATCTCATCATGGTCTATTCACCATGTTTCAATACCCCATTCACTCTGATCTAATCAACTTACACCATTCTTCTTCTACAACCCTTCTAGGTCTGTCTAGTAGCCCTACACACACAGAAATCAGCAAATTACACCCAAAGTCTCCAAACAACTTGGAAAAGTACTTACATTTTCATGAAATACCCTTTTCAAAGTTACTAACCCCATCTCAATCTCAGTCTTCCATCCTTTGACTGGTGAATACTTCCATCCCCAAATGCTCTTCTCCTAGGCCTAATTAGCCCTCACTCAACAAAGCAACTCCTATTTCCACTTGTCTCCAGGACTCAAAGGCTTGAAACAGTCTTCCTAGACCTTCCAAAACACAAGATTTTCAAACTTTCAAAGTCTCACCATTTGTTTGATACTAAGCATACTAGAAAGAATGTAATGGAGACATTGTGGAAAATATTGGATGGAAAGCGTGACAAAGAAAAAATTGTCAAAATTTGTAGTAAGTCTAATCAAAAGGCCTTGCACTCCTAAAATTTTGAGTTATAAGGTTATTGTCCTTTTCTGTAATTCATTCCAAGAAGTCACCTAGAGAACTCCTAAATATACTTTCAGATTTGCTATAAAGCATTAACTAATTGGAGATGAAAAATAACATATTCATTTCATGCATATGTGGTAAAAATTCATGAGATACTAAAGAAGACCTGCTATTTGTCAGACAAATCTTCATTGTCCCCCACAAAAAACTAAGTAATAACTACTCTACCCTTAATTTGTTTAACAATGCATCATATTAGATAAAGTAGGTTCTATCACACATGGCACAGACTCTCTTCAAACTCACAATACATTGCATGTGTAGTACAAAACTCATGAGATTCTAAAGAAGGCCTCACTCTTAATCAGCCAAATCTTCCTTGTACCACACAAAAAATTGTGTGATAATTATGTCTACTCCAACCTTAATTGTTTAAGAATTCATCATATCAAATAAAGTAAGTTTAAGAATTTTTGGGACTGGTCCTTTAGCATGTATTAAATAGAATAGAATTTTTAGCATATTATTATCATTCTATTTCTTTGTTGTAAACATGTCATTGGTTCAGTTTTGTAAAAAAAAGTTGTGTTAAATGCATTTAAAATAAAGGTCTAATTTTGTAGACTACTAGCACGAAGGAAGATTTGACCTAGCAGTCTACAAAATTAGACCTCTATCTTTAGCTTTGTCTGATTCTGTAGACTGCTAGGTGTGTTGTAATTTGAAGATTTGACCTAGTAGATTAAATGCAGATAGTTTGAAGACAAATCTTCAAAGAATTAGTTAAGCATATTATAATAACATGCTAAACTGATAAAGGTGTTATCTACATTTAATCTGCCAATTACTAATAGATTAAGCATATTATTACTATGCTTAATATTCTATTTAAATGCATTTAACATGAAATTTTTTTTACAAAACTAAACCAATGGCATGTTTACAACAAAGGTCTAATAGAACTCCCAACAATTCTTAAACATACTTTATCTTATATGATGATTTCTTAAACAATTAAGGTTGGAGTAGACATAGTTATCACACAATTTTTTGTGTGGTACAAGGAAGATTTGGCTAGGTCAAATCTTCCTTTATGCTAGCAGTCTACAAAATTAGACCTTTATTAACAATTCATCATATCAGTAAAGTATGTTTAAGAATTGTTGGGACTGGTCCTTTGGCATACTGGATTTAATTCATAAATGGATTTAATTTTATTTTGTATGTAAAATTTTGGGAGTTACATGAGAAGTTTTAGTGTCTAAACACTCAACTAATCCCTCTAACTGATTAGGAGTGGTTGGGGAAGTTGAGAGGAAGGTTTATAGATGTCTTTGGAATCTATAGTACGGTAGAGAAGCCTGGTGTATGGATGAAATAGGAAATCAAATAAAAGACAAGATTTCTAATTGAAATCAGTGATCTTAAAGGTGTTAAAGTCTTGTTTTGGTTTTTCCTTGCCACTATACAATAAGGAATAGTTTTAAAACATTCATATTCACTTATTGAATGCTTTGGAGACTATTGGTTTGACTGTCCATGTGTTACCAGTTACTAAGATTCATTAAAGGAAACAAAACCCTTCATTTTGGGTTATTGTGTGTGGATTCGAATGTAGGTTTGATTTGGTTACTATTTAGAAGATATCAATAAAGTATTTAAAGAAAATATTACATGTTTGGAGAGTTTTGAGAGAAACTTAACCATGTACAATATTAATCTAACTTGGAAGTTGCTAAAGTTTGAAGGAAAAGAGTGATCACTGGCTGTGACAGGGAGTGTTCCATTGAAATTCATGGCACAAGTATAGCAACAGGCATTTGAGTTGAATGACATAGGGATTTTATGATTGGAATAGTCTTTTATGGTGGAGTTAATGGTGAATCAATCACCAATTGATCCAGGAAGTGCTTGGAAGGGCAAGATTGAAGAAACTCTTGAATCAAGGGTTTGGTGTAACTAATTTGGGGCTTTTGATGCTCCCCAAGGTTTGGGTCTAATTACTCTTGGATATAGAGTTTTGTGTCAAGAAGAGACACTTTCTAGAGTTTGGAGGATTGAGGATACAAACAACTAGTAGTTTCTTTGAAAAATCACCAACTTTCTAGTGTATTTGCAAGGGTACAGGCAAGGTACTACAATTTGGTCCAAATTACCAATACCTAAGTCTTTGCTATGTTTATGTATGGCCAAAAGGGTGTCTATATTTTTGTTTATATCTTCTAGTGTTTTGTGGAAGTGTGGCATTTAAAGACCAAAAAGGTCTCTGGAGGGCTACAAGGCAGAGCCATTAGGCCTCTATGACAGTCTGAAGCTATTTAGCCATTTGGGAGTGTGGGTAACCCTTGAAACCACTTTAATATATCCTCATACACCTTAAAGACACCAAATCCATCATTGGTTTACATTCGGAGGAGTCTTGGTTGGGTTGAGTCTCTTGAAGAGTCATTTGGCATTATGGGAAATAGTTCATTTGTAAACCAAATTTGAGTAACTTATCTTGTCTACTAGTCCACAACCCTTTCCTCCACATCAAGGGCTTCACTAAGGATCCAAGAAATAAAACTTCTCAAGACCACTACAAACATCATAAATTTTGCTTGTTGCCAGCAAGTCCCTGCTCGTTTTGTTTTCTGACTAAGAAATCAAATTTGGGGAAGAATCAATGCAGGCAAAGAGAAAGAGAGAAAAAATGGTGCAGTATAATTTTAGGAACAAGTTGGCCCTTGGCCAAATCAATGTTTCTCACAATATCATTGACAAAGTGGCCAAAGACTATGTTAGGCTAATAAAATATAGGGATTCTCTTTACCACTGCAAATCTTTGAAGGTTGCTGCACTTGAACGGATGTATACCATTGTTAAGAGAATTGGACCGAGTTTTTCTTACCTCAAACAGGTGAGGTAGCATATGGAAAGGTTTTCATCTACTGACCCAAATACCAGGACTATTTTGATCTGTGAGTACCCTAATGTTGGCAAGAGTTCTTTTATTAATAAGATTACTAGGGAGGATGTGGATGTGCAACATTATGCTTTTACTACTAATTCTATGTTTGTTGGGCATACTAATTATAAGTACTTGAGGTATCAGGTTATTGATACCCCTGGTATTTTGGACCACCCCTTGGAGGATAGGAACACCATCAAGATGCTCAGTATTATTGCCTTGGCTCATTTGAAGGTAGTTGTTTTTTTTTCCTTGATGTTTTGGGGTCCTGTGGTTATAGTATTGCACAACAGGAAGCTTTGTTTCATAGCATAAAACCTCTATTTTCCAATAAGCCTCTTATTTTAGTTTTTAATAAGATTTATTTGCAACCACTAGAGACACTACCGGAGTAGGATTCAAAATTGGTTGCGGAGAGGAGATTTGAGGCTAGGAAAAATATGGGTGCAGATTTGCAACCACTAGATGCTACTCTCTATGAGTGCTTTGAAGGAAGAAAGGGTGATCGCGGTGAAGAATGTGGCATGCAAGAGGTTGTTGGAGTAGAGAGTAGAAATTAAGATGAAGTCAAAGAAGATCAGTAGTTGTCTCAATAGGATTCATGTAGGATTCATGTTGCAATGCCCAAGCAAGTTGCAATGACCAAGGAAGTTTGACAAGAACAAGGAATATGGCTTAAATAGAATGGGAAGACATCTTTCTAGTCTAGGCCTAGATCCTTCGGCAATTAGCTTCATAATAAATGAAGTAGATGAGAGCTGAGCAATTAGCTTCCCAAGAAAAATCTCATAAATGAACTATGTGTACCCTAATTCATGTGCCCTATGTGCATACCTAAATGATATATTTGAAACAACAAGGGTAAGGCTTAAAGAAGTTAATTTTGCATCACAGTATGTAGTTGTTGTAGCAGTAGAGCATTAGGCACCACCTTCAGCACAATATGATCACTAGATAGGTCTGTATGTTTTATGAAGTTTGGTCATTATGGATAGGTGATCATATTGTGCTGAAGGTGGCACTTGATGCTCTGTTGTTGCAAAAACTATAGACTGTGATGCAAAATTAACATCTTTAAGCTTTACCCTTGTTGTTTCAAATATATTATTTAGGTACACATAGAGGGCACAGGGATTGGGGTACACATAGTTCATTTATGATATTTTTCTTGGGAAGCTAATTGCTCAACTCTCATCTACTTCATTTATTATGAAGCTAATTGCCGAAGGATCCAGGCCCAAGCTAGAAAGATGTCTTCCCATTTTTTTATGGATAGGTGTTTCATAAAACATACATACCTATTGCAAGTGCATTCTCGATTCAGAGTGGGAAAGTCTTATTTTGGATTCGAGGGAGAGAAGCCAAACACATAAAGAACATGCACATAAACATGACGGTTGAGAAACATAAATGTAGATATCACAACAGCTGAGAAACATAAATGTAGGCATCATGGTCACAAATTTTTGGAGACACAACATAATTGAATGGTATACCCAGATGATGCCACGCAACCACTACTCCTCCGGTTCCAAGTTGACACTACGGAATCCAAAAACCATAGATAAGGATTAAATTTAGAGAGCAGAGGAGGATCATAATGACCAAAATAATAGAAGGTCCCTATATTATTTTGTTCGTTATGGCCCTCCTCCTCTGCTCTCTAAATTTATTCCTTATCTATGATTTTTGGATCTTGCAGTGTCAACTTGGAACTAGAGGAGTAGTGGTTGCGTTGCATTATCTGGGTATACCACTCAATTATGTTGTGTCTCCAAAAAATTGTGACCATGATGCCTACATTTATGTTTCTCATTTGTTGTGTCCCAGGACCCCTTTGACCCTTTACGACCCTTTACGATCCCTAAGAATACATCTTAGAGGTCTTAAAATTTTGTAAAGGGCCATAAGAGGCTCCTAGGAGGGGCCAGATGATCTTCCACCTTCACATGGTTGGCCCTATTAAGTAGAGAATGTTAAACTATTCTCAAAAAAAAGAGAAGCTCAATAATTTAAGGTCTCAATCCATAGAGATGCTAAAAAAATGACGAGAATCAATGATGGAGAGTTTTTAGATACTGAGAAGATGTATATGCAGTGGAGGACAGAAGGGATTTTTGTGGAGATTTTCTAGATGTGGAGATTTTCTAGAGAGGGTTTCTAGATTGAGTACCAGTGTAGAGATGATGATTCAGTAACCTATGTCTATAAAACCTTCACAAATATCCCTTTTTTGGCCTCCACTCATACCTCTTCTCAGAATCTAGAAACTTTGGATATTGTTTCTCATCCATGCATGAAATGTGCTAGTGATTGTATAAAATTACTTTTGCAAGACTAGGATCAATTATGAGAAGGTAAACAACAAGATAATATTATTGTATCTTTCATTTCTTTTATCCATTCATATTTTTTGCCTTCTCTTATATTGGATATTGTGCAGTGTACATAAAGGCAAGGCGGTGATTATTCTCAATGATCAACAGGTATAAGTCTTCCAGGCCTTATCCAGTAGTTGGACTAAAGATAGCAGAGCTCAAGAGACCATCATAGTTGGTCTCCATCTTTGGTCCATATATTGACAAAACATTTTACATTTCTTTAGCTCATCAAATGCGGTAATTTGAAAGAATTTAATGGATGATATTTTCATGTATAATGTACATTATTTTAGTTTGACGTTGAATGAATTTATCTACTTTGTGCACTTGTAGACATCGAGCACAGCCATAAAGAAGAATCCCCTCCCATGGCTTGAGTAATGTAGGCCATGGGAGGAGATGCTTCTTTATCATTGTGCTTGTAGTCTACAAGTGCGCAGATTCAATAAATTTATGCAACGTCAACTTAAATAATATACATTATCATAAAAATATTCTATTAAATTATTTCAAATCCCCTCATTTGATGAGCTAACGAAAGGTAAAATGTTTTGTCAGTATATGGACCAAAGATAGAGACCAACTATGATGGTCTCTTGAGCTATGTTATCTTTAATGTGAGTATCCATCACTTTTTTGACAGAACTTATATTTATTTTGATAGCAGTACTATATGTCCGATGAGTTTTCCTGTTGGAGAGTCACTACCAATCTGTCTCACTTCTAACCATTATAATGTCGAAGAGGTTCCCTTTTCAGTAGATTTTGGCAATGGGAATGCTATGTCTCCAACAGATAGACCTGTCAGAGAATCATTGCATATCCATCACCAATCTAATAGACTCTTTGACATATGTTTATCAGAGTTCTTATAGATATACCATATGAAATCCCATAGTAAAGTTGCTATTAATGTGGCAAGTTCTAATAGAAAAGGATGTTAGAATACTGACAGATATCACTTCTATTGCAATTTGCAACTCAAAAATGCTGACAGACATATCTGTTGAAGTGTTGAAAAATAGTCATTGTAAATCTGATAGATAGCCATTGGAATATGACCTCAAATGTACTAGTGTAGATATAGGAGAGTAGGTCATTTCCTTGCAAGGAAAAATTATGGAGGAAACGAAGATAAAATTTTTGAAAATTAGACACACAAATATTCATCTTTGTATATTAATTATCTTAAAAAAATAATGAGAAGTTCATTTCCACCTTTGGAAGGTAGTCTCACTCCTCATTTTATAAAAAAGGGCATTCATCTAGAGTCCAAGGTTTTTATTCAGCTGACAAGTGGAGAGATTCTGAAGGTACTAGTTTCTTTTGTAGAGAAGTTCCTCAGTCATCTCAAGGTTCTCATTTAGGTGACCAACTCCCTAGAGGTCCATATATACTCACTGATTTCCCAAATTAGCAAAAGGGTAGAATCAATTTTGGAAAGAGTATCTCAATTGAAAAGAAATGGAAATCCCAGTGAGTATCTCCTCCAATGAAAAATATAATTGCTTCTAGAGGCTCAAGTTTAAATGGAAACTGCTAGCTCCCAAACGAGACCCAGTCAATAAAATGAACCCATATGTTACTCGAGTAAAGGAGATACTAGATTATAAAAGCATCTTTTTGATCCCGTTTCCAATCAGATACTACTTTTGAGTAGTTGGTGATAGAATTTCTATACTATATAATGTCTAGTTTTTGTAAACATATTATTTTGTAAAGGGTTAGTGAGAAATATAAAAGTGACGTAAGACAGGGTAGGATGAAGGGACAAAGGCACACCTTAATCACAACCCCCTTGCAGAGATTACACACACAGAAGAAAACACACAATATGTAAGGGAGAATGCAAAAAATATCATAATTTTATTCATCAAATAACCACATACATGTCGGGCTATAAGGCCTTCCCAGTTATGGCCACTTACATTTAGATTCAATTACAACAGTCCTCCAACAAGCGAGGATCCTCCTTCAGAAACTATCTTCTCATTCCTCCAAAAACTCCCCCTAAAACTAAAACCAACTACTTTATTTATACAAGAGGCTACCGAAACAAGTCAGCCTTCAGATCCATCATTGGAGAAAGAAACGACTAGATCTAGGTCCACATGCTTCCCAATGATCGATACCAACATTAACTTTGTGACCAAAATTAAATGCACAAGTCAGCCTCAACAGGAAATCAAAATAAACCACTCGGTGAGCAAGAATACTGAGCGATAGGAAATAACTCAAAAACTGAAAGAACCAAGCAACAACGAAGCCAACTCGGTCAATGAAGGAACCGAGAAAAAATTGAGCCCATCGGTGGAAACAGGAAAACATCATCGAGAGCCAGAAAGAATCTACCGAGAAAACCTAACACTTCTAACTTATTTTTGGTGACACGGGATTTCCAAGGACCTGAGATGGTCCTACATTAGACACCTAGGGTTGTTTGAAATGATTCTCCAAATCATGTAATAGGTGCAACCTGAGTTGACTCCAACTCAGATTGTGAAATCCATGAACTATCTCCAATTGTTCTATTCTTCCACTTTACTAGATACTCCATATACTATTTTCCTCTTGTGCTTCTACCAACTCTTTGTTCCAAAATATTCTCAACTTCTTATGTCTTCTTCTTATGACAATCATTTAGTAACATCATGCCTTCATTAGGTTCATGATACTCATACAAATCTGCAATGTTGAATATAGGTGATATATCCATGTCATCAGGTAACTCAATCTCATAAGCATTTCCATTTTCAAATTTCCTCAATATCTTGCAAGGATCACATTTCTTCATTTTCAACTTCCCATATGGTACAAAATAAAATATACCTTTCTTCAAGTGTGTTAGTCCATTTTCCTGTCAATGCAAAATCCTGAGAAAATGGCCTTTTCCCTGCAAATTTTGAAGTTATCCCACCTTGTTGCATAGTTTCATCTTGCATTGAAAATCCATAGTGTTTCATGGTGTGTGCCCTTAGCCCCTAGTAGTTTATTGTGTCACCTTACTCCAGTCCAAATTGCACGTGCTGAATTGCAAAACCCAGGGAGATATTCAAGTTCTAATGTCTGCAGGAAATAAATTTTAGAATCTGCCACAGTGTCAAAAACCCACAGTGTTTTTGAAAATCCATGATGTTTTCAATCTGTGTGAAAACCTTCATTATTTTCAACCTTGTGCTTCCTATTTTTGCATGATTTTCTTTTGGCATCTAAAACTCTATGTGTTTTCAGTCTTTCATTGTGTCAAAAACTTTGTGTTTTTTACCTCAGTCTTAACTGGGCAAGTGCGATCGTTGGTGGGTCCCAGTTCTTCCCATTGCCCGGTGTGGTTAAGGTTCAGACAAGATCAATGGTTGTCATATGTTCACATGGTAAAGATGCACGATGTTTATCCTTCATGCTTTTGCGATAGCCATTTGATTTTCTTGTATGGGCATGAAGTGGGTCCAGGTTTGCAGGCTCTTCTTGATTGGTTGTCGCATGGCCGCATGTCAGACTTTTCTGACATGCGATCATGCGACCGCTTGCCACCTGTCTGTGTGGGTCCCAGTTCTTAGTGATGTTCAGCTGCCTGGTGGTTTACTTTGCCTTAGTTGTGCAATCGCGTAATGGTGGGCCCGGGTCTTCATGCTTTTAAAGGTAAAGCTTCTTTGGCGGTGGTTCCGTTGGTGGTTATGTGGTGGCCTATGGTTGGCTGTCGCATGATCGCATGTCAGATCTTTCTGACATGTGATCATGTGACCGGTTAACACCTATGCCTTTGGTGTTGGAGTGTTGTAGTCCCGCTATCTGACTTGGAGGCTGAGGTGGCAGTCTTGTTTCCTTGTCGCGTGATCGCAAGAGCCATCTTTTGGCCATGCGATCATGCGACAAGGGTGCCACATTGTGTTGGGGCCCGATGGCAGGTGGTGACGTGCTGAGTTCTGGTTGGTTTCCAATGTACCGAGGTGGCAAGGGGTTTGCAGTGGGACCTGTCTGCTCAATGGTGATGATGTGCTTAATTCTCATTGGTCAGTGTGGTGACTTGGCAGTTTGTCGGCGGGGCCCGTGTTTGTAGTGCCCGAGTGTGTTTGACATTTGTTGGTGAATGCTGGTGGTTAGTTGCATGTTCACATAGCCTTTTTCAAGGCTATGCGATCATGCAATTGACATTTTGTGTTAACCCTCAGTGGTGGTGGTTGCGGCAAGGTAAAGGGGTGTGGCTTGTCGCATGTTTGCATAGCCTGTTTCCAGGCTATGCGATCATGCGACAATGGTCTGATTGCACTGTTGTGGAGTTAGGGTGGGTCCATGGTGCCAGTGTTGTTGAGTTTTTCAATTTTGCTTGGTTGTTGACTGCTGACTGGACCGATGACTTTTCAAAGGGGCCTGCAACTGTTGTGAGATTAATTGTAGATTGCCTGATTTGCTAGGAAAGGATTGAATCTACGACCATGTTTTAAACTCTTGGGGTGACCATTGGGATTTAATTTCAAATTCTGTAGAGGTTTTGCAACGACAGAGGTACCAAAAATTCAATTTTTGAGTGGATAGAGTGGGTAGAATGGATTATCAAATGCTGCGGCTTGATCCCTGTCTTGTTTGTGTTAACTCCTCGATGGGGTTAGGTGGATTTGAATTTTGAGTTGGAAATGATCATTGTGCTTGCATTGTAACCCTAGTAAAAAGGGATTTTTGTGATCATTTTTTGAATTATTGGGAGTGAGGTTTTCAAACTTTTCTAGTTGTGAGTCTTCTGCCCAATCTGAATTGTAATGACCTGTTTTGGTATATTTTGACAATAGAAAGAAAATTGCAGGTCTAAGCTATAGTTTGCAAGCATGGTTCCTTTGGATTGATTGTATACACTTGAGGATTCTTCATACTTAATACAGGCACATGATTCTTATCTCTCCTTTGTGTCAACGTAGATGAATTTTGAACTTTCTAGTTCATTGCATAACAATTTATGTATAGGTCTTCATTCTTGAGTTCTAATCTAGGATTAGATTAAATGATGCTCCAGATGGGACATAGATTTATCTCTTGTCTATGTAAGGATATTCTATAAGTAGTAGAGGAGATTGTAAATGTGTTTATGGCTTTGAATCTCAGATATATTCTGGTGTGTGTGTGTAGTTTTTCCAAGAAGCCTTGCCCAATGGATGAGGCACTGGCCTAGATGAGTATTTCTTTGTTGACATATATTGATTGAGGTTTTTATGATTCAAACATTAAATTAAGAACCATTCCTTAATTTTTCAGTATTTGGTTGTGTAAGGTTCCACCCCATAGTAATGGAGATTCAATGAATGTGTGGTTATCATTTAGTACTTTCTTACTATCCTTTTATCTGTTATTCAAACCTAGTCTTTGGTGTGTGAAGTATAGTTTATACTGGGTTAGGTGCACCCACCTTGGTTTTGTAGAGCTAGAAGTGTAGAGGGCAGTCTTGTCCCTATAGTTGGTCCAGTTGCCTTGCAGAGCTCCCATACTTGGAACTAACCACTCCTAACATTAGTCTCAAGGCATATTGGCGCCCTAAGTGGCATAAGAATTTTTGAACACCAACAAAGTGTACCATTACTTCATCCCCGACTACAAAATTGTTATGTCTTCTTGGTCTATCTACTCTATCTTTGTATTTCTGATTACTAGCTTCCATTTATGTTTCACTTCCTCATGTAATGTCTTCATGAACTCAGCAAACTTTACTCCTTCAGCACTTCTCTTTTCTTCACCAGCAATATCCTTCAAATCTGATATACCTCTCAGTTGTATGCCATTAACAATCCCAAAAGGTGTTTTTCTAGTACTCTTATTCACTAAATTATTGTATGCAAACTCTGCTTGTACCAACATAGAATCCCAATTACTCAGTTTATCTCCCACTAAACATCTCAAAATATTACCCAAACTTCTATTCAATACCTTTATATGTCCATCAGTCTGTGGGTGAAATGTAGAACTATACCTCAACTCGGTACCCAACTTTTTCCAAAGAGTCTTCCAAAAGTATCCAACAAACTTTTTGTCTTGGTTAGAGATGATACTCCTCGGTAATCCATGTAATCTGACTATTTCCTTAAAGAAAAAATCTGCTATATGCATTGCATCTGATGTCTTTTGACAGGGTATAAAATGTGCCATTTTATAAAATCTATCCACAACAACAAATATAGAATCATTACCTCTTACTATCTTCAGTAAGCCAAGAACAAAATCCATACTGATATCAATCCACGGTTTCTCAGTCTTACTCATCTTGCAAGTTCTCTATCCAAAGTTTTGTGATTTATGTTGAAATCAAGACAAGTTTGTCTCATAAAGAGAGCCTTTATCAAATGGTGACTTACTAAGGAGGTTGTAATAATCCTCTAAGAAGCTCTCTTATCTTTTTCCTTTCTATTTTTCCCAATAGAATTGAGAGCACTAAAAATATTTCTCACAATAATAACATTTCTCTACATTTTCTTGTTCAAATGAATCTTCAATTTCACTAGCATGGGTCTCATCTTTTGTATCTTTAGAAATTGTTCAAAATTTTGGCATTTCTTGGTCAATGTCTTCTTGATAAAAAAAATTATCAAAAAGTTTCAAATCGCACAACCGAACAGTTCTCGTTGATCTATTTCCTTCAAAATTATAGTCATAATGTTCTCATTGATTTAAATTAACCTTTTAGGTGTTCTTGAAGGTCTTGAATTTGAAGTTTTTTCTTTTTCCACATAAGGTAATTCATTTCTCAATTTTTTTCTTTTTCCACATAAGGGACTTCATTTCTCATGTAATTTGGAGATGTATAATGTTCATTTGGTACATCAACATTATTTTCTATGCCAATCCCAAATTGAATACCTTATGCAACATTTGCACAACTAATCTCTAAATTTTCATTCCAAAAATGAATATCTTTTTCAACATTTTCACTCTCAATCTCTACATTTTCATTTCCAATCTCTACACTTTTATTATCTATCACTACATTTTCATTCCTGGAATCTTTATATTTTCATTCCCAAACTCTACATTTTCACTCCCAATCTCTACATTATCATTTTCAATCTCTAAATTTTTAATCTCATTGTCAAAATTATACTCTATATTTTCAAATTCAATCTCCTCTTCACTTGAAATAACATTTATAAGTGGACCTTGGGCCTCACCTTTACTAATATTTAGCATACCTTGTCTCCTCTTCCTACTGCTTTTCCTATCTCTTTGTCTTCAATTTTATCTTTTGTAAGTTTTCTCTTTTGTTTATGCTTTCAACGACTACTGCTCCCCATTATACCATCACAAAGTTGACCAAATATGATTCACAAACAAAAAGATTGAGAAAAAGAATCTTCAAAAAGTGTTATTTTATTTCTTGCAGACTGAAAACCCGTGAATGTCTCAAGAAAAAAGAATGTAGGGTCTGTTGGAAACAATAAAATGGCTCATTGCCATATGTTGTTCCACAAGTATTTGATATCAGATATATATCCGATATTGGATACCCCTGGGATGAAATTTTTCATGCAAAGGCCAAACCCAAATGTTGGCGCCATTGCATTCGTATCTGATATCAGATACTTTGAATATGAATTACATGTGTAATGCATTACATATCTAATGCATTACATATGTAATGGATTATATATATAGAATTCATTACATATATAATGCATTATATGGAATAGAGAGAGAGAGAGAGAGAGAGAGTAAAATATTATAATATTTTCATATAATAGTATAATATTTTAATATAGTATTATAATATATTTTTACAATACTATAATATTATAATATATATATAATACATATTATGTATCAAAAAAATTATTAATAAGTATCCGATATCGGATATGAAAATGTGAAAATTCCAATTTTTCACAATGGCACCCATCTTTCACAGTTCGCGTCATTCCCACGGTATCCAATATTGGATACATATTAATAGTTCTTTTGATACATAATATATATTATATATTGTATATAATATATATTATATTATTATGTATATTATAATATCTCCTCTGTGTATTTTCTTAATATATTACATATGTAATGCATTACATGTATAATGCATTACAAATGGAATAGCAAGAGAAATAGAGATGAGGGGATATGGAGATGGTGAGAATGTGAGAGGGAGATAGAGAGAGGGGTTGAGAGAGAGAGAGAGAGAGATTCATTCAACAACATTGACCAAATTTATCAACTTTAACTTTATGCATGCAATAAACAAAGTAACCAAACAACCACTCAAACATGCAACAAAGTGGTCCATGATTATTTTTATCATGGAAACCTTGATTAAGGGTAAAAACCATGATGGGAATTAGCACCCACTAATAATCTACACTGTTATGAAGCATGCCCTATTAGGATCTTACAATGATGCCCGATAAGGAGAAGACCCTATTAGGAGTCACTTGGTTAATGGATTTACCTCTAGCCCTATTAGGAGTTTTATCTTGTTAGGAGTAACCTTGTTAAAGGATTTCAAACCCTAATTAAAGAGCCACCTAGTTAAAGGATTTACAATTCAGACCTGGTAGGATCTACTGGGTTAAGGGATTTTCTTGTTGAATCTATTAGGATTCAAAAAGTTTAATGATCTGAGTGTAGCACTTATTCTCTACTTGTTGAGATCTAATTAAGCACAAACATTGCTTCTCTTTTAGACAATATTTTCTCTTCACTCAACCGCATCTTCGCATCCATGATCTACACTTGCATAATTCACTATTTTACATATATAAACATTAAATTTTCATTAGGGTCTAACTGAATTAAAAAATGTATTACATTTGAATTATAATCATTTTTTCTTAATCCTTGATCCCTAAAATGTTTTACCAATCTATAACATTCAATTATAAACTCATGTTGGCCAAAAGCTCTATCGCACATTGATTTAAAACAAGACCAGTCAAACTTTATTTGACATCCCCAATACGCTTCCAAAACTTGATAGATCCAATCACCTATAATAATGTAACATCAAATAATCATTATAAATCCATTATTCCACATCACTGTACCACCTGGATCATGAATAGATCCACCGCAACTAATCGGATCATCATCGGTCACCAATCTAACATCAACTATTCACACATTTCGCTAATTTGCACATAACAATCTTTTGTCAACTGAAATAATACTTTTTAGTACTCCCATCCTCTACTGATCATTGGATGAATAACATATCCAATTCAAGATAAACATATCATGACCACAACACATGGATCCATACCAATTTAATATAACAATAAAAGCATTCACTGTCTTTCGTTGTCTGTCTTTTTGTGCTTCAATCAATCATAACTCTCTACATACTTATTTCCATCCATTGCAATCATACATACAACATCAAGAAACATCACTGAGTCTTCCTTTCTAACCGCACACTCCAATTCCATTACATACTTGATGAACACTAGATTCAGAAACTCAAACACTTATAATCTCACTGTCAACCAACACAGTACTTAGTTGACATCAATGACAGCACAATAATTGATCTTCCTATCATCAAACTTGTGTCAATCAACACTTAACAATATCTACATCATTAATTTCAACAATCTCCCCCGTTGGCATTGATGGAAACACCACATTGATCTAATAATAATAGTGTCACGTTGATCTTCTTGGTCTTCTTCCCTTGTGCCTTCATCTAGTTCTTCTAGTAGTCTTCTCCCCCAATACATGAATTATTTTCTCTTCTCCCCCTTTGACAACAATTCCAAAGGTGTCACATAGGTCACCTACTACTGCAACATATTCATTTTTATTGGTATTATAATAGATTTTGGTGTTAAGATATAGTGTTGATGTTTAGGAGTTTGTCATTGATGGAAACTCTATCATTTCTATCAGATTTGTTGAATAGGTTACAGATATCGATCAAATGGATGGATAGTTAAAGGTATAATAAGCTAAGTGTTTTGATCGGTAAGTAGGAAGGCAATAACAGAGAATTTTTTCATCACAGTAGAGATAGATGACACTTTGGAAGGTGTGATTATTCCTGGTAGCTTACCAAGGTCAGATAACTATAGTTCTACAATCACAATCGTTAACTAAATATTTTGGGTGAGTTCATATTTTGGTGATATGATAAGTGTGAATTGATTGTGCTACGGATGATCGAGGAGGTTAATTTTTAGGCCTAAATGTCAATATGTTTTGGGTAATACATTTTTGGCAGACATGTTAGGTATGGGAGGGTGAACTAAATCACATGATTTAGGGTTGAGATTATAAGTTTGGGTGTTGCAATCATAGATAGAGGTGGTACAATGTACCAGAGTTTAGAGATTGTAGTAGATCTAATAGGAAATCATTACCATTACCAGATCAGTTATTTGAGTTTATTGCTCAAGTCTAACTTGATTGGTTAGCAAGTTAAATCCTTTAACAAGGTGAACTTTAACAGGTCTTTTTGTATAAATCCTTTAATAGGGTGACTTCTAAATAGGACTTATAAATTCTCCATTGAGGTAGATACTTATAGGTCTTTTGGTACTTCTAAGAAGGTACTAGTCATTCCTAATAGGGTGAAATCTTAATAGGGTATTGTAATCTCCTAACAGGGAAACTCTTTTTACTGCAATGAAGAGATTCATTGGTGTCATCCCCACCATGGTTTTTGTTACAATAATTGATGGTGATGATGATGATGAAGACCGACCAAGATCAAAGGAATACAAGATAGTAGAAAGGTTAGATTAGTTATTATCTTTTCATTGATGTCAAGCAATTGATATCTGGTTTATATTGTGTTGCCATAGCATTCAGAGTATGATATAAGTTGAATGAGTTAAGAAGAAGAAGAAATGAGACGTTATAAAGATGAAGAACTTAATTGGGAAACTAATACAGATCAGACAATATTAATTTTATATCGATATAATTTTTTTCTACCTAACATATGATTATATCAAGTCAGTAAAGTATGGTAATGAAGATTAGTCAAGTCGGTAAGCAAAATAGTTCTAGCTACCGACCAGGAAAAGTCACTCGGTAAAAGTAAAAGGTAAAAGAAGGAAAGTTTTGGTAAAGGAAAAGGAATGCAAGACACCATGCTAAAAAAATTTAGACACCGAGCAAAGTTAACCAAAATTCAGGATAAGCCATTGAGAAAGGAACAAGAATTAAATAAAGATTAGAACAACATTTAATGATTAGCTATGATGAGTTGGCAGATTATGATGATAAGGAAAGTTAGTTATGAGATCTACAATTAGGAAAAGTTAAGGTGATGATCTATGGTTTAGATCTAAATGGTAAAAAGAGAAGGAACAAGTTTCAAGAAAGTTCAAGTTCCTAGGTGATGAGAAAACATGTTACTAAGATCCAAATTCAATGTATAAGTTTGTAAAATGAATTGGACGACTGAGATTAATCAAAGAAAAACATAATAGAGGAGATTATGCAGAAAAACATGTCTATACAAAGGATGGATTTGTATGAAGAAATGGTTGTAAAATTAAAGAGTTGATAAGTCACTGATTGATGCAGTGAAGAAGGAAAAGATAGATTATGAGTTAGAAAGAAAAATCTGATGAAGTGTTGAAGCCAGTGTAAAGTGAAGATAGTAGAGCACAAAAAAGATCTGGTTATGAAAGGATAGTTTTGAGTTTATAGGTCAAATTATTTATTGTTGCTTATTAATATTTATAATAGAGAAATCTCTTCACTGAGTGGACTTAACAGTCTTATTTTAAAATCCTTGCAAAAGGCAACATTCTAAAGAGTGTTTGAAGCCCTCTAACCAGGCCACTCCTAATAGGGTGAAGATCCTAATAGATCTGAGGTAAATCCCTTGACTAGGTCACACCTAGTAGTGTGTGTATTGTAATCTTTAACAAGATTGGCTTTTAACCGAGCATACTTCAAAGAAGTATTTTCTTTAGTGGATGACAATTCCCAAAGTGGTTTTTCCCAAAGCTAGGTTTCCATGTTATATACTTGTGTTACATGTGATGAATGATTTATGTGATTGATTTTATAAATGTTAAATTTTATTTACTATTGTTGGTAAATATTGAATTGTGTTTAACCGAGTTAATCAGAGAAATTTTTTTAAGGTACATAGAATCAAGGATTACTGATTCACCCCCCTCCCCCTCTCTGTAATCCAACAATTGGTATCAGAGCTAAGTACTCTGGAGAGATAAGTTTGAAAGACTTGATTAAAATATCCAAAGATGTATAGGAGAGAAGTACCTAAGTTGAACAAGGAAATTTTATCAACATGGCAAAACAGGATGGGATTGTATCTATCTAGGATTGGAGAATCTACACTGAATCTTTTGGATAATGACTATACTCCACCACCTCCTGGACCCACAACAGTTGATCAGATGAGATAAAATCAAGAACACAACTTGGTAATGATTGAAATTATTGCTTCCCTGACTGATTTTGAATTCAATGATGTCAAGGATTGTGCTAATTCAAAAGAGATGTGGGATAGGATTACACTTATTTATGGAGGAGATCAGTGGTGCAGGAGCACCTAGGGTCTTTAGCTACCCTAGCTTATTGTTTTTGGCTTGTAGTGACCTTAGCCAAGTCACTATCCAATAAGGACTATAAAGATTCCCTAATGTGTGTGTGAGGATATCCACTAGTTCTAGGAAGGTTGATAGAAGTCTTAATAGTGGCTTTACTAGGCTTGGGTATACCTAGGATGTTTGGTCTAAGTGCTAATTTAGCATGATAGTCAGTCAAAGACTAAGGTTGACTATATACAATGAAGAAATAACATGAGAAATGGTCTTAGGAGTGTTGGATGAACCTTTGAGGTCATTTAAGAATCATTGGTATGGTTTAGAGGAAGTTTTAAGAAAAGATGTAAAAGTTGTCAATGACAACTTTGCAATTTTGCAAAGTTGTCATGACAACATTTGACCAAACTATCTCCCAAAGGCCAGAATTAGTTAGGGGTCCTTCTAACCGATTTAGCTCAGTTTCCCTATGCTATTTAATGGATTTTTTGACCAAATAACAAGGTTGGCCCTTTTTTAATATTTTGTTTTGTGTTAATGAATTGACTAGTGCGCTCTGCAAGACTGTAACAATGCTCAGAGCTTGGTTGTCCTGGTCAATGGATTAGACCAGAGCCTAACCTTGCATATGTTGAATCTAAATTTTTTATATTTCTTTTGTGTGTGTTTTTTTTGTAGCTAGGTTGTCTTATTTAGTTTGTTTTTAAATTCCTCCTCTGTGACCAGTTTACTGGTTCATCTAGAGTTGAGTGCAATAAAATGACTCTAGCATGAGATTCCATGGAGGGAATTGTACAGACCTTTGGAACATGCTAGAGTATTGTATATACATTGTAAATATGAAATTTCATGGCTAGATTTTTAGGGGAGATATTTTTGGGATCAAGCCCTAGGCAAGCCAGTAGATACGGCTAGGAAAGCTTGACTGTGATCAGCAAAGGATAGAAGGCTCAGGGATTGAAAGATTCAATCCAAGAAGAGATAAGTAAAGGATATATGTCAAAGAATCAATCCTAAGAAGGAGATCCCATGAACAATCTGATAAAGGATGTGGAATCCAAACCTTCACTAAAAACCAAAGAAGCCTAATTAGGCCTAGAAAGTAGACATGGTTGTAGGAAGTACTGTATGGATACATTAAGGACCCAAGAACCAAAAAATGCTAAATAAATTTGAAAAGGGTGTTTGGTTATGAAGTTAGTTATACAACTTGTGTGGAAGGTTTGAGAGTTATACCTCAAATAGGAGGTTTGAAGACCTAGAAAGGCCTAATAGGTCTTTAGGCCTATTTCAAGGAGATTGACTGGTGAATGGGAGTAGATAGAGGTTAGAACACCTCAAATCAAGTCAATATTTTCCAAAAGGAAGTCTTCCATCCTAATAAAAATGAAATGACAATTTTTTGGTAAGGTGATGAACTTGAGGGAATGAGTTCATGTGAGGGATCAAGAAGAAGGAATGGAAACACAAACTTGGTAGAGAGGTCTAGAGGAGTGGAGGTGATTGTCAGGAATCCCTCATTGAATAGGGTCTAAGATAACCCTAGAAAGGTTAGGAGAAGGACCTACATCAAGTCCTAGGTGAATTAGGACAAGTGAGTAGAGACCTCCCTATCAATCAGCATGTACAAAAAGCTAAGGTTGACAGTCTTAGGGGAAAATATGATGAAATGATAATGAAGGATGAAGAGAACATTACTCAATGTAGTTTTAGAATCAAGGAAGTTATTAGTGCCATTAGAGGTGATGGTGGAACATTAACTAATGAGGAAGTGGTAAGTAAAATTTTGAGAACTCTTTCATCTAATTATTTTATTTGAGTGTCTGATATTCAAGAATTGAGATTCATACCAAATAATGGTGTTACTCTTGAAGCCCTAATTGGTAAGCTGACTACATTTGAGCTAAGTAATTATGATAACAGTCTACAAACTATTGAAACTGCATTCAAGTCATCTCTAAGCATTGCAACATCAAGAAAAGACAAAGAGATGCATAGTAGTTCATCTAGAAGTTAATATGACAGTATCCTAACCGAAGAGAAAGAACAAGAAGAGTTAGAGGCACTATTGGATAATAGACTACCGAGAGGTAAAGGAAAGTACAAAGGTAATTACCCTTGAAATGTTTTAATTGCAATAAGATTAGCCACATTGCATCTAGATTTCTTGAAAATGACAAGAATGATAAAAGTGATAAGAAGGAGAATTGATACCAAAGGTTTAAAGACTACAAGGACAAAGGAAAGAAGTCATTATACCTAGTTGAGGAAGGTATAACAGATGATGAATATGATGATACAGAGGAAGGATATGAAGTTGTCTATGTTTTTGTAAAGGATTATTTAGAAGAAGAAAAGTGTGAAGATGAAAAAGCTCGTATTTCTCATGTAAGTAAAGTTGACCCATGGATAATAGATAGTGGATGTTCACATCATATGACTAGTGATATTGATAAGTTTGAGAACCTAGAAAAGTTAAAGGACTAAACTATAATCTGTTGAGTGTTTCACAACTAAACAACACTGGCCACCGACTGGAATTTCAAAATAGAAAAGTAAAGATCTATGATACTGATGGAGATCTGATTGGAACTAGTGAACAATATAAAGGTAATCTATTTTATCTTGATACTACTACAAAGAGTTACTTATTTTTAAAATTTGAAGATATATGGCTATGGCATAAAAGACTATGTCATGTAAATTTTGATAATGTGATTAAGGTGAGAAAAAAGAATAGAGTTAGAGGTCTATCAAAATTAAGAAAACCTGACAAAGTGATGTCTAAGGAATGTCAAATTAGTAAGATGACAAAATCAAGTTTCATAAGAAAATCTTACTCATCTAATGGTATTTTGGAATTAGTTCATACTGACCTTTGTGGTCCTATGAGAATTCATAGCTATTATGGAGATCAGTATTTCATTTTGTTTGTTGATGATTATTCAAGAATGATGTTGGATATATTTCTAAAAGATAATTCTGATGTATTCCAATTGTTAAAGTGGTATAAAGCTAGAGTTGAAAAGGAAAAAGGTAAACAACTGAAATGTTTAAGATCAAATAGAGGAGGTGAATTTATCTTTGATGAATTTACTATATTCTACAATGAAAATGGAGTCAAAAGACAAGTATTTTCACTAAGGACTCCACAACAAAATGTTATAGCTGATATAAGGAATAGATCCATGGTTGATTGTGCTAGAACACTTTTGATTGACAAATAAGTTACACAAACATTCTAGAGAGAAGCCATTGGTACTTTTGTTTACACACTCAACTGAGTACAATTGAAGAAAGGAACCAACAAGATCCCTTATGAACTCTGGTATGGGCATATACTAAATGTAAGTTACTTTAAAATCTTTGGAAGTAGGTGTTACATACTGAAAGATGCTAGAAATAGAAAGTTTGACTCAAAATGAGATGAAGGCATATTCTTAGGTTATTCATCAAAGAGAAAAGCATAAAAATGTTTGAATAAGTCTACTAACAAAATTGTAGAAAGTGCAAATGTGAGGATTGATGAATTTGCAAAGAGAAATGAAGAAGATAGAAAAAAGGAATCGAAGGATTATCAAAGATTTGTTTATGTACAGGAAGGTAATTCAGTTGATGCAGTCGAGCTGCAACAAGAAGAAACTGAGGAGCAAGATGAGCCTCCACTGAGAAATGAAAACACTGATGAACAGTCTACCGAGCTTGTATTAGAAAAATATATGAGAAGACACCACTCACCGAGTGAGATTATTGGAGAAAAAAATGCAAGAGTCATGACAAGAAGTAAGTTGAAGGATAACACATGTTTGATTTCATAGTTTTATCCAAGATTAGTTAAGTGTGCACTTGGAAATGAAGATTGGCTTAATGTAATGAAAGAAAAAATAGATCAGATTGAAAAGAACAACACTTGGTCATTAGTACCAAGACCTAAGGATAAGAATGTGATTAGAACAAAGTGGATTTTATGGAATAAAATTAATGAGAAAGGAGATGTGATTAGAAGCAAAGCAAGATTAGTCTGCAAATGGTATGCACAAGAAGAAGGTATTGACTATGGTGGGACAGTTTCCCCTATTGCTAGATTAGAAGGTGTAAGGATATCACTTGCATATGATCCCTATAAAGGATTCAAAGTTTATCAAATGGATGTTAAGTCTTCATTTTTAAATGGAATTCTTGAAGAAGAGGTTTACATTGAACAACCTGATGGATTTGTTGAAGATTCTAACAAGAATATGGTATGAAAACTGCACAAGGCTTTATATGGATTAAAGAAAGCACCCCGAGCATGATATGAAAGACTACACTCTTATTTAATCAAGATTGGATTTCAAAGGAAAAATGATAACAACAATTTCTATTTAAAATGTGATAGTACTGATAAGATTTTGATTGTTGAGATATTTTTTGATGACATTATATTTGGAGGAAATGAATCAATGTCTAAATCATTTGTTGAATAAATGAGAAAGAAATTTGAGATGTCTATGATAGGAGAGATCAAATTCTTTATTGGACTTCAAATTCAACAAGTTAAAGATGAGATATACATAACACAATCAAAGTATATCAAGGAGATCCTAAAGACATTTAATATGGAAGAATCAAAACCGGTTGGAACATCGATGGCTACTGGTTGTAAATTGTCAAAGGAAGATGATACAAAGGAAGTGAATGAAACACTTTAGCGATCCATGATTGGTAAACTACAGTATGTTGTACATAGTAGGCCTAATATTGCACATTTAGTTGGTATTGTAGAAAGTTTTTATTATAATCCAAAGGAGACACACATGTCTACAGTGAAAAGATCATTTAGATATTTGAAAGGGACTAAAGATTTTGGTCTACTATAGACAAAAGGAGGATATTTTGATCTTAAGGTGTATATTGATACTAACTAGGTTGGAAATATTGATGACTAAAAGAGCACAACTGGTAGAGATTTCTTTTTAGGAGAAAGATTAGTGACATGGTTAAGCAAGAAACAAAGTTGTATTTCACAGTCTACTGCCAAAGCTAAACTGTATGTTGCTACAACTATAAGTTGTTCAAATATAGTGTGGATCAAAAAATTACTTGAAGGTGTATGCACCCTAAAATGGTCGCCTAGACTTTGGGCCCCCATTTCAGCAATTTATCAAATCCCTGAATCAATATTTTCAAAAATCAACATTTTATCAATCATATCAATTTCCTTGATCAAATCCTATGTTATCATTTATTCGATTATTCCTTGAGCTAACCATTTTATCCTAAAGTCTTTATTTATTTAAAAGGAATATTTCCTCCCCTTTTAATAAATAAAAAGCCCCCACCTTTTCCTCTTATCCTAAGTTGCACATATAAAGCATTATTCCTATTTTATAAAAGGGAAAAAGCACTTTTTGTCTCATATGGACACAAAAGTCAACTCTTATTTTCCTATTGAAGGATACTTGTGCACATGGATTGCCCCTCTTTGATGCTCCACCATTGATTAAGTCTTTTTCCTCTTAATCTCCATGGTCCATTCCTTTTCATTTCCTATAAAAGAAGAGCTCTCTTCCTCATTTGCATATCCATTCATGTTTTATACTAATGTTATGCTACAGGTTTTCTAGGTCATTTGGAGCTCTTTGAAGACTTTCTTGCATCCAATCTTTGAAGACATTGTTGTTGCATCTTATTTAGCTTGCTTTTAGTAGTTTTATTATCATGGCATTCTTAGTATAGACTTTCTTTATGCTATAGATTAATCTCACATAGCTTAATAGGAAGGATTTGTAACACTTGTTCTTTCCTTTTATAGATTAGTTGCATTGTTCTTTCATTTTCATAGATTAGCTTGCATCTTCAATCTTAGCTTACTTGCATTGCATTGCATTTCATATTGATTTCATTGGAGATATTGGCACTCTTGCCCTTGTCTTCACTTGAATCTCTCATTGTGTGGTTGACTAGCAAGGTCATTAAGCCTATTAGCTCTAGCTGAGAGCAATTTTACAATCTTGCAACTCCATACATAAAGAGCTATGGATCAATTTTTGAGACCTCATTCTTGAGTGTTTTTTATTGTAAAGATTCATAGAAGTGCACTACTTTTGTGTGTACATTTCTGGCGCCCACCATGGGGAAAAGTAGATTAGCTTTGTCCTTTAAATTTTGCATTTATGTCATATTTTCGGCAATTTTTTGGACATTATTCACAATCTCTAGGTTTTCTATCTCAGTGTATCACGTGATAATTCTAGGAATATCACGTGATAGTTCTCTGTATACATGAGCAATACTTCGCCTGTCAGAAGTATCACCTGCCTGTTTCAGGAACTGTCGCCTGGTCTCGGATGAAGTATCACTTGGGTATAGAGCAGAGTATCGCTCAGACTAATATTATCGCCCCAGTACACTAAGAAGTGTCACATGATAATTCTGGTATCTGCAGTCTATTTATGTACCCGGCAGTGAGCCTTTTTGAGGTTTTTTGGCCAAATCTTGATTTAGTTAGCTTGTTGTTTCTATTTCCTGCACTCAGATAGAATTAATTTTCATAATTGTACTTAGTTTCTTGCACCTTCATTTGGATTTTGGATCTAAAAAGAACCTCTCACGTGTTTGGCTTGAATGTTTACTTGCTTTCATAGGCACATCTCTTTTATGCTCTTAATGGTGAATGAAAGAACATAGATTTGTTTTTACAGGTTTGTGTAAGTGAATGCTTCTTGGTTTCCAATATCAAATATCTCATTGAGTGAGTGGGGGCATGGATTCATTCCATGTTTACATAGGGAGTTAAATGCACCACTTTGTGGACTCACTCTATGTTTTCTTGGAAAGTTAAATATTCCATTGATTCAACCCTTTTTCATTTGTGAGTAGTATTGATAAGCAACTTTAGAGTACTTTTGATTGATCTTGTTAGCTAAATTGGGTTGTTGGACTCACTTATTTCTAATCACCCCTCATTTCCACCATTTGGATGCAAGGTCAACATTCATACATAGGGGAGGGGTCTACTTGAAAAAAGCGTTAAGTGTTCCACAAAGTTTCCCCCTTTTTATGCTTTCTCAATCTCATTAGTTTTCTAAGGTGTGGACTCACCTTGATTTTGTGTGAGGAGTTAAATGTTCCACCTTGTGGACTCACTTCACACTCACTTGAAGAGTACTTTTGATTGATCTTGTTGGCTACATTGGGTTGTTGGACTCGCTTATTTCTAATCGCCCCTCATTTCTACCCTTTGGATGCAAGGTCAGCATTCATATATAGGGGAGGGGTCTACTTGAAAAGAGTGTTAAGTGTTCCACAAAGTTCTCCCTTTTATGCTTTCTTGATCTCATTAGTCTTCTAAGGTGTTGACTTGCTTTGAGTTTGTGTGAAGAGTTAAATGTTCCACTTTTTGGACTCACTTCACATTTATTTGGTGAGTTAAGTGTTCCACCTTTAGTGCTTTAAATACTTTTGATAGTGGATTGCTTAGAGCTAATTAGATTTTGGATTGTTCTAACCTTTTTGGCCTAACAAGTTGTGGTTGTAGGTGCATTTGCTTGAAATATTTTGCTAAAAGAATGCATGTCAAGGCTTCAAATGCACAAGGGCTACTAACGGTTTTTGTAGGGCTGCCCAAAGCATAAAAAACCCAATCAAGTGCTTGTTTAATTGCTTTCTATATTGAGTGCGGCATATACTAGTTGTTTCATTTCATAGGCACTTAATATCTTGTTGTAGGAATTCTTGAGTGGTAGGAGAAGTATGCTCTTCACCCTTGTGGTGAACCAAAAAATCTTGACCCATCTTTGGATTTTGAAAGCAAGAGGGTAATTGAACCTTTTCTTGGTGTGCTTGGGAGAAAGCTTTGAGATAAGGGGAGTATGCTCTTCACCCTTGTGGTGAGACAAAATCCTTGAATCTCATAAGTTGATCCATTTTTGTTTATATTGTTAGAATCCTTTAGCGGGCCTACTCTTGAGCAATCAAGAGGAATGACCCAAGTGGGGACAAGCTTATTGCCAGCTATTCCAACCCACTATAAACTCAAGGCTATTGAGGACATAAAACCTTGGTAGACGTAGTGTTTGTCTTCACTTGATGTGAGTACTTGTGGGATTGTGACCATGAGGAAAGTATTGAGCAAGAATGCTTAAGGTACTCTTGAGGCCGTGAGGTCCCAGTCCTTTATGAGGAGCAAGAGGGGTACTACGAATAGAAGCCCTTACTAAGAACCATAGATAGAGGCCACCCTATTTTTTCACTTAGCTTCTTGGTACAAGGATTGATCCAAGTTGAATAACCCAGATCACCCCAAGATTACTCACCATATGTGTTCCTTTGGTTGTGTCTTTGGCACTTCCATGGCAAAGCCAATATCTATTGTGGGCAACCACTTTTTGTGAGGCAAGGGAGCATCAAGTGTGGGCCAAGTTGTTAAGTATTGAGCCTTGACTTTCTAGGATAGAAATTTCTTGAAGTGTCTTCGATTGTGTAATACCAGTGTTAATGTTCTTGAAAATTCAAACAATCGGTAGTATTCATAAGGTTTTCTATTTTGATATCACAAGTGTTTGTCTTGGAAAGGTTTCTTTTGCCCTTGTTTCAAGTGTTTTAAGACATGTTTGATCCCTTACTATTTACAAACCTATCAAATTTCTACTGATATTGTGATTGAGATTGAAAACATCAACTTTCAGACTGAAAATTTTGATCAAACAGACCCAAAAATGCACATTTCACACAATTCTGGTCAAGTGTCGTGCAAACTAGCAATAGTATCACCTGCTTTGAGAAGAAATATCGTGCGATAGTTCTTTTCTTCTGGATTATCGCCTGACCTACCTAGATTCTATCGCCTGGTTATTGTGAGTTCTATCGCCTGGTGAAAGGTGAAATATCACCTCAATGAGAAGTATCACCTGGTTAGCTTGGAAATTGTCACCTGAGAATTTTCTGTTGTATACTTGGTTTCAGTCATTTCGCAGTTGCTTTTAGTTGGCTAGGTCTTTAGGAAGGTAACTTATCTTGCTTCTGGAAACCTGTCTTTACTCTGAATTTCTATTTTTAGCCCTCTAGGGGTAGTTTCGATTTACAAAGTCACTTTGGGAAGAATTGTCAAGTTAGAAGATTATTCCTGTTGAGAAAGTATATCTCTAGAGTTGTTAGTAACATTCTTGGAGAATTCTAGTACTCTTTTTTTCCAAATCATTTCCATTCAAATTCAATTTTAATTATACAATTTGGCTAAGTCCATCCTCTTGGTTCAAACGTGCAAGGATATTGATCCTTTGATTTAAGCACCTCTTTGACAATGTTGCCAACGCCTTTTGTAATTCATATCTTACCATCTCTTTTTGGACATTAGAGAACTTTAATTATCTTAGTTTGGTGTTGACACTTTGAGAGGTCACCTTATCATCAAGACTTATTTTCTTTCATGTCAATTACAACAAGGTACCAAGTGAATCAAGGAAAATGACCCCCGGTTGTCTTTAATCAGTTACCCTTAGTTAAGACTCGTCAACAGCGAAAGGGAAAAGAACCCATTTTTGATTGATCCCTTAAGAGTGAGTCTGAGGTTTGTTTTGACCCAAAGAGTAATCCCAACGAATTGAGTTCCTCTTTAGCACCTTTTTCATCAAATATGGACATGAGTTACACCTTCACTAGACAACAAAGAGAAGTAATGAATCAAACTCTTAATGACATGTTCCAATGACATAGAGGTGGCATGATGTCTGTTGGGTCCTCTTCTGATAATCCACCTGGATCACCTCCTATCAACACAAGGTATCTAGATGCTCATCAATGAGCTGAGAAATATCATAGACAAGCTCACTCAGATGCACGGTCACAACATGAAGACCAAAGCAATGAATCTGGTGATGCTCATATCAATGTAGCTAATGTATCCAGACATTCAAGACAACCTTCTCTTCTTAGAGACACCTCACGATACACAAGTGAGAGGTTGAAGTGCATTGAGAGAGAAAAACAAGCCTTCTTGGATGAACAAGCTGCTAAGGAAGAAAGGTTCAAAAAATTGGAGGATGAGTAATGATCTTTGCTAGACATAAGGAGAAGAGCCACACAAGAAGAACAAGATAGGCTCTTAGCACAACAACTCCATAATAAATTCAACAATAGGGGTACCAACAGTGGAACCAACTCTCCACCATCTACTCCCTCACCAAGTCCAAGAGCTAGAAGAAGGTCAAGGACCCCATCAAGATCACCTAGTCCTAGAGGAAGAAGGACTTCTCGGTATAACCATCATAGGAGACAATCATCTCCTAGACATTCAAGACAACCCTCCCAATGAGCTCATCATGGCTCTCAACATGGAGGAAGTAATGCCAACTTTGACACTATTGATTTCATGACAATGCAACAAGAACCATCCTTCCAACAATATGTGGAGAAGTATGTGGAGAAAAATAAGGATCAGTTCTTGGAAAGTCTAATCAATAAGGGTGCAAAAGTCCCATACAACTTTGATGTGGACCAAAAGATTAAGACGCAAAACCCTTCAACTGATGAGGTGATTAAACAGATGCAAAAGACTATGGAAAAAATGATGGCTCCTAAGAATACCTTCAACTTGGACTCCATATGTCCTAATCCCATTGATCAAAGTGTGGTTATGGTAGATTTTCCTAGAAAGGTTTAAATCCCCACATATGACAAATATGATGGTAGTGGTGACCCCCATGACCATGTACAACAATTCTATATCATGAGCTTTGAATTTCATCATGAGGACTCCTACCTTATGAGATTATTCCCAAGGAGCCTTAAAGGCCAAGATATGGAGTGGTTTATTAACCTTACTCCTCCTGTCAAAACTTTTAAAGAGCTTGTTCAAAGATTTGTGCAACATTTTGCATATAATTTATCAAGGTCAATCACCCTGCTTGATTTGTGTAAATTAAAATAGAATCAAGGGGAACCCTTTGTGACATTTTTACAAAGGTGGAGATTCTTATTTTCCAAATATTCTAGGACCATCCCTGAGGAAGAAAGGATTGATATAATTGTGAGCAATCTAGTGCCAAAATTAAGATATGAAGTTAGAAAAATGGTCTTTAATTCTTTTGACACTATGGTAGAAACTGCATGTCGCATCGAGGATGTTCTAAAAGAACAAGGTATTTTGGCCAAATAGAGTAACAACAACAATGGCCAAAACAATAACAACAACAATAAGGATAAAAAGAACTCATATTGGAACAAAAATAAGCATTTAGTCAATGACGGAGTTGTTGACTCTCCACGACCTAAGGAGCAAGGAGTTCTTAATTTATCTAACGCAGTTCAAGCTATGAAGCTACAGACATCCTTAGACCAACAAGAGCACAAGCCCAAGTATCAAGATAAATCTAAGTCAGCAAAGAGGCAATTCACTAAACTTGGGGACTCTTATGTGGATGTTTTTAAGACCTTGATTGCTCATAATTTGGTACAACCTCATGATCCTTCAAAGTTTCGCATACCAGATCCTAAACCTTATTGGTGGAATGAGAAGGCTTACTGTGTATACCACAATGGGATTGGACATGACATTGAAGGTTGTTTTAAACTCAAACATCTTGTTCAAGACCTTATTGAGAATGGGAAATTACAAGTTGATGGATTGACCACAAACGCAGACCACAAGGCCTTTAAGGAGCCCTTGCCTAAGTATGAGAAGGGGGAGACTTCTACAAACAAGAATGGCAAGGCCGCAATCAATTATACCTATACAGCTATGGAAAATGTCATTAATATGCTTGAGGTTGTGAAAAATGATGTCAACATGATGAGAGGGAATCATCCCTATGACTATGATGTAATCTCACCCCCAATATTTGATGAAGGACCCGTTGTTGTGCTTAGAGGTCCTCAATCTCGAAGGTCATCTCAACCTCTCAATGCTATTACTAGGAGTCAGTCCCAAGGTCCTATTATCATTAGAGGTCCTAATTCTAGCAAATCTAAGCAACCAGTGTCCAAAAGTGTTCCTCCTAAATCTGCAGTTGGTCCTGATATAAGTTACAACCTTGTTGATAAGTTACAGCAAACGCCAGCGCAAATTTCTATTTTTGAGCTCTTAGAATTGTCTCCTAGACACAAGTGTGTCCTTGAAGACACTTTGCGTGCAGCCAATGTCCCTAATAATATAGATGTCGACCAATTCCAAAACATGGTCAACCACCTTGCTAGCCCACATTACCTTACATTTTTTGAAGAAGACGGTAAAGCCTTGAGCCATCCACACAATCTTGCCCTTCACATTGAGGTCATGATCCATAAAACCTATGTTAGGCATGTGCTGATAGATGGGGGTGTTGGGCTCAATATTTGTTCTTTAAGTCTTTTGAAAAACTTGGGTTACTTAGAGCATGCCATTGATACCAAGAAGAAAATTACTATCAAAGCCTATGATGAAGCTGAGAGAAGTTCTAAGGGGTTAGTTGTTCTTCCAGTTAGAATTGGTCCTGTTGAAAAGGACATTTTGTTTCAAATTGTTGATGTTGGTCCTCTAGCATACAACATCCTACTAGGTAGACCATGGATTCACGACATGCAAGCAGTACCATCTACCTATCACCAATGTGTCAAGTTTCCATACAATGGCGTAGAAGTCTGCATACTAGGTGATAGTACCTTATTTGTTAATACCATTTTAGCAGGGGCCCATGTTCCCTTAAATAGAGAAGCAGACAATTTTGGGATAGCTCTTGAGAAATGTAAGGATAAATTCAATTCCATAGACCTTGGTATGGGAGGATATCAAATTGACTCCTTTACAAAATTACCAATTTCACCTAGGTCCTATGGTAAGCCATCACAAGAGATGTGTCCCTCATCTTCAGCCATGACTCTGTTTGATACTTTTGTAGAGCCTTCAGTACCTATTCAAGATGAGAAAGAAGAGGTGGTTGTTAGAGATTAGATATACAGAGAAGAAAAGTACCTACATAATGAAAAAATTTCTCCATCTCCTAAGACTTATGAGAGAGGATACATGTTGGTCACCAACACGGGCTACCCATGTCATGGCCCTCTCAGTCATAGGTTAGATGCCAAGGCTAAACCACTCAACCATGCTCTTTTTGGTCATAGGACTAAGTCAACAATTGACCTGGGGTTTGATAATGGAAAGAACAAAAGTGTTCCTATCCTAGCTACGATGGATAGTGACAGTGACTCAGATTATACACCTAATCTCCAAAATGAACAAGACATGATTGATGATTGGGTGCCTTCTACAAATCTCCTTTGGGGGGATTCAGATGACTTAACAATTGTAAACATAAACACAAATGCCAGAGAAGGTGATACCCTTCACAATCTCAAAGCTTCTACATCAAGGCATCCCAAGCCTTCTTGGTGTAAACATCCCAGCAGAGATTCAAAAACAGATTCGCATGAGTTCGAGTGGGACTCTCTTTCAAATGGAATAGTTGATTTGGACATGGATGTTGTCCATACCTATAGTACTCAACCTGATGTGACCAATGAACCTAGTGTAGCACTAGAGGATTGGACTCCTCAAATTGCCTTAGTGGACGACGCTTCGTTTGGTAAGATAAGACCTAATTTGGTTATCTTAGAGGGAGACTTGATAGATTCTAACTGTATGATCACTAGAGACAATGACTTTCGTATCAATAATATTGAACCAGTCATTGACCTACCCCTTGTAAACCATCATTTGATTGATTGGTCACAACTTTGTTAAGAGCCTCAGCTCCTCACTTTTCACAATGACTACGAGATAGCCTGCTACTTGAATGCTCTTGAACCCATAGTCTCTTCCACCAGTGAACCTACAACAAGTATGATGGAGCCAGATATTAAGTACCTCAGTCACAAAATAAAATAAAAGAAAAAAAAGAGAAATGGTTCTGATGGCAAAAACCACTATGTGGCGGTGTCAGAACCCAAAAAAGTAAAAAGAAAGGATGTATCCGAAGGTGAAAACCTCTTTGAGGCACCTAAGGATGGGGTACTTAATAACTTGCTGAGTTATTTCCAAGACAGGTCATCAGTTCTTATTGATCATACACAACTAGTAAATTTGAATATGGAAGAGGCTCCACAGGTGATTCATCTAGCTCAGTCTTTATTAGTGCAAGAAAAAGAGGCATACACAAAGTGTTGGAAATATTTAGGGATTAACCAAGTTACTGAGAGGGGAGGGGTGAATCAGTAACCTCAAATTTTCTTACAATTACAGATGTATTAGCATATAGTTTACTTTTTCCTTATGTATATAGAAAGCATGAAACTTAAAAGCATTCACAACAATGACACATAGATTTGGTTACCCAGAAACCTTCCAAAAAGAAAGTAAAACTGGGGTGGGGATGAAACCCACAAAGCTTTAGTACTGCAGAATAAAGTTGGTTGGTTAAGGCTTACAATTTGATCACTTCTGATGATCTGCCCTGTTAGGAGCAATAAGGATTGCTAAATCCACCTTGTTAAAGGATTTACAAACATACAATGAAGTATGCACTCGGTAAAGAGATTTTACAACAGACTGTTAAGTCTACCTGGTTAAAGGATTTTAGTACTGATTCACCTGTTAGAATGAAACAGTAGATCTCTTGCTTTGCAACTGGATTGCTGATTGAGATTCGCTGAATGTACTGATCACCTTCTATGATGAATTTGTCTTTGTTGTTCCCTATACTGCTGTAGCCCTTTGTAATTCACTTATCTCTGCTTTTTCTTTTTATTCACATACATACTCATAATTACATCTTGACATCTTTACAACATTGTTTATATACAAGTCTAAACAATTAATTACAATTACAAAGTCGGCTTGACAAATAAACATAAGTGCCACTAAGTCGGCCCAAGTATGGTTACACGGTTCCTGCAAACTAACTCGGTGACTTTCTGATACTCGGCGTCCACTGCATTACTCAACATCATCATGCACTCGATAGAAGTGAAGGCACGATTCATACTAACCACTCGGTAGGTTTTGAACTCGGTAAATACTGGTGACTCGGTAGACACAATGTTACTCGGTTTATACTGTCCTGCTCGGTTTGCACTGTCTTGCTCGGTTTGCACTGTTCTGCTCGGTTTGCACTGTTCTGCTCGGTTTGCACTGTTCTGCTTGGTTTGCACTATTCTGCTCGGTTTGCACTGTTCTGCTCAGTTTGCACTATTCTGCTCGGTTTGCACTGTTCTGCTCAGTTTGCACTATTCTGCTCAGTTTGCACTGAGAATGCAAATAAGTGTTGTCACTAGTGGCAATTCTGCTTAATGCCAACACAAAGTTCTTACAAAAGAAGAAAATCAATTTTGCTTGGACATATTCAGACATGCCAGGGCTTGACACTAATCTTATTATGCATCACTTATCGATAGCTCTAGGAATTAAGCTAGTAAAATAGAAGTTGAGGAAAATGCATCCTCACATAGCTCTCCTTGTTAAGGTTGAATTAGAAAAGGTCTTAGGAGCAGGATTTATTAGAGCTATTGAGTATGCCAAGTGGATCTCAAATATTGTTCCAGTTTCAAAGCATGATGGGTCCATTCATGTATGCACAGACTTCAGAGATCTTAAAAAAGCTTTCCCAAAGGATGACTTTCCACTCCCTAACATAGACATGATAGTGGATATGACTGCAGGCTATGAGATATACTCTTTAATGGATGGTTTTTCCGGTTATAACCAAATAAAAATAGCTCCTGAGGATCAAGAAAAGATAGCCTTCACATGTGCATGGGGAACCTATTGTTGGAATGTCATGCCATTTGGATTAAAAAATGTAGGAGCCACATACCAAAGAGCTATGACCACAATATTTCATGATATGGTGCATAAAAACATGGAGGATTATGTGGATGACACCCTGGCCAAGTATAAGAAAAGGGATACACACCTAGAAGATTTGGAAGTAATTCTAGATCGAATGGAGTAGTTTCAGTTAAGATTGAATCTGAAAAAGTGTGCATTTGGAGTTACCTCAGGTAAACTTCTAGGATTCATAATTTTAGCCAAAGGAATAGAGGTGGATCTCAAAAAGGTTCAAGCCATATTAGATATGTCACCTCCTAAGAACATTAGTCATATGAGAAGTCTTCAAGGATGACTCCAATCCATACGGAGGTTTATTTCACAACTTGTAGATAGAGCACAACCATTCAACAAGACATTGCGTAAGGGAGCCACATGTGCTTGGAATGAGGATTGCCAAAAGAGCCTAGATCAAATTAAAAAATACTTGGCTAATCCTCCAATTTTAATGCCTCCTATCCCACGAAAACCATTAATTTTGTATATCTCAGCGATAGAATCTTCTTTAGGGGCATTGTTGGCTCAACTTGATGATACTGGGAAGGAAAGAGCCATCTACTACATTATTCGTACTCTAGTATCTTATGAGATCAATTATAATAGTATTGAAAAGTCTTGTCTTGCGGTAGTGTTTGCTTCCCAAAAGTTGCAACACTACATGCTTGCCCATACTATACATATTGTTGCAAAAATTGATCCTCTTAAGTATTTGCTTAGTAAGGCTTCTCTCATGGGTAGACTCGCTAAGTGGATGATGGTTTTGTTAGAATTTGATATAGAGTACATTGAGCATAAGGCTATAAAGGGGCAAGCTATTGCAGATCAACTTGCTAATTTCCCAATCAAGGATAGCATGCCTATTCAAGTGAAATTCCCAGATGAGCATATCATGTACATGAGCACGCGTACTTGGAAAATGTTCTTTGATGGTTCAAATATGCAAAATGGATCAGGAGCTGGAGTGTTGTTTGTTTCCCCTCATGGGTGTACTATTCCCAAGTCCTATAAATTATTGTTCCCATGCATAAACAACATTGATGAATATGAGACCTTAACCAATGGATTGAAAATGGCCATAGAGTGGGGAATTATAGAGCTACATGTCTTTGGGGATTCGCAATTAATTATCAACCAAGTAAATGAAGAGTACCAAACTAAGGATGATAAGCTGCTACCTTACAAAAGGATGGTTGACTCATTGTGACAATATTTCACATTTGTGACATTTCAACAATCCCTAGAGTAGAAAACAAGGCTGCAAATGCTATGGCTACATTAGCTTCACTCCTTCAGTTGGAACAACACGAATCAAGATTTAAATTCCTGGTGGAAGAGCTACACCATCCCATCTTTGACTCCTTTGAAAGCCATGTTATTTGTACCTTGGTCACTCATGAGTCTTCCCGTTATGGTGCTATCTATTCATACCTTCATGATGGCATCATTCCCAAATCATTTAATCAATCTGAATGAAGAAACCTTGTCCTTAATGCCTCTCGCCATACCCTTATCTCCGGCGATCGGTATAGGAGGGGTTTAGATGGGACACTTCTTAGGTGCTTGGAAAAGGATGAGTCCAACTGAGCGTTAGTTGACATCCACGAGGGCATTTATGGAGGACATTCCAATGGTCTTGACATGGCCCGAAGGTTGCTTAGGGTGGGATACTATTGGCCCATAATGCAGATGGATGCTATAGCTTTTGCCAAGTCTTGTGAAAAGTGTTAGAAACATGGAAACCTGATTCATGCTCCAGGTAGGGAGCTTATTCCTTCTATTTGTCATTGGCCATTTCAGCACTGGGCCTTTGATCTTATTGGGCAGATTCATCCCAACTCATCAGGTGGACATAAATTCATTATTACTGCTACTGACTACTTTACCAAATGGGTAGAAGTCATTCCACTATATGTTGCTTCAGGAAAGACAATCTCTTTGTTCATATTGAATCACATCATTTGTCGATTTGGGATACCTTCTGAGATAATCACTGACAATGGAGGTTAGTTCAAAAACAAGGACCTTACACACCTCTGCAAGAAATTCAAGATAAAACAACATTGGTCCTCCATTTACTTCCCACAAGGAAATGGACAAGAAGAGGCTTCTAATAAAGCCATTCTTAAGATTCTCCATAGAACAGTTCACAAGAATGGTCAAGACTAGCACTTACAGATCAATCCAACCTTATGGGCCTATAGAACGAGTATTCCTACTCCCACAGGGGCTACTCCTTTTGCCCTCACTTATGGTGCTGACACAGTATTACCTTTAGAAGTTGAGATTCCCTCACTTAGAGACTCTCTCAAAGGTTTGATTACAGATGAAGATTATCGTGCCATGCAATTGCAAGAATTGGAACTTCTTGATGAGAAACGTAGAACATCTTTTGATCACATGAGAGTCTACCAAACGCATATGTCCAAAGCATTCAACAAGAAGGTTCACCCTAGAGAATTTCAAGTAGGAGATCTTGTCCTGCGTGAGAATCCTAAGAACCAACAACATCGAGAACAAAAGGGCAAATTTGAACCTAATTGTCTTGGACCATACATTATTACTACAGCTTTTGGGATAAGTGCTTACTTGCTATCTAATGAATAGGGGGAACAGCTCCCTGATCCTATTAATGTTTTGCACCTCAAGAAGTTCTATCCATGATGCCTATTCTATATGGGGGCATCCTTTGTATATATTTTATGATCCTGAGAAAATTCCAAAAAAATTCATATATGATGCTGAAAAAATCCTAAAAAGCATATAAAGTCCTGAAAAAAAATACAAAAAAAATCAAAAAATTCAAAAAAAAATAGAAAAAGTGCCTTGGTGAAAACCTGGAAACATGCGCCTTGGTAGCAAAAATACAAAAAAAAATCAAAAAATCAAAAAAATCTGTCAAGTGGTGAAAACCTGGAAATAGGTGCTACTTGAGGCCTTTGCACCCTTGTCTTTTAGCATGTGTCATCAACACTTAGCCATTCTCCATCATGCCTTGACCTTATTTGACTTAGTCTGGAATTGGTCTTTATTTTTGTCTAGGGGGCATACCTGTTAGCATAGGTCCTTTAGGTGCGTTTGTCTCTTGGGGCATTTCACAAACAAGTGTTTTTTCAACACCACCCCAACAGTGTTTTTCAACACTACCCTACCCACCAGTCTAAGTATGATGCGATATCACTCATTAGCAAATTTGATACTCAAATTTTGACTCTATGACCAACACACACGCACTTAAACAATCAACTCAATTGAGATATGTTGACTTTATTTTTCTTTGTGTACTGTCTATGATGATTTCTTTGCTGAGTGGTCTCTCCCTGAGAAGTTTTTGATGATGCATAGCTAGAAGACTGAGGGTATGAGAACATGTTTATTTCTTTATCTACTTGTGGGTATATTTCGTTGATCCTAACTGTCATGAGCATTTATGCTGGTCTTGACACTAGGGATTGACAAGGTATTATCCTTGACTGTTTCGCGAGTGCATGCTTATAGCTATCTTGACCTTCTTATGTCCTGATGCAAGCATAATCTCACTATAGAAAACTTAGGTAATCTCACTACACTATTCATCTTGACCTACATGTCTTTGGTGCCTAGGTGAGATTCCCACATCTCTATCTGATATAGATCATATTCATATACCCATAGTCATACTAGTGTGTATTGTATGATCTTATGATGCTACCAATAACACTCGATGATGATAATTAGATGTCTATAAGCATTGTGACCTTGCAAGTCAACCACCTTTTCATAGTAGCTTGCATTTTTAGGGTCATATTAGATTAGTTTTGCATCTTGCATATGGAGAGAGCTCTCCTTTTCATCTTACGTGGACCTGTTGGTCAACTGTGCTCATTTTCCCTTTTCTCGATCATATCTTTCACTCCTTATCTTTCATCACGACCTGTTCCTATCATCACAAGGGGTTAATCATATCATCATATCTATATCTCAAAAATGTCATTTCAGAAACATGAGTCTATATCATACACATGAGAATCAACCATACATCTATGAGAGAGAATATACATGAGCACTTATAACATGCATTTTGAGCAAAATGACAAGACAATACATAAACTGATACATCCATCACAAGTGAGTAATAACAAAGATACATCGCAAATCTAGTAATCTCATATATAAATTTCATAGTACAACATACAAAATGAGATCCCAAAATCTGGATCAAAGCCTCATGATATGTGTCACACATCTAAACCTAAGCCCTAAACCTAGGTCTAACTCTCCCCATCACATGGTGGTGGTGGAGGTGCTGCTGCTACCCTATCTGGCACCATATCTGATCTACCTACCCTCTGAGAGTAAGATGGCACTCTTTGTCCCTCAAGTATAGCTTGTAGGTAGAGTCCATGGTAATAAGTAGTTCATTTTGTCTCTCTCTGGATCTCTATTGCATCAGCCTATGCCACCTACTCCTGACGTGCTATCTCTGCCCTAAGATCAGTGATCTACTGATCTCTCTCTACCCTCAAGTCAGCTAGCTACTGGTCTCTCACTAGTATGGTGATGCGTAGCTACTACATCTCCATCTCTAGAGCCTAGATCCTGGCTCTCAGGTCATCCCCTCCTATAGGCGGATCCTTCCTCCCCTCAACTTGTCGGTGAGCTAGTCTCGCCTCATCCTTGGGGGTCGCTGATCTCTGTCCCCGTGGCCATTTATGACCACCTAATCTAGATCTCTCACCCCTCTCCATAGCCCTCCCTCTCCCTCTCCCTCCACATCCTCCATCCCCTACATCCCCTCCCTCATCATCTCCACCCTGTACTGGTACCTGTGCATCTGGTATGGTAAACCGCAGGAACGGGACCCTCCGTCGCTCTGCCCTATATGCAGCATCTGATCCTGCATCTGCCATATCTAGGAGGTACTCCCAAGGCTCCCTCCTAATGTCAGCTATCTCCTAGATGGCCAACTGATGATCTAACATGGGTAACCACCCATGTCCCTCCTCGTCCCGCGCCCTAGCATAAGTAGTAGTCTTTGTGGAGACTCACTGCTGCCTCCTGAACTGTTGCCATACCCGAGTGATGTAGAATCTCTCCACTATCTTTGAGTGTTGGCCTACTAGTGGTCAAGTACAAGCATGTAACTAAGCTCATCCTCTGCATCCCCCCAACCCTCAACCTCCTTGTATGGCCTCCATGTGAAGGAGGTCATCTCATCCAGAATCTGCCTATAGTATGTCACATCCCCAGTATGGGCATGTGATATAAATCTTGCTTATCTGTATATGAACGGATATCTCCACTCTCTCAACTAAACCCTGGGGTGCACCACAATGATGTGCTCCCAAGCCCACACCTATGCCAGGATGGCACTGCAAGTCCATGTCTGACCGTCCTTGTAGATGATCTCGTGCAACTCATGATACATCTCTGCAAGTATGGTAGGTCCCCATGCCATGCGCCAAGGTCTACCTACCAAGTCAACCAGTAGTCTGCCCCATCCGAGAGGGAATCCCTTCTAACTACGATCAGTCATGAGGGCCTATGAGATGATGGATGCAACAATGCATGGCACTAGGAAGTCTCTGCCAAAATCATCAATCAGTCGCTCCAAGCTGACGTGTCTGTCAATGATAGTGACATCATGAAACATGCCCTGGATAGTATGTCGGCCCTCAGTGGCATCCTGATCATAGTACACCTGTGCCAGCAAATAATCATGTTAGTTTTTCATCATATGGAAATATTATATTTAAATGCTTATATTTTTAAGCATGATTTTACTCATAGGCTCGCCATGGCATGGTACTCTAAGAATCCTATAGACATGCTCCAGTGTGATGGATGCCTCTCCTGTGGGTAGGTGGAAGGTGTTGTGCTCACTGTGTCATCTCTCAAAAAGAGTAGTCAACAACCCATGATTAGCCTGGATATATGGGAACCGCAATAGGTATCGAAATCCCATCGCTTAGATATCAGCCTCACCCAGATCATCTCGATCGCAGATGCATCTCAATCCCACCACCTTCGGCGCTCTGATGAGTAATGCTGAAAAGTGCTCCTACAAACCATTATACCAAGCTAGATGTCAGTACATATCATGATGAATGTCTAAAAATTAGTACAAGACATATACAATGTAAACTTGTCTAGACCTATGTCATTTTTGCTCAAAAATACTTAAAAATATCAATTTTTTTAACTTGGGTGATATTGTTTTTGGGACAAGTGTCATGCGACATTTCTTCCTATAGCAGTGTGATTTACCTTTGATTATGCGATACTTCGCTAGGTATCACATGATAGTTCTCCAGTTATTGTGCGATACTGGTGTCCACGCGCGTGCGATACACTTGTGACCCATGAAGTATCACGCGATATTTCTCTCTAAAAGGAGCGATACTTCTAAAGTATCATGCGATATATCGCCTAGTTCTTGAAAATTAAAATTTGCAAATTTGCAAATTCTTGAAAAAATGTGCTAAATATATTAAATGCTCATTAATGACTCAAAAAAGTGAAGTTTTTTTTGAAAACTCACTGGGGCAGCATAATGTGGAGGCCGGTTGTGCAACCGACCGTGCTCAAACCGATGCCTATGGATAGGAATCACTGCTTGCTGGGCCATTTTCTCTCTCTAAGCTCTCAAAATTCTCAAATGGCTAAATGACAAATGATTTTGAAAATGACACTTTTGCCCCTTATATAGTATTTTGACTTTTTGACCTAATTTTCAAAATACCTCAGAATTGCGTGAAAATTGCACCCCTAGCTAATTTCAACGTCCTGGATCCATTTTCGAACTTGAAATCAAAATCTGAGTTAATCTTGATAGTCAAAATCACATTTCAAAATTTCACCCTCTTCTACGCAGTTGGCTGACCATTTGAGGCCTGATCCTTCGATCTTTGTTGGGGAATCTTCATTTCTTCACCCCCATCTCTTTCAAACTCTTAGTCTCTCATTCATTATCATTCATCTTTCATAGTCAACCTGGGGCATATTTTCACTACTTGATGGTTATCCTATTGTCCTATTCTTCGACTATGATTTCTAGTGCTTTGATCAAGTTTATCAATTTCCTGTTCTCCTCTACCTAATTTCAATTTTGATTTTGAGGGGGCAATACCTATCAGCTTTAATCTTTGATTCAGCTTTATCATTCAACTTAGCTTGAGATTCTTATTTTTAGACTTGATTATCACCTAGCAGTGATTGTGGTGATTTTGTCTTTCAATTTTTATCTCCTATTTTTCAGACTTGATTATTGCCTAGCAGCGACGGTGATAGTTTTTTCTAAGGCTTGATTTTCACCTAGTAGGGACGGTGTTGGTCTTGTCTTTCAACTTTTTGCTTATCTTTGTCCTGGCGTGTTCCCAAAATGAACACAAGTTTGGATTGTTTTGTGATCCCAAATCGATCTCATATTTCAATTCTTCTTTGACTGCATGTGTTCCCAAAATGATCACACATTGGTCAAAGAGGGGAAAATGTATGCACCCTAAAATGGTTGCCTAGACTTTGGGCCCCCATTTCAGCAATTTATCAAATCCCTAAATCAATATTTTCAAAAATCAACATTTTATCAATCATATCAATTTCCTTGATCAAATCCTATGTTATCATTTATTCGATTATTCCTTGGGCTAACCATTTTATCCTAAAGTCTTTATTTATTTAAAAGGAATATTTCCTCCCCTTTTAATAAATAAAAAGCCCCCACCTTTTCCTCTTATCCTAAGTTGCACAAATAAAACATTATTCCTATTTTATAAAAGGGAAAAAGCACTTTTTGTCTCATATGGACACAAAAGTCAACTCTTATTTTCCTATTGGAGGATACTTGTGCACATGGATTACCCCTCTTTGATGCTCCACCATTGATTAATTCTTTTGCCTCTTAATCTCCATGGTCCATTCCTTTTCATTTCCTATAAAAGAAGAGCTCTCTTCCTCATTTGCATATCCATTCATGTTTTATACTAATGTTATGCTATAGGTTTTCTAGGTCATTTGGAGCTCTTTGAAGACTTTCTTGCATCCAAGCTTTGAAGACATTGTTGTTGCATCTTATTTAGCTTGCTTTTAGTAGTTTCATTATCATGGCATTCTTAGTATAGAATTTCTTTATGCTATAGATTAATCTCACATAGCTTAATAGGAAGGATTTGTAATACTTGTTCTTTCTTTTCATAGATTAGTTGCATTGTTCTTTCATTTTCATAGATTAGCTTGCATCTTCATTCTTAGCTTACTTGCATTGCATTGCATTTCATATTGATTTCATTGGAGATATTGGCACTCTTGCCCTTGTCTTCACTTGAATCTCTCATTGTGTGGTTGACTAGCAAGGTCATTAAGCCTATTAGTTCTAGCTGAGAGCAATTTTACAATCTTGCAACTCCATACATAGAGAGCTATGGATCAATTTTTGAGACCTCATTCTTGAGTGTTCTTGATTGTAAAGATTCATAGAAGTGCACTACTTTTGTGTGTACAGAAGGTATGCAAGAAGAGATTACTAATCCAGTTACTATTTTCTATGATAATACTAGTGCTATAAACATATCAAAGAATTTGGCGATGCATTCAAAGACAAAGCACATTTCTATCAAGTATCATTACTTGAGAGAGAAAGTACAAGATAAGTATGTGATATTGGAGTATGTGAATTCTAAGGAACAGATAGATGATATATTTACCAAACCACTACCGAATGATGATTTTGAGTATCTCTGAGGTAAGTTAGGGGTTCTTCCCCTATCTAATATTCACTAATGCAAGATGCATGCTACATCAATTCAAGTATTCATTAGAATATCTATCTTGAGAGTTGATTCTAGTGTTCACTCTTTCGGTGAAGCCTGATGTTGTGAAAAGATGGTTATGAATACAATTAGAAATCTATACATTTAAGGTATGATTTACTGCCTGAGGAAATTTTTCAAGAGTATGTATCTTTGGCATTATTTTAAAAAATGGAGAATATCAATGATGATTGATGAGGGAGAATACTATTTATGATTACTATAAAGGAGAATATAATTGATGCACTGATAATGCAGAGGGAGATTAAAAATGAAGATCAAAAAAAGTTGTCAAAGAGGAACAATAAAGAAGATCTATTGATGAAAAGATTTAATAGTGAAAGAGGGAGAATATGAACATAAGAAGATCAAGTACAAAAAAGGAGAAGTTACAGCTCAGAGGGAGTACATGAATGATAGTGAAGTGTTACCATCATCAATTGAACACTAAATATTGTTAGAAGATTGTTAGTATTACCATCAATTCCAAATAGGGAGATTATTACTATAACTGATGGTGATGATGATGAAGACTGACCAAGATTAGAGGAATACAAGATAGTAGAAAGGTTAGATCAGTTATTATCATTTCATTGATGTCAAGCAATTGATATCTAGTTTATATTGTGTTTCCATATCATTCGGAGTATGATATAAGTTGAATGAGTTAAGAAGAAGAAGAAATGAGATGTTATGAAGGTGAAGAACTTAATTGGGAAGCTGATATAGATCAGAAAATGTTAAGGTTATATTGATATAATTTCTTTCTACCTAACATATGATTATATCAAGTTGGTAAAGTATGGTAATGAAGATTAGTCAAGTCAGTTAGCAAAACAATTTTGGCTCCCGAGTAGGAAAATTCACTTGGTAAAAGTAGAAGGTAAAAGAAGGCAAATTTCAGAAAAGGAAAAGGAACGCAAGACACTGAGCTAAAAATTCTTAGACACCAAGCGAAGTTAACTGAAATTTAGGATAAGCCATCAAGCAAGGAAAAATAATTAAATAAGGATTAGAATGACATTTAATGATTAGCTATGATGAGTTGGAAGATCATGATGATAAGGAAAGTTAGTTATGAGATCTACGATCAGGAAAATTCAAGGTGATGATCTATGGCTTAGATCTAAATGGTAAAAAGAGAAGGAACAAGTTTCAAGAAAGTTCAAGTTCTTAGGTGATGAGAAAACGTATTACCGAGATCCAGATTCAATGTATAAGATTGTAAAATGAATTGGACAGATGAGAATAATAAAAGGAAAATGTAATAGAGGAGATTAAGTGGAAAAGCATGTCTATATAAAGGATGGATTTGTATGAACAAATGGCTAGAAAATTGAAGAGTTGATAAGTCACCGACTGATGCAGTGAAGAAGGAAAAGATAGATTTTGAGTCAGAAAGAAGAATCTTATGAAGTTTTGAAGCCAGTAGAAAGTGAAGGATTAAAGTGAAGATAGTAGAGTGCAAAAAGGATCTGGTTATGCAAAGATAGTTATGAATTTACAAGTTAAATTATTTATTGTTGCTTATTAACATTTTTAATAGAGAAATCTCTTAATCGAGTGGACTTAAAAGTCTTATTATAAAATCCTTGCAAAAGGTAACATTCTAAAGAGTGTTTGAAGCCCTCTAACCATGCCACTCCTAATAGGGTGAAGATCCTAATAGATTTGAGGTAAATCCCTTGACCGAGTCACACCTAGTAGTGTGTATTATAATCTTTAATAGGGTTGTCTTTTAACCGAGCATACTTCAAAAGAGTATTTTCTTTAGTGGGTGACAATTCCCAGTGGTTTTTCCCAAAGTTGGATTTCCATGTTAAATACTAGTGTTACATGTGATTAATGATTTATGTGATTGATTTGATGATTGTTAAAATTTATTTACTATTGTCGGTAAATAGTGAATTTTTTTTAATCGAGTTAATCAGAGAAAAAAATTTAAGGTACAGTGAATCAAGGATTACTGATTCACCCCCCTCTCCATAATCCAATAGCTTTTCTCCTTCTTACAAGAGTTTTCATGATAAAATAGTGGTGTTATGTGTTATTCTTTGTCGATGTTTAAATTATTTTACTTCTATTTCATAGTTACACTTGCGTATTTTATTATTTGAAATTTGTTTAAAAGCATAATCAGAATTGTGGTTGAATTGGTTCATTACCTATTTACATTGATTCACCCCACCCCACCCCCCCCTCTCAGTGCCTTCTATAACTAACAATTGGTATCATAGCATAGTTTCTTATAAGAAGCCTAACATCTTGGGAGAGATCCTTGAGGAAGACAATACAATAGAAGGAAACTTGCAGAGGTTGAAGACATTATTGAGAAACTCAAAGATCATTTGAAGAAATCTAGAGCTAAAAGATAAGAACTAGTTGAACAATTGAATGAAAGTCAAGACATAATTGAACATATGTTCAAAAAAAGTGGATCTGATGAATCTGAGGTAGAATATGTGGTCTTGAAGAATGAGAAGTTATCTAAGGACAACAAGGATATGCATAGAGAGCTAGAAAAATTGAAGCAGGAAAAGAAAAGCATGCAAAGAGAGTTGGATAATTTTGGAATCAAAATGGGTCAGGACATAGAAGAAAGGATAATGAAAGATGAAGCTAAGAGGATTGTAGAAGATTCTCTCAAAGTTAAAGATGACACCTTAAAAGAAAATATGGAAGAACTACTCAGATCTAAATAAGAATTTTCTACTTTAAATGGGTACATCAATGATACAAATGAAGAAAATACCAATTGCATAAGAGAAAATGAGAATTTGAGGAAAGAGAATGAAAATCTAAAAGGAGAACTCAAGGAAACCATAGATCTATTGGATAAATTCAATAAAATTTCTTCTAAACTTGACTAAAAATTCTTAAACCAAAGGAGAAACTGCCAGAAACAAGGTTTAGGGTTTTCAAGATTTGAAGTTGGTGAGTCATCTGGTGCAAAGGAGATCCATGCAAAAGAAGACAAATTAGAACCTAAGGTGAACAAAAAAAAATTTGGTAAGAGGAATTACAGACCAATATGCTTCAATTATCACAAGGAAGCTCATACTGCTAATGTATGTAGATTTAGACCTATTGGACCTAATAGACCTAATACGCCTATTCCTAGATCTAGAAATTTTTATGGTAGATCTGAAGGTTACAATAATAGATCTAATATATTTCATGATAACTATTATCATTGCAATAAGTATGGCCATAAGGCTAGTGAGTGCAGGGCTAAAATCAATAATCAAAGGCCATATGACTCCAATCAGTTGAGACCTAATCAACAAGGAAACTGATTGGATGTTACCTATTATATTTATCACAATTATGGACATATAATAGTTAATTGCAAAATGAGAACTATTAGACACAATTTTGGACCATGGAGACAAATAGGTATGGTATGTTACTAGCACAACAAGATTGGACATCTTGCTAGATCTTTTAGACATAAGAAGAAAAACATTAAAGATCAATTGGTGAACAAGCATGTTAATGATAAAGGCAAGAAGATTGCAGATGTTGAAGGAATCAGAAAACAAATGAAGGAAACATGGACTAAGAAAGGTGAACTAAAATCTTTTGAATTGACGAAGAGCTCCACAACATCAGGTAATGTGAAGAATTCCTCATCAGACTAAGTCAAAGCTATTGGCTTAGAGGGAGAAAATCAAGTAAGATTTATAACCTATCCCCTAAGTTGTGTGTCTGGTAAGGTTTATCAGCATAATTAGATTCCTATTGATGTTTTGGATGAATTTGATGAAGAATTTTTTGTCACATATGATTCTATGCGACTGCATAATGTTTTATTTTAACATAGTGACCTCTTATGTTATAAGCATTGCGACTAGTTAAAGGTACTATTTGACTGTTGCATTGAGTGTAAGGCTATAAAAGTACAAAATTGAATTTTATTTATCACATTTCATTCTACGAGCTAAGAAGAGCACTTGTGAGTGATTCTAAGGTGATTCTAAGTGATTGTGGATTGAAATTTGTGATCTTGTGGTAGAATTGAAGCGGTGATTGAAGAACCCCTAACTGATGAGTAAAGAGGTATATTTGTGTGTTGCAAAGTTTACTTTGTGATTCTTGAATCAGATTGTTGTAATTATGGACACTCCAGTATTGGTTGAGATTCACTAGTACATTTAGGGCATATTTTTTATGGTCTTTTGTCAGAATTTTGACAGGACGTTGTCAGACTGCCAACAAACTTCATCATCAAAAAGTTGTCATCAGTACGTCTGACAACACTCGATAACATTAAAATTTAGACACCAATATGCATCAGATTTATGACAAGAGGCTACATCTAAAGATATTATTTGTCTGATGGTATCCCCACTGATGGAATTTGATAGGTCATGGAGATTTTGACGACCATCAGGGGCTCCACATCTGATGATGATGTTGTCAGACATACAGCATCCTCTTCGATGGAATTTGATAGATCTTTAGACTTCTAACGACTATCAGGGTTTTACATCTGATGAGGATGTTGTCAGACATACAACATCCTCATCAGTGGAATTTTCTAGGTCGTCGGTGTTCCAACGATAAATTATTATTATTTTTAAATAATGCAAAATAAAAGGGTTGTGAATCCAACTTGTGTTGAGTGTTCCTAGAGGTTGGAGTGAATAAAAAACACCCTGTTTGGTAGTTTGAGTGAATGTCCCAAAGGTTTATCTTGCATGACTATCACAATAGATAGTGAGTTGGTGTTTATTCCTTAACCTCAAGGTTAAGGGTCCATGGAGGGGTCCAAGTGTGTATGAAAAGGAATTATGAATGATGATAGAGATCAAGAACCTTGACTGCAAGGTTGAGCCTAGGGATGGTTGTGTTGAGTATATTAAGGAAACAATTTTGTGTTGTGGGACATTCACCTCAAGATTATTAGATTGTTTGGAAATCATTGTGTGTTTGTGTTGGTAGGCATAGACCAAGTAACTCGATGATCTTCAAAGAGGATTCATTAGAAAAGAATTTGTATCCAAATAAAAAAAATTAATGTATGGTGTGACTGTCTCATGGGATAGTGAAAGGTATTTTGATTTGTTTTGGTTTTAGAAATTACTGTTAAATATAATAGTGAAGGGAGAGTGAGTGGACAGTTCCCAAGGAAGTCTAGAAGAGTCTAGGGAGTTGGTGACAAGGGATAGAGGGCTCAAAGAAAGGATTCCTAAGTGAAATGGCTAAGGGTAGGACTGAGATAGTAAATGGAAGAACATATACACTTATGGCATGAAGTAGTGATCAACGTTAGGATTATATCATTAGTGTTCTAAAGACCAGTGTTGGATGGAACTAAGGATGTGTTAAGAAGTCTTATAATGAGACTAGAATGAGACAAAAGAGTGACTGTCATAGTGGAACAAGTAGAAGGAAAAGAGTTTATACATGGATAGGAATTAGTCCTAAGAAGGAGAAGCAATCAAATTTAGTCATGTGGATCAGTCAAACAAAAATGAATCAGTAAATGAAGGATTTAGTGTGGGTTAAGTGAGGGAAGAAACCTTTAATGGTGCATGAGCCTTTTGGGCCCTCAGGATTTGCATCAGTGTTCCTTGAAAAAGATTCACCATAAAATGTGTGTCCTTTTCAATATCACCTTTAATTGTAATGCATGCATTTCCATTGTATGAATTAGATTGAAAATAGTCAATGTTGATTAGATGAGATATCTATTACCATATATACATGCATTTCTTCAAAATTGATCATTATTTTCTTCTACCATATTCATAAAATGAAAAGAATAAGCCACAACATAGAAAATGCTAACAAAATGAATTTTACCTACAATAAAATTATAGCATTCATTATGTGATTTAAATTTAGATGAACACCATTTTCTCCCTCAATATCTCTACATATATTTGGGAACTAGAATAAGCTAGGGATTGTTGTTAAACTTGGAAAAAAACATATAAAGATATAAAATTTTCCAATTCACTAGTTCCAAATTACTCTCTCATTTACCCAAATAAGAACAAGGTAGTTACTTTCTATTTATTTTTCTCTACTTAATGCATTACCAACCACAAATTTTTGTAGTATTCCTAATGTAAGAAGAGAATATTTTTGATGGATCATACATATAGACACTTTTAACTTCTACCATAATTTTCCACATTGACCAAATTCCTTACCATTTTGATTATTGTTGATAACAATAGTTGAAAATTCTTGTCATTATGGCTATGAATTATGGATGTATTTTTGTTAATTAGTGATTGACTATGTACAATAGGAATTCACAAGAATTGGCATGATATGTTGGTTGAGAGCCCTAGTCATGATATCTATAAATCCTCTTTTCATTCGATTTTTTTAACTCATATCATTGGAAAACTTGCTTTTTAACATGTTGAAATAGAAAATGTATCACTACATAGAAAAATACAACTCAAATCATAACCATCATAGGTATCAATTTAAAATAAGATAGGATTTATGCAAGTTCCCATCAACAAGAAAAAAACAAGATGGAACAATAAAGTGGCAAGTGTAACCTCCATGTTAGGATACCCAAAAGTAATTAAAAATAGTTTAGAAAACCCATTTAGGCATCCAAGGAGTAGCAGGTGAGAGAAACAGAAAATAGATTTCAGATGGAGTTGAATTCCCTTAAAAAGTCTCATGTCATCATTGTAAGAATTTGCCTAAGGCAAAGAATAAAATGCCAAGATCTAGAAGCTCAATAGATAACACAAATAAGAGATACAAGATGATATGATCAAATGAATAACTCAATAATGATCAAATGATAATAGATGCAATCAATCCATCAATCAATCTAATTACAATGTAGGAGTACCTGAATATATACACAATGCAATAAGACTACATGATAAGGAAATGATAAGCTATCAACCATACTAGGTGGAATCACATGTCCAACAAAGGTGGATCATCCTCCATTGTACATAAAAGTGTGTGCAACATGTGAAATAATGAGAGAATGATAACGTGATAAGAGCACTAAAGGTGGATCTCACCCACAAAGAGGTATGAGATGACAACTATCACCACCTAAAGTGGGATTTCTCCTACACCATGTGCTAAAATGAAATGCAAACTCCTAGGTGTCTCAATGACAACTAATATGCAAATGCATTATCCTAAGTAAACATAAGTAAAGTGTAATTAGTGAATAATTAATAACACCAACACCCCCCCTTAAGTGCAACTTAGGGGAATGCACTTAAGCTCACAAAGCTAGATGAAAATGCATGATGGGTCCTGGCTACTAGGCCATATTAGGTACCCATGTACAATATGCAAGAGCAATGCAATGCAATCTCTTATAAAGTGAAGAAAGAGGGAAAACCTCATGGGAAAAACCCTCCCCCAAAAAGAGAGATAAAACAAGATGCAGGGATGGATGGAGTAATCAGAACCCCCCCCATTATAACATACATCATGTATATAAAATAGAGAAGTATGAGAAGGACAAAACCCCATAAGAGGAAAAATTCCCCCCATAAGAGAGAAATAGTAGAAGAAGAGAGACATGGCAGCCCCCCCCTCAATGTAGAATGCCCATCAATGATAGATGCTCTAGGATGAATGTAGAAGTTTGTCCATGAATGTTGAACAATGTTCCTCCCCTTAGGAAGAAACAATGCCATAGGTGTATATGAGATGTCTCCCCAATCTGTAGGAAGAAACCTCAAGATGAATGATGTCTCTAAAAATTGCTCAATTGTCCCTCTGTCAATGTCGAAGGCTGCCCCTTCCAAAACTACTGAAAAGAACAAGTCAGGATCAAACAAGGATGGATGTAGAACATGTCCCAAAGAACCAAGTTTCTCCCCTAAGGATAAAGAGACCTCATGCAAATATTGTACATAAGGATCCATAATCACATCAACTTTGAAAGACTGATCATGTAGAGAATGGACAAGAGGGTCAGAGTGCTCCCTCGCAACAACTAAAGAAGGATCTTCACCATCAAAGAGAATATGTATATCGTCAATGATGTCTCTCATGTCTGCAATGTAGGATTCCACAAACAAACCTGCAATGTCTATCAAGTAGTCATCCCATGATGTTGTAACTGGAAGACAATGTGTTCCCTATTGTGTTGAATCATATGGACCAATCACTGTAGAAATTTATGCATGTGGAATATGCTTATGTTGTGACCTTTTTCTTCATTTGTCTGAAGGATCCCCCACAAGTGAACCTGTTGAATCAAGTGTCTATTTAACCCAGTGAGGTTTAGTGGAAGATGATGGAGTATACTCAACCTTAAGTTTACCAAACAAAGGTGTAATCATGCATGTAGGGGTTGAGGTAGATGAACCATCTGAATCATTAGCAATGTTGTCACTATCATTTTCCACAATGTCTGAAGTATGGAGAGGAGTAGAGGATAAGATAGATGAACTTTCCTCAAAGTGAACATTCCTCTCTATGAAGATCTCATGATTCTCAAAATCCATAAGTCTATGTGCCTTAACACTTTATTCATATCCAATGAATGTACAAGGCCTTGGTGGAGGTGCCTTGCATTTCTATGAAGATATGTGTCCCCATGCTAGACAACCAAATACTCTGAAGTTTTTCACAATTAGTTTTCTTCTACACCATGCCTCAAAAGGATTCATTCCATCCAAGACATTATGAGGAGATCTATTAAGGATGTGATTGGCACAACTTATAACTTCTATCACAAGTGATGGATCAACAGACTTGGCTTAAATCATGCAAATTGTCATTTCCTTAAAAGTTATAATCTTCATTTCTGCAACTCTTGTCTCTTGTGGACTAAATACAACTAGATTATGAAGATCAATACCCTCAAGTTCACAAAATTCTCTAAGTATTGAGTTCACATATTCTCTTTCATTGTTGATGGCTTTACTTGATTGCTTCTCAACATGACTCTTGAAGGTTAGAAACTTATCAAACACTTCATTCTTGTGACCAAGAAAATAGCCCCATGTGTAGCGGGAAAAGTCATCAATTAAAGTGAGGACATAGCGACCCTTTTTAATTGATTTCACTAGAAAGGGGCCTACTAGTACACTATGAACCAACTCAAGAACAATTGATGCTCTCCAAGACTTTTATTTTTGAACCTTCTCTTCAAGATTCATATCCATGAAACAAGTTGAACATTCACCCTTAGAAAATTTTATTGTAGGTAGACCTTTGATCATATGTTTTGTGCTAAGTTGCTGAAGATAGCAGAAATTGAGATGTCTGAACTACTCATTCCATAAGTTACTTTATGATTGTGTATGAGTCAACAAGGAATGTGAAGGAGACTTAGGCACAAAGGGGGAGAAAGAATAAAGCCTTGTGTCATGATTAGCTTTACCCATTGCAACTAATGAATCATCCTTAATATTTTGCACCGTTACTAAATCAGGAAGGAACTCAACTTTATTTCCACCTCCATAGTGAGTGATTTGGTAAATTAAAAGGAGATTGGTGCTAAGGTTAGGAACATAGAGAACATCTTTTAACTCTCTATTTTCTATCTCAACTAGTCCTTTCCCTTCAACTTCCACTTGTGTATCATTCCCTAGAAAGATGTGAGGTACCTTAGATGGCTCCAATTAAGAAAATTCCCCCTGTGAAGCTCCCATATGATGTGTGGCACTCAAGTCAAGAATCCATTCCTATGAAGAACTTGAACTTGCCCTAAATTCTTGCCCTTTTCCCTTTGAAGTAGATGGAGATGAATCCTTGGAAGCATTTGGCACATTGATTTTATTCTCTTGAGTAAGTTTTCCAACTCATCAATTCTCTTAGTCTTGTAATGATGCTCATCGTGATTTGGTTTCTTGCAATAAGCACAAAATAGTTTATTTTTCTTGTTGTTGTTTCCCTTCTTGTTGAAAGAAGAATTGTCTTGTTGTGGGGAGGAAGATTGTTGTGTCTTTGATTGTGATTTTGGCTTCCACTTATTCTTGTTGTTGTTGAAACTTTTTCCACCTTGATTTATTTGGTTCTCATTATTAGCCACCAATGCCATGGACTCTGAAGACTTGAGAATACCCATATCCATCAATTTTGACTGTTCCAACATCAACATTTCTGCAAATGCATCAAATGAAGGCTTAGTGAAGGTACTTCCCATGGTCAACTTGTGAGCATTGTAACTTGACACAAAAGCTACATATTCTGAAGGTAGTCTCTTCAAGATGTGATGATTCAACCTATCATCCTTCATAGGATTACCACAATCCTTAAGTAGTGCTCTCAACTCATTGGATTTGTTGACATAGTCTTGAATTATGTCAAAATTCCTAGGATCCAAGAGAAGTAGATCATCCTCAATTGAAAATCCCTTTTCCTCATCCACTTTACCATACAAATCTTCAATTTTGTCCCAAGCACCCTTGGAATCCTTAAAGCTAGAAATGTGGAAGAAGACATCTTCATGAACACAACTCCTTTTAATTCCTAAAGTTATATTGTCTTTGATTTTCCAATCATTTTTTACATTATCATCCATATTAGGACTAGTGGGTTATTTAACTGTGCCATTTACCTTTTCCATTAGTTTACTCTATACTTTATCTTTCCATGTAGCATAGTTATGTGAAGTTAACAATGGACATCCAGGTGAACCCATGATGCAAAAATGAAAGAGAACAAGAGAGAAAGAGACACAAGAACACAAGACACCCCCCCCCCCCCCAACAAAAAAAAAAAGAAGATGCTTTTGGCACTTTATATGTAGTGTGTGTGCAATTGCCACTTGCCAAAATGGGCCAAAGTAGACTTCTGATTTTGATGTTTACAACCACCTCAATGAAGGAAAAGGAGACTCAAATCAATATTTCTCAGAATAAAATCAAAATCCAAGCATTACAATGATCACACAAAGCCAAAAAAGGACCTAGATCAAAAAGTGATATTTTTACCTAAATAAGGCTCCAATTTGATAGAAAACTTGGAAAGTACTCAAAAAATTATACACTTTCAAAAAAATGGCACCTGAAAATGTGTTTATATGAGTCTGAACGAAGCCTCTAAAGTTGCAAAAATAGGGATCAAACAAGTACAGTCACCAAAATTGGAAATTTCTATCAAATCCATGCACCAAAACTAGAAAATAACACCACCACTAAAAAATTTAGGAAATTTTAGCAAAAAAAAAAAAAAAAACTGCACTCAATTTGGAGCCTAGATGACCGAGTTATGGTCTCCCAAAGTCAGACTGCAAATGGTGAGGGCTGCAAATTTTTCAAACCTTGCTGACATCAGCAATACTTGAGCCTAAATTTGATGGTCAAATGGTTGTCAAAATAATGCAAAAAGGTTAAAAAATGATAGTTATACAACCATCAAATTTAACACGCAGAATAGATGATGTAATCAATATCTTAAATTTGATAGTTTCAGGGCTATCAAAAGAAAAAAAAAATGCCCAATGACACTTATATGGGCATCAAATTTCATCTCTCCATAAATTGTCAGAAATGCAAAAAAAAAAATTTTAAAAATACCAGTCAACTACTATGAACTGGCATGTAGGGCTAAGCTTGCATGGAATCTGTGTGGTAGTTGAGTTGGCTCCATGTGGCATGTTGGCTCCACGTGGAGAGGTTATGTAGATGATGTGGTAGCTCAGTGCTAAGTGAAGGAGGAGCTTAGCTCGAGCAGGTCGTACAGGGACGAGCCAAAGGAGGAGCTTGGCAGTGGTGGATGTGGGACTACTTAGTCCCACATTCACCAGGTTGAGGTTTCTTTTTGTATTTAAAAATAAAGCACAATAGTAGTAAAACTAAAAGATCTCTTGGGCTTGTGTGGGGTGCGCTTTGGGACCCCAGTTTGGGCTCGACCTATTTGTTGACTTGTGACTGCTCTATTTGTGGGGTCGGGCCAAGATGTGGTTGCTTGGTCTATGCTCAATACACCATATGTTGAATATGCACAAAATATTCTCTTTCACCTACAGTTAAAAATTGACAAATAGCAGGGGTGGGGACCCCAAAAATAAAACACCAATTTTTACTCAAAAAATATAATGAAAAATTGTGAAATTTTCCAAGATTAGAAAATATATTCAAAAATTAAAAAAAATTGTACCAAATGCAAATCAGACTGTCCAAGTTTGATTTGCAAACAATTTTTACCTCAGATTTGATTTTTGCCCAAGATAGGCAAATTTATAGTCAAAATTTGTCAGAACAGCCACTCAAACGTAATAGTGAGGTCAGATCTTTCTCTATACACTCCCACAAGTTGTTGCACATCTAGATCTAAATTGTGGCCCTCCAAAAGTTGAAGCAAAGATCTCTCCAATGGTTATGCAATAAAATATTCTATGGCTATGATACCATGTAAGAATTTTTGAAAGAAAAAGAATAAAATGCCAAGATCTAGAAGCTTAATAAATAGCACAAATAAGAGAGACAAGATGATATGATCAAATGAATAACTCAATAATGATCAAATGATAATGGATGCAATCAATCCATCAATCAATCTAAGTACAATGTAGGAGTGCCTGAATATATAGGCAATGTGATAAGACTACATGATAAGGAGATGATAAGCTATCAACCACACTAGGTGGAATCACATGTTCACCAAAGGTGGATCATCCTCCATTGTACATCAAAGTATGTGCAACAATGAGAGGATGATAATGTGATAAGAGCAATAAAGGTGGATCTCACGCACAAAGAGGTATGAGATGACAACTATCACCACCTAAAGTGGAATTTCTCCTACACCATGTGCTAAAATGAAATGCAAACTCTTAGGTGTCTCAATGACAACTAATATGCAAATGCATTATCCTAAGTAATCTTAAGTAAAGTGTAATTAGTAAATAATTAATTATATCAACAATCATGAACTAGAGCAAGAACGGGTCCATGTTGGTGTTATAAATATCCCTCATGATCACCTACAATAGAAGACATGTTATGTTGTGGATCCTCAAGCTTCTCACAGCTTATAATAATATCGTTTATCATGTGCTAGACTCTTTTTTCAATGTGACTTCCACATACCTTAGGAATAGTTCACTGTACCCATCTCTAGGAAGAGATTTGTTGGCCAACTTTGAGTTTGTAGAATTTTACTTTGAAGTCTCGGTCACACTTTTAACAAATGAAATGTTGTGCACTATCAACTAGTGAACCTTTGTCTCTTTTCTAAACTACGTACAGTCCCTATATTGGTACTATAAATTTAAAACAAAACGTAGATTCTTCTACCTCTTATTGAGGAGAACCAACTGAAGAATGATGTGCAAAATTAGTGTGACTTGCAGTAACCAAGCTATAATTGTACTCCTTAATTATAAGAAAGACACAACCACTCTCATCTTCCACTGGAGTAGAAATCCTAACTCTCTTATCACACCCTTCACTACATCCCTCTACTACAAGAAAGTGAGTGGATTCATATTCCAATAGGAGACTTGATTAAACCAAGGAAACCATCATTAGTTATTCAAAGAGGTAGAATTATACTGTACAATGCCACCACTAAAAAAACTCCTAAACACTACTCTAGACACACTTAAATAATTCCATTTGCAAATAAATAATGGAATTCATGACTTCACTTCTGAAGCCAATAGAGGACCCAACCTAACCTTTAGGCCATATTTTGAAACAAAGGAGAAGTCATTTTTAATATACAAAGTAAGAATACAGAAGTATATTGATTAATTTTTTGTGTGTGCATGGAACCCTCAAGAAAGTTCACATGCCAAATCCATTGTGAAACCTCCAAGATCAAGGAAACAAATGTTGGATTTTCAATATGAATTCAAGACCCTCAAAATGACCTAATGTGACTCACATAATGTAAGAGATCAGATAACCTATGAAATAATCAAAGAAACCCACAAATATATGGTGCAGTGATATGTAGTTTAAGAACGAGATATAGGAAAACCCTCATTCATGCAGAGGTCTTAGAATATTCATATAATTTAAATGTGCAACAAAGCTTCAAAGTATACAAATCTTTTTCACACAAAACCATATTTTTGTGGTGTACATGAAGAAGAGACAAGCTTACCAGTAAAGAGGAGACTGGCCTGCAGATATACTAGTAAAATGGCTTCAAAACATTCATCTAATCTTCATAATGAAACTTCAAAAGTCTCCAAAAAATTAGAGCACCAAATTAAAAAATGCTAAAGAAAATATCAACTAATAAAAAAACTTACAAGGATGAGGCATATTCACAACTTTTTGTAGTCACACCATGGATATCAACACCATAAGAAACTCATAGTGTTAGTGTACATACAAGATAATATGGGAGCTAATTATACCTAGTAACTTGTTGTGGTGGTGTTCGTGTTGGCTCTGTTGGACCCTACAATTAAAGATTTCATATACATTATTCAATAAGATTAATTGTACAACATAATGAAATATTGAAAAGTGTGTTATCTTATTGAGCATTGTTTTGTTTTGTTTTGTTTTGAGAATAGTTTAATATTCTCTACTTAACAGGGCCAACCATGTGAAGGTGGAAGCTCATGTGGCCCCTCCCCCCTAACATCACTCTAAATTCCCCATTAACATCTAACATTCATTCATTATTTCATCTATTAATAAAATATAACATTCATTAACACGCAACATTCACCAATATTCATTAACACATATCATTCATGAACATTCATTAGCATATAATTACATTCATTAACACATAAAATTCAGTCATTATCAAATAAGGTAGATTACAATCATTTCTTTTTTTATTTTGTTTTTTAAGCTATGTAAAGACTAAGTGGAGCATCATTTTCTTCATCATTTCCCCCCTCTTCATTTGTTCTTCCCTCTGCTCATGATCTCAATGTATGCCTAGTCCTATAATGAGGACAAGGACATTGATGCAAAGGGGGGTCCTCTGCAATAACAAAGAAATGAGTTAAATTCAAAACATTTTATTATTATTGTTACAAGTATTTCATTAATTTAAAGAATAGAACTGTGGTGCTCTTTACCTAATGGGGCCACATCATCTTCTAGATCATTTTGTCTAGCCTCAACCTCAACATGTTGAACACCCTCTAGATCCTCTGGAGTTGAAATATGAAAGGTTACATTAATCAATACACCAATTACAATTAAATTTGTTTAAAGGAATAAGAGTGGTCCTCTTTAGTGAAATGGTGGGGCTTGTCTCTTTAGTGAAATGGTGATGCTTATTTCTTTTAGGGCCTACAACCAAGGTTCAATTCCCCATAGAGTCACTCTCTATTGTGGTTCTTAATTGAGATTTGTTGACTTTGACCCTTGGTGAAATAGTGGGGCTTCTTGACTGTAGTGCTTACAACCAAGGGTCAAACAAATTTTTAATGTACAACATGAGCAGCGGAGTAGGAGCTGGAGGAAATTTGAATTTTCAATTTGGCAGGATTTCTCATGCGCATGTTGTGAGTGCCTCTTTAGATGCAAAGACTCATGGTGCAAAGATTCATGTTGACTCAAGAACAGATGGTAAGGAGAAGATAGATGGGGTCCCACGCAAGAAGCATAAATATCCTAGTAAAGTGGATTTATGGGGGGAAGATCAAACCTCTAACCAACCTTGTGATGCCCAAAAATTGAGTCAAAACACAACCAACAAATTTTTTTTAAAGTGATAAGTTTTCACACACAAGATGCGGGTTAAAGAGTTCAACGATGAGGCTACAATGAAACAGGTGAATAACCTCGACAATGTTGTCTAAGAAGGATGCTATAGGAAAATTAATTAAAGATAAGTACGTCCATCTTCAAGATGATCAAAATTATCGTCCGCCAACTAGAGATCTCAATGGTTGACTAAGAGGACAAGAATGACTAATGTTTACGTTATTCCATATGAAGGTCATTCAATTAACTAATGTTTAAGTTAAGTCCATATTGATCATGGAGCTTAAATCGGTCTGCTTCGAAAACATAGGATATACATGATTCGATTCATTAATCTTAAAATAAATTAGAAAATAAAGACTATAAGATTTAAACATTAATTATATTTATTTATTATTTAAATATATTATTAATTAATAATTATAAAATATTAACAAATTAATAAATGAAAATTACAAAGCAACATAACATCTTTTAAATTAATAATAACCCTTATAAACAAAAATAACTAAATAACACCATTTAACTAACAACTTAATAAACTACTATACTAACTTTATAACAACCAACTAAATTACTAACTAAACTAACTTTTTGGTAATAAAAATTGCTTTTCATAAAAAAAATTCCATCTATTAATAACACATTAACTCAAAATAACATAATGATTAATATTCTAAACTATCTTAAAAATCTACTAATTTAACTTATCTTCTAAACAAACTATCAAATCATTCCTTTAAACCTCTAAATATCCTAAACTATCATCTACCCTACCTTCTATATTTACTACCATCTCTCTTCCTAAACTCACGTGCCATGAAGAAATTGAATTTCTTAAAGCAAGGGGGGGCGCATACCAAGGAAGTGGTGATGTGTTAAGGGGAAAGGTTTCAAAAATCTGCCAAGATTAGATAGCCCACCTACCCACTTAGCAAGTTTCAAGACAAGATAACTTTTATTACATGTTTTTTTAACTCCTCCAAAGAGCTGCGTGGTTTTTTGGAAGACAAAGCTTTAAAGCCAAACAAGTTGCTTGCTTAGGTGTCACTTAGTACACCATCCCATCACCCAAAAGGTTTGGGATTAATTACAAGCCTTAGCCTTCATCCACCTGCGCCTAGGGGAAAGGCTTTTCAAAAAGGTGAGTATGATATTTGTTTTAAAGTTATATTTTATTATTTGCTTTGGCAAAGGTGGCAGATTTTAATAATAAAATAAGACTGTGGTTGGAATTTTGTATGGGAATTCTTTCCCATACAAAATCCAGAGAGCTATTTGCTCTTTAAAATTTTCTGGGTAGTGTTATTTTGTTTTAGCACTAGTTAGTTCTTTTTTTTTTGAAACTCATTAAGCATAGCAATGAAAATTTAATGGTTCCTAATATGGAATGAAGAGTTTAAGTTATTGCAATTTAGATAGTATTTCAAACAATGTTTATCATAGTTTATTTGTTATTCAAATAAGGTCTCTTCTAGAGACTAAATGCTCATAGTTTTCATAGTTTTTTTTTGACAATATCATTGAACTAAGGAGTGTTTTCAAACACAGATTCAGAATATATTTGAATTGATCTTAACCAATTTAAAACATCTAATGGAGCTACAATCTCCTTATTTCATTCAAGTAAATGTTGGTATCATAACAATATAGATTTTGTCAACTTGATGAACTTATAACAATAATTAAGAGATAGATTTTCAATGGTAAAGAGAGAATGAAGGTCTTTTAAGAATCATGCAAGGATTCAACTTCCCATAATATGAACTACATAATCCTCTCATTATCTTTGTTCCCATTGAAATTTACATCATTCCTAGGTTACAAAGTAACATTGCAATATTCAAATGAAGCTTACTTTTCTTTACATGAATTTCATAATGAAAGCATCTTCTAAAACATAAATTTGGCAATGATAGATCAATATAACAACATGTTTTTCTTTCTAAATACAATATACAAGAGCTCCAAAGGGAGATTGAATACATGATTCAAAATTTACAAGGATGAATCAAAATATGGAGTGAATTCCTCTTTCAAACATAGAGTGAATTCCTCATTTAAACACATCAAAGCAAAAGTCTTTATCTTCTTTATCATCATGCATCCATACTTCAAAATCTGCAAATGCAAACATGACAAGGAAAAGACCATGGGAGCTCACCTCCCATCCAAGGTCTCTCATGAGACCACCCCCGAGCTTGGGGAGAACATATTGAACAGGATACAATCACACACACACAATCACAACAAGATTAACAAACATTGACAAAATCCCAAATTCCCTCAAGAAGATAACTAAGGAATTCCATAAATTTCCTTTGTAGGGTGTGGGTAGACAACCATGGAGATAACCATTGCATAACAAAACAAGGCCACACATGGACCCATATTTCTCATTTACATACAAGGCACACACGGCCAATTTTCCCTCCTTATGCCCCCCATAGCCACAAGGGCTAAATGCAAGGTTTCTTGGGGAAAATCACTCACCCAAGTTCATCTTTCCCCACACATGGAGGAGACTCTACACATGGATTTTCCTCCATTCCCACACCCCCTCTTGATTTCTCTTCCCTCCCAAGGGTGAGAGAATCTAAGAGTAAACAACCCAAAATCCAATTACATGAAAAACACATTTGCAAGCTTGCTCTCACCATGACCAACCATGGGGAGCTTAAAACACAACACAAAACAATACAAACTTCCACCATGACCAACCATGGGGAGCCAAGAACATGATCACAATTACAAACAACTCATAACAACAGAGAGAGCACATGATTTCCTACCTCAAGTCCAAAGCTATGGAAGAATTTTGTTGAGCCCTAATCCAAGCTTCAAGCTTTTTCCTCTAACTTTTTGGAAACTCTCTAAAAATAGAGAATGGGTGAATGAATCATCCTTAGCCAAAAATTCCTCTAAATAGGGCTTCCACACCTAACCTCATAAATAAGGTTCAATCAAGCAAGTTGCAATTTTCGCTCAAGATAGAATATGAAATTTTAAAAGGGTCATAAAGTCAATTTTAGGCTTCTAAAAAGGTGAAAATACCCCTAACCCATGGGTACATTGAATGGGTTAACAAATTTAGCATAAAACTATCTCCTAAGGCCACTATTAACCCTCTAAACTCATGTCGAGGAATAAGATCAGTAATGGGGAATGGGAACTGCATTATGGTTCCTATGGCAAAAAGGTGTGCTAAGATTTCCCTAAAACTCCTAGCAAGTGCTCTCACACAACACATGATGTACCTTGATAACATTTAACATTAGTTTCAAGTGACACTTTACAAAATAACATTTCACGAAAGGTACGTCCAATGTCACAACATTAAAACACACAATCATTCAAATTACTGTTACGAAATAAATTACTTAACAACGAGGCCTCAGGTCTCTTAATAGATGGGGCCTTGGTTTAACTGGTTACCCTACGTTCAATGTGATTTCCCCGAATGTTTTTCCATGGTCCTTCCACCTGCAATACCTAAATGCAGCATCAGTAATTCAAGGAAGAAAACCATTAAAATAAACATATATGATATAGCGAAATTTAATCATTAAATTGCATAATTCAACTCATACTTCAATTGCATGTAATATTCAAGATTTGATTGCATATTTCAAATGAAATTCCATAACGTAATTTAAATATCATCAAGATCATCAGGTTCACAAAACATCATATAAAAACATAAACCAAATCTACACATCATGGATCCCATATGCAGAATCATCAAAAGAACAGTCCAACAAGTCAAACATAATATAACAGTAGTCGACAGAGTCCAAGAATCTCTGAAAGAAACATAATCAAAATGATAGGCTGATATGCATAACACAGGATCACTATGTGGGCCGAAGGTGGGCCTCACTGGAGTTGAAATATGAAAGGTTACATTAATCAATACACCAATTACAATTAAATTTGTTTAAAGGAATAAGAGTGGTCCTCTTTAGTGAAATGGTGGGGCTTGTCTCTTTAGTGAAATGGTGATGCTTATTTCTTTTAGGGCCTACAACCAAGGTTCAATTCCCCATAGAGTCACTCTCTATTGTGGTTCTTAATTGAGATTTGTTGACTTTGACCCTTGGTGAAATAGTGGGGCTTCTTGACTGTAGTGCTTACAACCAAGGGTCAAACAAATTTTTAATGTACAACATGAGCAGCGGAGTAGGAGCTGGAGGAAATTTGAATTTTCAATTTGGCAGGATTTCTCATGCGCATGTTGTGAGTGCCTCTTTAGATGCAAAGACTCATGGTGCAAAGATTCATGTTGACTCAAGAACAGATGGTAAGGAGAAGATAGATGGGGTCCCACGCAAGAAGCATAAATATCCTGGTAAAGTGGATTTATGGGGGGAAGATCAAACCTCTAACCAACCTCCACAAACTGGTAAGTGCTCGAGCTTCTCTATTTCTATTCTGTTACATGTTCGGGATGAGGCTTCCCTTCTTAAACCCTGGTTCACCTTATTTAGGGTTAAACCCACGGGTAAGTCCTTTTTCCCTGTTATCAAGGACCTATCTAATCAGGAGAAGGGGAAGTATGCTATTGCTTTCCCTAATGAGATGGTTGACAACAACATTGATGCAGTGGCTCTCATGCTAGTTGGAAAATTTGTTAGAGTTAGGCCAAATATTGATGTTGTTAGAGCTTTTGCAAAGAAAAAATAGGATCTTAAGGGCCAAGTGGGAATAATGGCCATGGATAAGGGTTTTTTGTCCTTTGAATTCTCTTGTCAATAGGATTTTTCTAGGATTCTCTATGCTGGGACTTGGATCATAGGTAAGGCCACCCTCACTTTACAAAAATGGTATCCCAACCTGGATCTGAATGACTCCTTTTTTGTCCAGGCCCCAGTGTGGGTTCGTCTACCAGAACTCCCTCTAGAATTTTGGTTTGAGGATGTCTTTAATGGGACAACTAGGTCTTTCATTGAACTCCTTTCAATTGACCCTGTTACGGTGGAAAGAAGAAGATTAACTTATGCTAGAATTTGCATTGGGATTAAACAAGGAAAAGATATGAAAGATATCATAGAGATCCACTCTAAGCTAGGAAAAATATTTCAGAAGTTAGATTATGAGAGTGTGCCTTTTGCTTTCTTCCATTGCAAGAAGGTGGGTCATATTGCCAAGGCATGTCTGGAGTTTGTGGTAAAGGAAAAAGATAGGAAAGCCCAAAAGAAAGTATGGAGGAAAAAGGAAATGAAAAGTCTGTCTGGGGAGGAAAAACAAGATAACAAGGGAAATGTCCCTAACCAGGGCAATATGATGGAAAATAATGTGGGGATTCCTTCACTGAATTCCCCTGATCAGGCTATATTGAAGGAAAATGTTAAGGGGTTTCCATCCTTGAATGCCCATGAGTAGGCTATAACAATGGAAAATGTTGAGAAGAATCTTTTTTCTTGGGAGAAGGTTGTTGAAGAAGAACAAAGGATTTTTGATGGAGGTGATTCTTTCTCTTTACACCAAGATAAGGTCACTAAAAAAGAGTAGAGGATTCTAGAAGGAGGAGACTCTAACTCTTCCCAGCAAGAGATGCACAACATCTCTTTTGTTTTGGTCTCTTTCAATAATCAGAATGATGAGGAAGGAGAATTTATCCATAGACTCTTGGGATTTAATACCCTAGTTGGTGCTCCTATCCAAGAGGGCCATGGATGTAACAATCTTATTCCCTCCCTTGTCAAGATGATTTTGGACTCTAGCAAAATATCTGGCTCTCCTGGACAGATTTCTAAGATGGAGACGCTATTAAAATTTGTCTCTCCAGGACAGCTTTCTAAGATAGAGGTGTTGTTTGCTAAATGCAAGGAGTGGACCAAAGAGGGAGAATGGGTAACAATTTCAAAGAGAGGGAAGAAAAAGAGCAATAGGGCCCTATCACCTATCTCACCAGCTGCAACAAGAAGAAGAAAAAAAGCTGATGTGGGAGAAAAACCCAGAACCCCAGGAAGGAAGAGAGCTAGTCAAATTAGAGAAGAAGAATAAAGTAAGAATATTGTAGATGGGACTCAACTTACCTTCCATGAAGCCTATTCCTCAAAGAATAAATGAAGATTATCTCTTGGAACATATGTGTTCTGAATGGACCACATAAGCAAGACATTATTAGGAATATGATTAGTGATCATGGACTAAATATTTTGATGATTCAGGAAACTAAGATGAAGAAAGATAAGATGGAAAGTCTCAAGATCTCAAAGACTATGGAGGTTGTGGGATCCAATTCTAATGGTGCTTCTAGTGGCCTTTCTATTTTTTGGAATTCTATTATTTTCAAAGGTGAAGTCATCCATGAGGAAGGTAATATTTTGTTTATGAAGCTTACGAGTTATTGTTATAATGATAGTTGGTCTATTCTGAATGTTTATGCTCCTAACTCTAAAAAGGCTAGATCTAAGTACTAGGAGAGTATTAGGACTATCACTTCCACCTTCTAGTTCTCTAGAGGGATTATCATGGGGGAATTTAACACTCCTCTTAAAGAAGGGGAAAATCTAGGAGGGAGTACTCCAGATCTGGAAAGAAGAATGGACCTTATGGACTTCATCAATGATCAGGCTCTCTTTGACCTAGATCTCCATGGGGTGGATTTTACTTGGTATAATAGGAGAATTGGTAATCAATGCATCAGGGTTAACCTTGATTGTGCCCTCATTACCCTTAACTAGTTTCATCTTTTTTCCTGTACTCTGTTTGCTCTAGCTAGAATTGGTTCGGATCACTCCCCCATTTCTCTTATCCTTGATCCTCTCATTAAAAAGACATGTTTCCCCTTTCAAATTTGAAAAAATGTGGACCACTCACTCGAATCTGAGAAATAAGTTAAAGGAATGGTGGGATATTTAAATTGATGGCTCTTCCATGTTTAGAATTTCCAAAAAACTAAGGAATGTTGTTAATAACATCAAACATTGGAATGAGAATGATTTTGGCAATATCTTTACTTCCAAAGCTGAGACTCTCATGGACCTAAATCAAATTGAAGGGGAGATACAAAATTTAGGGTATGATCTAGAGCATCTTCAAAAAAAGAAATTCTTACTTTCTGAGTACAATAATGTGATTGGCAAGGAGGAATTATATTGGAAACAAAGATCTAGATCTATTTGGCTGAAGGAAGGGGACAAAAACACTAGGTTCTTCCATATTACCACTATGAAACATAGAGCTACAAATATAATAATAAAACTCAGAAGGGAGAACCATATTCTTATAGAGGATAAGGACATTGCCAATGAAGTTATTGCTTACTTCTCCTCCCTTTTATCTAAAGACCATAACCTCTCGATGGAGGATCAGGCCATGGTCTTGGGTAACATTCTAAAGATTATATCTGAAGCACAAAATAAATCCCTGTGTGCTATTCCAAAGGAGGTGGGAAGTGTAAAATTTTGTGAACTCTATGTTAGGGGACAAAGTGCTAGGTCCTAACGGCTTCACCATGTTCTTTTTTCACATCTACTAGGACATTGTCAAGGGGGATGTGGTTAAAGTTGTTCAAGAATTCTTTGGATCTAAGAACATTTTGAAGGAGCTGAATGACACCTTCTTGGTTCTCATCCCTAAAAAATTTGTAGTGGAGGCTATGGAGAACTTTAGACCCATCAGCTTATGCAACTCTTTTTACAAGATCATTTCCAAGGTGCTAACTATAATATTTCTCAAGTTTCTCCCCTTGTTCATCTCGCATCAGCAATCTGGTTTTGTCCCAAGGAGATAGATTCTGGACTTCATCATAGTTTTTCATGAGGTTATTCACTCCCTTTATTCAGCCAATAAGGAAGGGTTCTTTCTTAAAGTTGATCTTTCCAAAGCTTATGACAGGGTGGATTGGCAACTCTTGTTGGGGATTTTGGAAGCATTTGGTTTTAATCATTGCACTTGCATAATCATCTTCCAACTGGTTTCTTCCCCTTATATGGTGGTGTTAATCAATGGCTCCCCTTTGGCCTTCTTCAAACCTTCTAGAGGTCTCAGACAAGGAAACCCCCTCCCCCCTCTCCTCTTTATTATTGTGGTTGAAAGCCTCAAAAGACTTATCTCGACAAAGATTGCTTCTAGAGCTTTGTGGGGAATTAAACCTTCTTCAGGGAATACAAATTTCTCACATCAACAATTCATTGATGATACTATTTTGGGGGAGAGGCCTCGGTTAAAGAAGCTAGAGAAATGAAAAAATTTCTAAATAGTTATTCGAATGCAATAGGGCATCTTCTCAACTGGAATAAGAGTTATGTTTACTTAATCAACACTCTCATTGAAAGGTAGAGAAGAATAGTGGAGATCTTGGACTGTGGAATGGATATCTTTCCTTTGACTTATTTGGGGCTTCCTTTGGGTTTGAAACCTCCAGAGTCCTTTTGAAATAGTTTAATGGACAGATTCAACAGGAAGATAGCTAGTTGGAAGGGTGTGATTCTTACTCAGGCTGGGAAGATACAACTCCTGAAATATACTCTTCAAAACCTTCCTAACTATGCTTTGAGTCTCTTCTCTATTCTCTCAAAATTTGTTGATGCTATGGAGAAAATTCAGAAAAGGTTTTTATGGTCTGGGGTGGCTGACCACAAGAGGTTTCTCCTTATTTCTTGGGACAAAGTCTACTTACCAAAATGTAAAGGAGGCCTTGGTATCAGAAGAATGAGATTCTTCAATAAGGTGCTTCAAGATAAACAAGTGTGGCATATTTTTTAGGATACTAGATATTGGAGAGATATTATTGAGGATAAATATCTCCACTCCAATAATTCAATGAAAAACCTCTTATTAAACAATGATATTCTTAAAGGCTCCTTCATTTGGAATGGTATCCTCAAGGCCATAGAGACTATTGCTTCTCATGCTAAATGGAAAGTTGGAAATGGAGAATCAATAAAAAAATTCCATGACAACTGGCTCCATTACGGAATCCTGGCTAATGTGGAGCCCTTTAACATATGGATGGAAGTTTTCTTATTGCATTTTGGGAATCAATTTTGTAACTACAGATCTAGTAATGGTTGGGTGGATCTTTTTTGTCTATCCCCTAATTTGGAAGCCCTCATGAGGTCTCTCTTGGCTCTTTCCTTATCTCAGTCTCTAGATGTTTTAGTTTGGGAAGCTACTCCTAGTGGGAAAATATCAGTCACCTCAGCCTTCTTGGATTCTCTTGATCCTTCTCCTTCCCCTTGCTGGGCTAAATCTTGGTTCCTTGGCTTAATCCTAAAGATTAATATCTTCTTTTTGATTTTGTTACAAAACTTTATCCTCACCATTGACAACCTTATTAAGAGGGGTATACCTATTCCCAATATGTGCATCCTTTGTAAATCTAATTCTGAGACCATGAATCATCTTTTTATTCATTTACCCTTTATGGTGGATGTGTGGCTTTCCCTTCTCTCCTTTTTTGGCCCAGTCTAGATTTTCCCTCTGACCATTCAAGAGTTCTTCTCCCAATGGGCTCCTTTGTTCTCTTCTTCTCCTAATTTTAGAAAAATCTGGTTCTGGGCCTTTCCCCATCTCTCTTGGGGCATCTCGAAGGAGCACAATAATAGAATTTTTAGAGACTTATATGCTCCTTCCAAATTGATTTCTTCTAAAATTCATCATGCTCTTTTTGAAAACTTTTTTGTTTGTAGTGGATCTAATGGTTTTTCTGGTAACTTCCTAGACCTCCTTTCAAATCAAGTTGATCGTAGAAGGAAAAATTGTACATGGATTTTTCCTCCCATGGGGTGGTATAAGGCTAAATTTGATGGGGTGGCCAAGGGAAACCCTGGGTTGGCTAGAAGTGGAGGAATGATAAGGAATCATCATGGATTTTTCATTTATGTTGTTGCTCTCCCCCTTGGCATCCAAACTAATCACTATGTTTAAGCCATGGCTGCTCTCCAGGTTACCAAGCTGGATAAGGATTTGGGGATAAATTACTTATGGATCGAAGGAGATTCTAATAATATTATAAGGTGTTTGAATGGTTCCTCCCCTTTATAGACTATAGACAACATAATATTGGAGACTCGAAGCATTCTCAATACTTTTGAGAAGGTCCATATATCACATGTGTTCAAGTAATCGAATCAAGTGGCTGACTCCATGTCCAACATGGCTATTAGGAAGAAAGGTATTATGAGATGGCATAATGGTAAGGACCTCCTGTAGGATGTGAAGGCTCTGATCACATAGGATTTCATTCAAGGCAAGGAAGGAGCCATATGTGGTAATAATGATAATTAAAATGCATTTTCCAATGATTTTTTCCAAGCGTAGGAAGTACAATGACAACATGACCCATAATATTGAGGTGTCCATTCCGCATGCTTTTTGGGGATTTAGGAGAACACAATTATCTACTACATAATGCTAGATTCAAGATTCTCCAAAATTTGCACTTACCACTTCATCCTGCTCAATTACTTCAGACATGGTAAGATGGTATCCATTCCCTTCTACCTCTATTCTTCCATAAATGAAAATATCCATGGGTATAGGGAAAAAGCTATTGCTAACCCTACCTTTCAATAGGGGTTGTTGTTGCTTATTTATGAGTATTTTAAGTCTCAAATGTTGGGTAAAATTATTAAAGAGAAGGGGGTCAAGGAGGATGAGTTGGAGTCTGATTATGATCCATCTAATACTGAGGATATCACTGGGTTGCACTCCGAAGACCAGGAGGAAGAATAGATTAAGAAAGGGGCTTTCTAATCTTCTTCTAAGAAAATAAAATGCAAGTTGTTGAGTGTCAAGAAAGAAGTCAAGGGTCCTTCCCCTAAGAAATAGATTAAAACTATTATATCTTCTAACAAAGATTAAAATGAGGATGAGGAGGACATGGACACTGAGGAGGAGGTTTTGAGAGAGAAGGGGAAGAGGAAAAATGGGAAAAAAATCCCTAAGATCTCAAAGAGGATGAAAATGAACAAGAGAAGAGAGATGAGCCTGGACCCGAGTTCTGCGGACTCCGAAGAGGAAGAAAAGATAAAACATAAGCGTAAGGCTATGATTTCTCCCTCTATCCCTCATGAGACTACTCCTTAAGTTTTTTTCAATTCTAGGAAGAAGAAGAAAATGGAGGGTGATTTGGTCACTCAGGACACCCCCTCTGTGCATCAGATAGACCCTCACTAGGATACCAAAGGTAAGAATACCATGTGGAAGAACCTTAATTGTCGCACTGCCAAGATGGGTATTACCAGGGAGATAATAAATCCCATGGTTCTTGAAGTGGATGGTGGAAAAATTTAGATCACTGAACTTATTGACCCTTCGTTGGTTGTCCTTAGTGATTCCACCAGGGATTTTGATTTTAATCTTCTTAACAATGCGAGGAGCAAACTACTTGATAACTATTGAGATTGGTGATTTAAGAACTATGATAGGAGAGATGGAAAATAAAAAATGTGAGATCATTGACAAGGATATGTCTACCTCTAAACCCCTCTTCAATATGGATGATTTTTATAAGCTAGAGGCCAGGATGCTTGAAATGGAAAATAGGGTGACTGGCATTGAAAGCACCCTTAAAGGAATTGTTGAACAAAGTTTTCATATCCTCAAAGCCTCCAATGAGCACATAAAGATTATTATTTCCAAGATGGAGGCTTGTCCTTTGGACAAAGCTTTGGTGCAGATCAGTGATGAGCCAGATGTTACCTTGGAGTCAGGGCTAGGGATGAGAACCAGTGTGAGCATGAAGAAAAGGGTTGCTACAACCTCCCTAGATGATCTAAACTAGATCAAGGAAGCTGCTGAAAAAATGGATCAACTAGAGACGTGTGTTGCTAACCTTCTCAAGAACATATATTGAGTTGTTTCTCATGGGTTTTTTTGCTTTTGTTCTTTTGTTGTTGGGTCCTTTTTCCTATCCTTTTTTAGCTGTCTTTTATCTGTTGGCCCTCATGTTGGCCTTGTTTTGTTGTGTTTCTACTCTTTTTTTCTTGGAGCTTTAATGTAATATCTCAAACTTTGTTCAGGCTTTCAGACGCCCTTCAAAACTTGTTTAACATAATAAAAAATTGTGGTCCTCTTTACCTAATGGGGGAACATCATGTTCCTAATGTTGTCTATCCAAATCATGCTCCACTTGGTCACCACTAACTACATGCTCTAAAATATTAACAAAAAAGGCTACATTAATTACTACACCAATTTCAATTTAAGATGTTTAATTGTATTAATAATTACAATTAAAAAAATGGATAGAAAACTGCAATATTTTATATCTTCTTTATGGATTTATTTAGATGACAACCACCTACAAGATATTCGAGACATAAAAATATATAAATGAGACTTTAAAAAATAATATACAATATAGTACATAACAAGTAAAATAAATCCCATCTATAATATCTATACTTTAAATTGAACAAATATCACTACTTGCCTCATGTATTTTCCAAGATCATATATGACTTGCTTGACATTATTGTCGAAGTGGTCTCAGAGAGATAAAGGTAGAACATACTGCAACAATTATAAAATGATCTTTTCATTATTTTCTAACATAATACAATGAAAAGTACATGCAGTTTACAAATATATAGTAAATACAGAAGAACATGAATTACCTTAATAAAGGTATTCCAATCATGCGTTTTCATCTGTAGCCCAAATTCACTTTTCTTTGATATGAGATTGTTTATGTTCACAAAAAATCCTATGGGAAATCAAATTTTTTGTTTGACTTCTTTTATAGAATTGCTTTGTTGATCCGTTAATAACCAAGGAAGGGCACTTATATTAATCTAGTCTCCATTGCTATTTGATTGAATGAAACTTTTCATTGTGTGATTGGATTCATGAATGTCACTAAAAATTTTGATAATTTTTTCTTTGTCATGCCTTCCATCCAATATTTTCCATAATGTCTCTGTTATATTCTAGGCTACTTCAACTACCCGATGTGGGGATGTCCTAGGGATGTGTACTTTGAGGATTTATGGAGATCAACATAACACCAATTTAAAAGTCTAACTTAGTGGTAACAATTATTTAGGTAAGTATATAATAGTTGGGTCCCAGTCACATTTTAGGCTAGTTTCATCGTTAGCCTGATACTTGAGAAAGAGTTGAATCCACCAGAGTAAAATCAACATTACTCCTCTCATCAATAAGAGTAATGAGATTAAGGATATCATTTGAAAGGAATATTACAAATGAACTATGTTGAGAAAGACACCATAGAGAAAATTATAGTGGTGCAGGAGCACCCCTCCCAAGGTGAAATCAAATAGGGTTTTGAAAGGCCTTAGATGCCTTAAGGATCATTGGATGTAATAAAGGACCTAATTGTATGGTCAGTTGACACAAGGTTCTCTTATAAACCTTGGGGTCAAACTTGGTCAAAGGGTTCATTCATGATGATTTTTTTTGTTTTTAGGTGTCTTAAGTCTTGAGTAGAAATGCACTCATCTAAGGTCTTAAGAGGTCCTAGGTAGTAAAGGACAATAAATTCACAAAAAATATTACCAAAGTTGCAAAAGTTGCTTAGCAACTGTTGCAACTTCTAAATGTAATTTGGTTACATCCTCCCCAACAGTCCAAAAGGTTTGAAAAGTAGTTATGGACATTGGATTGGAGGCATATATGTCCATGAGTGTCAAATTTGACAAGAGATCTTCGTGTATGAAAATTTTGGTGGCAAGTTGAAGTAAAAAACACTATTTATTTGGAAACCGTCCCTAATTTTTGTACTGTACGATCAAATTATGATTGAGAAATAATTGTTTTAATCATGGTAGGAAATTATATGGTCTTGTGATTTTAATCCAATTGGTTTGACTTGTTTTTGTGGAAGATAAAGGAAGATATTTGTTGTTTTGTTGGACTGGTCTAAAAACCTTCTTTTCCTTAGGGTCTTGCAGAGATGTGCCCCTAACTTGCAAATCCATCATGGGATTCACATGGACCTTGATGAAATTAAAGTAGGTAAAGGGAGATTTAATATTCAAGAAGAAAAGTGTAGAAGGATTTTGTTTGATAATTTTACTACCAAGCCCTAACTGAGCATCCCTTATGTGCTCGATTACAATTCACTGCAAATCAGTGCACAAAACCCAACGGGAGTGGTTAGGATCATTTGGATGGTGGATTGGGTGTTATTGGGTGTAGAAAAACCATGTAATTAAGTTTCTTGGTTGTGCTTGAGTAGTTGAGAGTGATTATTTGCAAGTAGCAATCCCCATCGTGGGATTCAAGATCCCTATGAGGTCACCATCAGGTATCTAAGGTGATGATCCCATGGAGGGACCTAAGACACTAGAAGTGAAATGGTCCCATGAAACATAAGTACATTTTACTTTAATTCTATATTTAAAAATATCACAATACAAGCCATGAAACATGAGGATATTTTACTAGTTAATTCTACATTTAGAATATCACAGTACAAGCGGATTCCTCATACCTTATTATTATCCCATACATAAGCAATTAATTGCTTAGCATCTCCTTCTTAAGATTTTTTTTTGTTTTTAGGTGTCTTAGGTTGTGTTGGGACTCTAAAATTCCAAATAGATTTTAGATTCTATATTCAAAAAATTTCCTAAGGAAAAGTTTGTGCTCTTAAAAGATCATTGTAAAAGGACCCTAGTTCAAGTGCATGTAAAAGGGGTCGGTTGATTTTTATGAAGAACCACTTGGGTAGGGTGTTTATCACTTATCATTTGGCATATGTAATGGGTTGTAGCTCTTAAATTTCAGTTCTGATATGATGTGGAAGTGGCCATTTGGAGGTGTTTCCCCAAATCTGCATTCTGTGTGTTTCCAAATTTTCACAAAACGGCCCACTTCAGAAGATTGCATTTTATGACCAATTGATAGTCTTAGCATGGGGTTTGTTGAATTTTGTTGTAGGCATGGGAGTGAGAATCCATGACCATTTTTAGCCCCCTGTGAGATTGTTTGGTCACTTTTCTATAGCCTTTCCATTTCCAATTTGTTAAGTCTCACTGAGTGTGCAGAATCCAAAATATTAAATGACCTACTTTGTGGTCTCCCAGTTTGCACTCAGCTCAAGGGAAAGTGAATTTGATTGTTGTTATACATTGTAGACATGGAAGTGACCCACCCTAAAGATTTATGGACCATGAATAATCCATTTAGTCACTTTCCTAAGCCAATTCCAAATCATGTTTCTGAATTTTTCACTATTTCAAAGTCAAAAAGTATCTAATGTGATGACTTTGGCGTTTAATTGCATTTCACCACTTGATCTTCTGGGAGAGCTAATTGTGAATTCATTTTCCTTGTGTGGGATTGAATCAACATCCAAGAATCTGGTTCATAAGGGTTTCAGTTGGAAAGTTTTCAAAGCCATTTTTTAAGGTATTTTAATGAGGATTGGTAGTGCGAACAGAATCAGTATTGTGAAGGCTACGTTTGATCAATGATATCTTGAAGCCATTTTCTTTCTATGCAAATTCCTCTAGCATGTGTTCTCACATGATGGAAATGAGTGTGAGTCTCAGACGGTGTGTTCCTATGAGGTCTCTTAGTCAATTTTTGAGGCTGTTTCCTGAGGCCAGTTGTGATCTTTGGGAAATCTTGCAGTGCCACAGTGAATGAATGGTTATGATTGAAATTTTGACACATCATGGTTTTTCTCACTAAGTGGATACTATTGGAAACTGCAATTGAAGAAATTATTGTATTGTCATTGATGTCAAACCTTAACTGGTAAGACTATTGCTATCTATGAAAGTACTATATCTATTTGATTGTTGTGAATGTTAGGAATAAGGTGTCTCAACCTTGGATAATTCCTATTCTTATTATTTATTTTTTAAATGTATTTTTTGCAAATAATGTAATTAAGTGTGAGTGTACATGTCTAGTTGGCATGTTGATGTGTCACTCCACTTAATGTGTCGGCATCTTGTGCGTAAGGAGATCATGACTGAAACGGTCATGATGGATTCCTATGACGCGTAAGAACTATTTAAGGAATGTGTTATGATAGGTGTAAGAGCATCTTATGACTTGGGCCTATTTGGGCACCCAAGAAGAAGTGGTTGGTGTGTGTAAGAGAATATGCCAAAAATAGGTTGGTATGATAGATTCTCTTACACTTCTCTTGTGACCGTTATTTTTGGCAGATTCTATGACAAGCTGTCATAGTCTATTCTAGGGATGGACGCCTATTCTTGGGATTGCATGTAACAACTATGTACATGTGGCTTTGTGCATGGGTCTTGGTGGTTGTGCCTATTTTTGGGTCCAGAGGAGTCTATATATATGATGCTGCTCCTATGGGAGAGATATAACAGAAATTTAAGTCTTGTTGGATTTGTCTCTCATTTCTTGAAAGAACTTGCATTGCAAGTGTATTGTAATCTTTGTGTTGAAGATAATACATTGTGCAGATTTTGGAGTGCTGGGGTTTTTTACCAAAAGGTTTTCCCCAGGGTATATCATTGTGTCATTCTCTATTTTTTTGTATGTATGGTATGTGGTTGCAATATCTTTGTTAATGTAGTTAACGAATCTAAAATTGTAAGGATTTATAAGAATTTACCCAATACTCTCCTATAGAGATTAGCGTAGGAAGCTATTTCTGCACCTGAGTTTCCTTACAGTGAAGGGGATAGGCAAGGTTGGTAATAATAGCACCTAAGGAAAGGTTGAGTTATCTTGATACTTAAATGAGTACTTGATTATGTGGCACAATGATAAGACAATGTATTATTTATCTAAGTAGGAATGAAGACTAAACTGGTAGGCTTAACCGAGAAAAAGTGAAGAAATCTAGTTTAAGTCAAGTGATGTTAGTGTCGACCGAGCTAGTATGTGCCGAGTAAATTCAGTATTGACCGAACATCAGTTGATTGCTGAGGAAACAATTTTTGAGGTAACCGAGCTTTCTAATGAAGACTAAGGAGTTGAACACTGTATTGATCGAGCGTTAATAATTTACATTTGAGGAAGAATTTAGATTTCCAGCCAACATAGTTGAATTCTTGGATTATGTAAAACGTTTTGACTTTATTGATTGTATGGAAGCATTTAATGCATTGTAAAATGTTTTATTGTAAATCTATTAAGAGATTTGAGATATTTCTAGAAGGATAAATGAAGAACATAAAGTTGGAAGGATTCGATGAATCTAACCTAATCCTAACATCTACGAAGGAGATTAAGCGGTAAAAGATGTATTGACCTAATTGAGGAAATATTAAGGAAACCTATGCATGAGGTTGATAGAGAGAGGATGTTGGAAGTATTGTTGATGTTATTGACTATCTAAGCAGAAAAGGCTGAAGGAGAAGTGGTGTGATTGCTTGAAGAGATTTCTGAGCAGATTAGTGATGGAGATGGTAAAGGTTCACAGTTAGTAAGCCACCATATGTGTACGGAAGTGGATCTGATATTTGCAAAGTGAGTTGTATGTTTTTCATATCAATACTACTGTTACTTTCTAACCATTGTATTAGTCAAAATCCTTTTAACAGAGGTTGACCTAATAGTCATTTGTATAAATCCTTTGAACAAGGTTGCATTCTAATGGGATGTATGTAAGTCCTATAACAAGGTGCACTTTTAACATAGTGGTTTAAATCCTTTAACCGGGTCACACTTGACAGTGTGTTTGTAACCTTTGACAGGGTTGGCTTTTCATAGAGCTCACTTCAGAAGAGTGAAAATAATAGTAACATGTTACAAAGTGGTTTTTCCCAAATTGGGTTTCCACTATAAATCTTGGTGTTAATACTTGTTTGAATGTTTTGGTTTGAACATTTCTATGTTTTACAAGTTAGATACTATTGGGTAGTGGATTGCACTGTTATATGTTTCTGTTATGCAATCAGTAATGACCGAGTAGCTGTTGGTTGTTGGATCTGATTTGTTGAAGAGTTTTAAAGTTTGTTTTATACATCTGGACCTAAGAACAACTGATTCACCCCCCCCCCCCCCCTCTTTGTTTTTCTAAATCATATTAACAATTGGTATCAAAGTTGTTGGTGCTTACAGAGAACAAGTTTAAAGGTACTTGAAGAAAATGATCAGGATGTATAAGGAGGTACTGAAGCTAAATAAGGAGAAATTCCCTACATGGAAAAGTTTGATGAAGCTGCATCTAGCTGGTATTAGTGATTCTACAAAGTATTATGTTGAGTGTGATTATGTCACACATGTTTCACCTCTGACTGCCAAGGAAATGAGAGCTAAACAAGAGCACAACCAAGCAATGTTGGAGATTGCATCTACCCTAAGTTATCCAGAATTTGAAGACATCAAAGACTACACTAATGCAAATAAAATGTGGGACACTCTTGCAAACATCTATGGCGGTGACATTAATGTACTGAGAGAAAAAGCTGAGATCCTAAGAGGTAAATCTGATGAAATGAGAATGCAAGAAGGTGAGAATATTGCACAGTATTATGGTAGAATAAAATAAGTTGTAAATTCTATTAGAGGAGCAAATGGAAGTATTGATGATGAAACTATAATTGGAAAAGTATTGAGAACTCTACGTCCTATTTATGCCATCAAAATTTTAGCAATTTAGGAATCTAGATGTAACCCTAACAATGCTCTTGCTTTGGAAAGTTTGGTTGGTAAGCTTACTACTTTTGAACTTTCTAACTATGATAACTTCATTGTTGCTAATGTTGAATCTACTTTTAAGTCACAAATAGTTTTGAGTAATTCAAAGAAGGAAAAAGAAAGATGCATCAGTGAGAGTGAAAGTGAAAGTGACACATCTAATGAAGAACTTGAATATCTAGAAGCTCTTATGGCTAAAAGACTGAAAAGGGGAAAAGAAAAGTATAAAGGTAAACTCCCTACTATATGTTTTTCATGTAATAAAGTTGGTCATATAGCTGCTAGATGTCCTAACAGGGATGATAAGGATGAAGAAAGAGATACCAAGCATAAAGACAAAAGAGAAGATAGAGGTTACTGAAGGTACAAGGACTACAAAGGAAAAGGTAAGAAATCCTACTACATTTCTGAAGAAGATACTGACATTGATAGTGGTGATTTTGAAATTGAAGTTATCTATGTTGCAATGAAAGATGAGTCTGATGAGGATGAGAAAATTGCATTGATAGCTTATGTAAACAAAAATGATAAATGGATTATTGACAGTGGTTGTTCACATCATATGACTGGTGACAAGAGTAAGTTTGATACCTTAGATCATTATAAAGGTAGAAGTGTGAAATTTGGTAATGATGCACCATGTCCTATTAGAGGTAAAGGATTGATTAAGCTGACTAATAAGATCACTTGTGAGAATGCTTATTGGGTTGAGGGTCTTAACTATAATCTGTTGAGTGTTGCACAGCTTAATAGCACTAGCTACCGAGTGGAATTTCATCATAGGAAGGCCAAAATATTTAATGCCACTAGTGAAATGATTGGAAGTGGAGAACAGACAAGAGGTAATTTGTTCTATCTAGACCTATCTGAAGAAATATGTATGATTGCACAACTTGATGATATTTGGTTATGGCATCAATGGCTATGTCATGTTAATTTTGATAATCTGATAGAAATTAGTAAGAAGAAGAAAGTGAGAGGTCTGCCTAGATTGAAGAAACCTAAGAATGTAATGTGCAAAGAATGTCAATTGGGTAAGATGACAAAGTCTAGTTTTAAGAGCAAGACTTTTACTTCTGAGAATGCTTTAGATTTGGTTCATACTGACCTTTGTGGACCTATGGGTGTACAAATCTATTGTGGTGCTAGATATTTTATCTTGTTTGTCGATGATTATACCAGAATGATGACTGTAATGTTATTAAAAGAAAAATCTGATGCTTTTCAATTTTTTAAGTGGTATTTGGCTAAGGTTGAAAAGGATATAGGTAGGAACCTGAAGTGTCTGATATTTGACCAAGGTGGAGAATTTATATCCAATAAATTCAATCTATTTTGTAATGATATAGGGATCAAAAGACAAATGTCTACACCAAGAACTCCTCCACAAAATGGTATAGCAGAGAGAAGGAACAGATCTATCATGGATTGTGCAAGGACATTAATGATTGAAAAAAATGTTGCATAAAAGTACTAGAGAGAAGCTATAAGTATAATTTTTTATACTCTTAACCAGTACAGATCAAAAAAGGTACAAATCTAACACCTTATGAGCTATGGCATGGGTATGCAACTAATGTAAAGTACTTTAGAATTTTTGGAAGCAAATGCTACATACTAAAGGACAATAGGAATGGGAAATTTGATGCTAAAAGTGATGAGGGCATATTGCTAGGCTATTCCACAAAAATTAAAGCTAATAAGTGTTTGAACTCTAACACTAACAATATTGTGGAAAGTGTGAATGTCAAAGTTGATGAGTATGCAGAGAAAAATGAAGCTGACAGCAAAAGAGAACCAGAAGATTACAGATCTTTTGTGTATATAGAGGAAGGAGAGGCAAGTGACAAACTTGCACCTAATGTAGAGTCTCAAGGAAGCAATGTCGAGCATCAAGAAAACAATGCCAAGAGAGAAGAAGAACATGCTGAGAAACAGGAGGAAGCTGTCGAGTATTAGGAAGAGGTTTTCAAGCATTCAAAAGCTAAATCTGACAATCTTGTTGGTGAACCTGAAGAGCAAGATGAAAGGAGAGTAGAACCTATTTTGGCACAATATGTAAGGAGACATCACAAGCCTGAATAGATAATTGGAGACAAAGATACTAGAGTTCTAACCAGAAGCAAGACAAGAGATCTGACATGTTTACTATGTGAATTTGAGCCTAAGACAACAAGGGAGGCATTAGAAAATGAAGACTAGATACAAGAAATGAATGAGGAGATAGACTAGATAGAGAAGAATGATACCTAGACTCTGGTGCTGAGACCAGAAAATAAAAATGTCATTGGAACAAAGTGGGTGTTCTGAAACAAGTTGAATGAGCATGGTCAAATCACAAGAAACAAAGCTAGGCTGGGATGCAAAGGCTATGCACAAGAAGAAGGAATAGATTATGGGGAGACATTTTCCCCTGTAGCTAGATTGGAAGGAGTAAGAACCTTGCATATGTTGCCTACAAAGATTTCAAGGTATACCAAATGGATGTAAAGTATGCATTTTTAAATGGTATATTAGAAGAAGAAGTGTACATTAAATAGCCAAAAGGATTTGTTGATCCAAACAATAGACACATGGTTTGCAAACTGAATAAAGCACTGTATGGACTAAAGCAAGCTCCTAGAGCATGGTATGAGAGACTACACAACTACCTGATACAGATTGGATTCTCAAGGACAAATGACACAACCAATTTGTACATGAAAGATGAAGAAGGTAAAGGAATCTTGTTGGCTAAGATTTTTGTAGATGATATTATATTTGGTGGATAAGATGCCTTGTGTAAGAAATTTTCAAATGAAATGCAAACTGAATTTGAAATGAGTATGTTTGGGGAGATCAAATTTTTTGTTGGTTTACAAGTATATCAGATGGAGAAATGAATTTTCATCACCCAGTCTAAATATGTTCATGAGATACTGAAAACCTTTGTTATGGAAGATTCAAGGCCAGTAAGTACTCCCATGGCTACTGGACAAAAGTTGTCTAAAAATGATGATGCTACAGAAATAAACCAGACTTTATATAGATCCATGATTGGAAAGATGCAAAATGTTGTGCACAGCAGACTAGATATTGCTTTAGTTGTTGGGATTGTGGCAAGATTCTTTGCCAATCCTAAAGAAACTCACATGATGGTTGTCAAAAGGATATTGAGATATTTGAAAGGGACTACTAACTTTGGATTGTACTACAAGAAGCATGAAAAGTTTGAATTGAGAGTGTATATTGATGTTGATTGGGCAGGAAATGTGGATGACAAAAAGAGTACTAGTGGTGGAGCTTTCTTTCTTGGACAGAGATTAGTTTCTTGGACAAGCAAGAAACAAAATTAGATTTCCCAATCTATTGTTGAAGTTGAGTATGTGGCTGCAACAGTGAACTGCTCAAACTTGGTATGGATAAAGTAATTGTTGGTAGGCATGAAAGAAGAGATCATTGAACCAGTTGTCATATACTATAACAATACAATACAAGTGCTATCAACATCTCTAAGAATCCAATGATGCACACAAAGACCAAACACATCACCATCAAGTATCATTACTTGAGGGAACTGGTACAAGATAAAGAGGTCTGAATGGAATATGTGAATACAAAGGAACAACTAGCAGACATATTCTCTAAAGCTTTACCTAAAGAAGCTCATGAATATCTAAGAGGTCAATTAGGTGTTCTTTTGCTAACTGAGGCTGCTAGTCAAGCTAGGAGCACTGCATCAAATGTGCTGCAAAGAGTATCTGACAAATCGATGCAGAGACAGGTCACACTTTAGGAGCAGCCTAGAGTTGTGAAAAGTATAGCAAAGCCAAGAATCAATCATAAGCAAAGATGACAGAGGGAGAAATATTGTTACCAAATTAAAAAATGATATCTACATCTGCAGGATGTATGTTTTAGTTGTTGCTTTGGCATTTTTGTCAAAGAGGGAGATGATCACAGATGAATACACATGGTGAGATTTCATGGAAGATCAAGTAAGAGGGAGAGATTCAGTGGATAGTCATATGAGCATGGCTAATTGATTATGTATCAGAATGAAGCTAAGGATATTATAAATATTTCTGATGGACAGATAAGTTTTGGATTGGTTGGTAATTCATGTGTTATTCATATGGTGTTGCCATCAATGCCAAAGAGGGAGATTGTTAGAAACTGCAATTGAAGCAATTATTTTATTGTCATTGATGTCAAACCTTAACTGGTAAGACTGTTTCTATTTATGAAAGTACTATATCTATTTGATTGTTGTGAAGGGGATAGGCAAGGTTGGTAACAATAGCACCTAAGGAAAGGTTGAGTTATCTTGATAATTCAATGAGTACTTGATTATGTGGCACAATGATAAGACAATGTATTTTTTATCTAAGTAGGAATGAAGACTAAATTGGTAGGCTTAACCGAGCAAAAGTGAAGAAATCTAGTTTAAGCTGAGTAATGTTAGTTTCGACCGAGCTAGTATATGCCGAGTAAATTCAATATTGATTGAACATCAGTTAATTGTTGAGGAAACAGTTTTTGAGGTGACCGAGCTTTCTAATGAAGACTGAGGAGTTGAACACTGTATTGATCGAGCATCAGTAATTTACATTTGAGGAAGAATTTAGATTTCCAGCCGACATAGTTGAATTCTTGGATTATGTAAAATGTGTTGACTTTATTGATTGTATGGAAGCATTTAATGCACTGTAAATTATTTTATTGTAAATCTATTAAGAGATTTGAGATATTTCTAGAAGGATAGACAAAGAAAATAAAGTTGGAAGGATTCGATGAATCTGACCTAACCCTAAGATCTACGAAGGAGATTAAGCGACAAAAGATGTATTGACCTAATTGAGGAAGTATTAAGGAAACCTATGCATGAGGTTGATAGAGAGAGGATGCTGGAAGTATTGTTGATGTTATTGACTATCTAAGAAGAAAAGGTTGAAGGAGAAGTGGTGTGATTGCTTGAAGAGATTTTTGAGAAGATCAGTGATGGAGATGGTAAAGGTTCATAGTCAGTAAGCTAGCATATGTGTACGAAATTAGATCTGATATTTGCAAAGTGAGTTGTATGTTTTTCATATCAATACTACTGTTACTTTCTAACCATTGTATCAGTCAAAATCCTTTTAACAGAGGTTGACCTAACAGTCATTTGTATAAACCCTTTGAACAAGGTTGCATTCTAATGGGATGTATGTAAGTCCTATAACAAGGCACACTTTTAATAAAGTGGTTTAAATCCTTTAACTGGGTCACACCTGACAATGTGTTTGTAACCTTTGACAGGGTTGGCTTTTCATAGAGCTCACTTTAGAAGAGTGAAAATAATAGTAGCATGTTACAAAGTGGTTTTCCCCAAATTGGGTTTCCACTATAAATCTTGGTGTTAATACTTGTTTGAATGTTTTGGTTTGAACATTTCTGTGTTTTACAAGTTAGATACTATTGGGTAGTGGACTGCACCGTTATATGTTTTTGTTATGCAATCAGTAATGACTGAGTAGCTGTTGGTTGTTGGATCTGATTTGTTGAAGAGTTTTAAAGTTTGTTTTATACATCTAGACCTGAGAACAACTAATTCACCCCCCCTCTCTATTGTTTTAAATCATATTAACAGATACATTTTGGATGAGTAAGAGGTAAAAATGGTGTTTAAAATGTTAATCTTCAAATTGAGTTTCCAAATTGATGCTCATTTCAAGCAATGAAAAAGGCATCTGGTACATACTTCAGTGTTGGTGTTACACTTATTCTTCAGCCTAGCATACCATGTGTTTCAATGAAAAAATGTGGGTTGTTTATCTTATCAAGTATGTGCACACTTGTCTTGGTGTGTACATGCTACAGTTTATTTGTAGGTGTGTGTACACCCAATGATGGGATGTGCATTCATTTGGGTTGTGCGCACAGTGTGTGGATAGGTTTGGAGGTTGGGTGCGCACACATTATCTGGTGGTGTGTGTGCCATATTGTAGAGGGAGGTGGCTACAAATGTTTCTCCTTGCAGCCCACTTAGCACGTGCAGACCAGTAAAAAACTAAAAGGATGAAGAGAAAAGGAGGTGCTACTATCTTTGTGCCATTATATGCAGCCTTACTGCGCACCTTTTTTATTACCGAGCACACCCTTTATTACATTGTGCACTTTATTCATTTGTGTGCACCAGTTGTAGTGTTACACACACCATTATAGAGTTGTGTCCTTCCCTTGATACACACAAATGTCTGCAGGGTCGAGCTCTTTGAAAATGGTGTGTTCTCCCAAGTGAAGGCTGCAAATAATATGTTTGCAAGTTTTTCTTTTAATGATGATGCACACACCATTTTATATGGATGTTTCAAGATGGGTGTACCTTTGTTTTTGGGTACACTATGTTTTCTTAGTGTTGGATGCACTTGTTTGCAGGAAGTGTGCATGTTTCCCATGGGAGAGTGTGAGCCTCCTTGGCATGCAATGTGCACCATTTGGGATGTTGCATGCATACCTTGGGTGCTACTTGCAAGCACTTGGGAGAATATAATAACCTTTGCACACATTTCAAGCTTAAAAGAGTAGCCAAGAGCAAAGGGATATTATATCATTTGTCCCACAAAACAAATGATATAATATCCCTTTGCTATGGAGTTGTTTAAACAAAACAATGCTCAGTTAGATTGTAAAGAGAAGGAAAGAGAGAGGCATGTGGAGTGGGGCCTCCCAAATCTGCATGGGCCCAACCAGCTAGCACGCACTTGGACATTTTGAAGTAAAATTTAATAAAGTCAAGGGGATTTATCCCATATTCATCATGGAGAAGGAAAATAAGACATTTAAATACCAAGGCAGACGAAGGTATGGTGTCCAAGTCTGGATGCTCATATGGAGCCCTCTCTCATGTGCATGAGAACCAAGGTAACAAGCTGGTCGACACTTGGCAGTGATGTTGGCATCCAATTGGAGATGACATGGCACTAGGTCCCACGCATAAGGTAAGGTATATTTTGACAATGTAGAAATGTAGGTTCACTACATTGGGATGTGTGCCCAAAGATCAACTGCAGGTGCAATCTCATGAAGAGAAAGTTGTAGGAGAGTTATCATTGTGGGATTGCACCTGAGCGACATGTGTCTAAAAGATGATGTGGTGAAATAGTGTAGTTTAATGACCGATTGGACAGTGCGACAAATCAGATGACAACACATGGTAGGAAGTGATGATAGAGCGATGAGTTGGATTGCTCAAATATCTTGGGATGTGCACTCAAGATCAACGGTTGGCATGAAGGTGCAATGGGAAAGGTGCTCGGTGGTTATCTTTGTAGGATCACAACATCATGACATGTGGCACTGATGACTAGGCAATGGTGATGATGCAGTTCCAACTGGATGGTGAGGTGATCGGCTGGACCAATCAAGCAATGACATGTGGCACATGTGGGGCCTGCTCGAATTTAAAAATGTCTCCAAAAAATATTTAAAATTTTATATAGTTTGGACTATATGACAATTTCAAATTTCAAAGATAGCAATTGCTCATGAAAATAAAAATGATATCTGGAGGCTCATTTTTTACTAGAACATATGAGTGTAATATATCGTTGGAAACGATAGGAAATGACAGATTCAATGGCAGTTGAAAAAACTAGTTTCTCACAAGTGGGAAAGAGGAGTAAGGGCTATGGTATTTTGAAGTCAAATTTTGGTGGGAAGAAGATATTATGCAGAATTATTTTGTCCTGGAGAGAAACAGATGTCAAGTAGAGATATTTTTTAGGTCTCTTTCCCCTTCTCCATATATTCTGATCTTTTCATGATTGTAAGGGTTCCGAACTCTCTGTAATTTCTTAGAGCTGGTTCCAAGTTGTGGTTTTTGAGCTGGGTAGGAGATGTAGGTTTAGTCTTTTCCTTACTTTGAGAACACTGACTGATGACTTGGCTCTCAGTCTAGGATGTATCAGACGTTTATCAGATTATATTGTTATATCAAAGGGAAAACTTCTTGATTATTTGTTTTTATTGAAGTGGTTTTAATCTCAAAGCAGGGTATATACAGAGGCATGATCCTCATACATAATACTAATATCATTTCTCATTTCTCTCCATGTGTGTCAATCTTATGAGTTTTTTGAACTTTTTTATTCACTGCATAGAGATATGCATATGTTTTCATTCTCTAGTTCTGGTTTTAGGATCAGATTAAATGATGCTATAGGGTGAGGCATAAATTCATTTGGTTTTCACAGGGATGTTTATAAGCATTGTGGGTTTTATTTTTTGTGTGAATGGCTTGGATCTGTAATGAATAGTTGGATTCTGTGTATTACAGTGCATTAGAGGTTTTACCCAATGGATAAGGCACTAATTAGAAGTGAGTATATTCTATAATGACATGTCTGGTATGGTTTGTTATATCCCTCAAAGTTTTAATTCATAACAAATCCCAAATCATTCAAAATATTGAAGTTATAGGGCCCTTTTTTTAAATCATGGTGATTGAGAATCAATGAATGATTGGTTGCCAATTAGTATTTTCTCACCATCCCATCTTATCTACTATGTTCGAATCCAATCTTGGTGTTATAAGGATTGTTGTTTTTATTGACTGGATTAGGTGCACCCACCTTGGTTCTATAGAGCCAAAAGTGCAGAGGGCAATCTTGTCCCTATAGTTGGTCCATTTACCTTAAGATCCATAGCATATTTGGAATTAACCACTCCTAAAACCCAATCTAAAGGTATATTGGCAACCCAAGTGCGTAAGTCATTTTGAAGAACCAACAAAATGGCAACTCTACTGGGGATATGCAATAGTCATGCTAGATCAAATGGAAAATTCAATGGCGGTTGAAAAAACCAGTTTCTCACAAGTGGGAAAGAGTAGTAAGGGCTATGGTATTCTGAAGTCAAATTTTGGTGGGAAGAAGATATTATGCAGAATTATTTTGTTTTGGAGAGAGACAAATGTCAAGTAGAGATATTTTTTAGGTCTCTTTCCCCTTCTCCATATATTATGATCTTTTTATGATTATAAGGGTTTCAAATTCTCTGTAATTTCTCAGAGCTAGTTCCAAGTGGTGGTTTTTGGGCTAGGTAGGAGATTTAGGTTTAGTCTTTTTCTTAGTTTGAGAAAACCGACTAATGACTTGGCTCTCAGTCTAGGATGTATCAGATGTTTATCAGATTATATTGTTATATCAAAGGGAAAACTTCTTGATTATTTGTTATTATTGAAGTGGTTTTAATCTCAAAGTAGGGTATATAAAGAGGCATGATCCTCATACATAATACTAATACTATTTCTCATTTCTCTCCATGTGTGTCGATCTTATGATTTTTTTGAATTTTTTTATTCACTGCATAGAGATATGCATATGTTTTCATTCTCTAGTTCTAGTTTTAAGATCAGATTAAATGATCCTATAGGGTGACGCATAAATTCATTTGGTTTTCATAGGGATGTTTATAAGCAGTGTGGGTTTTGGTTTTCGTGTGAATGGCTTGGATCTATGACAAATAGTTGGATTCTATGTATTGCAGTGCATTAGAGGTTTTTCCCAATGGATAAGGCACTGATTAGAAGTGAGTATATCCTACAATGACATGTCTGGTATGGTTTGTTATATCCCTCAAAGTTTTAATTCATAACCAATCCCAAATCGTTCAAAATATTGAGGTTATAGGGCCCTTTGTTTAAATCATGGTGATTAAGAATCAATGAATGATTGGTTGCCATTAGTATTTTCTCACCATCCCATCTTATTTACTTTGTTCGAATCTAGTCCTGGATTAATAACAATTTTTGTTTTTACTAACTGGATTAGGTGCACTTGCCTTGGTTTTGGAGAGCCAAAAGTGTAGAGGGCAGTCTTGTCCCTATAGTTGGTCCATTTACCTTAAGATCCATAGCATATTTGGAATTAACCACTCCTAAAACCCAATCTGAAGGTATATTGGCAGCCCAAGTGCGTAAGTCATTTTGAAGAACCAAAAGGTTTTCTTGAGTTGAAATTAACTCATTTAAGGTCTTAAGAGGTCCTAGCTAGTAAAGGACAATAAATTCACAAAAAATGTTACCAAAGTTGCAAAAGTTGCTTAGCAACTTTTGCAACTTTTAAATGCAATTTTGTTACACCCTCCCTAATGGTCCAAAAGTTTTGAAAATTATTTATGGACATTGGATTGGAGGCATATATGTCTATGAATGTCAAATTTGACTAGAGGTGTTCATGTATGAAAATTTTGGTGGCAAATTGAAGCAAAAAAATACTATTTTTATGGAAACTATCCCTAATTTTCATACTATATGATCAAATTATGATTGAGAAATAATTTTTTTCTTAATGGTTGTAAAGTAGATGGTATTATTTTTCTAATACAATTGGTTTTACTTGTTTTGGTGGAAGATAAAGAAAGATATTTGTTATTTTTGTTGGACTAGTCTAGAAACCATCTTTTCCTTAGGGTCTTGCAGCGATGTGCCCCTAACTTGAAAATCCATCATGGGATTCACATGGCCCTTGGTGAAATGAAATTAGGGAAAGGGTCCTTTAATATTCTAGGAGAACAAAGGAGGATTATTTCATTGGATAATTTACCACCAAGCCATAACCGAGCATCCCTTATGTGCTTAGTTACAATTCACTACAAATTAGTGCACATAACCCAATGGGGAGTGGTTAGGATTAGTTTGATGGTGGATTGGGTGTTCTTGGGTGTAGATATACCATGTAATGAAGTATCTTGATTGTTCTTGAGTAGCTAAGAGTGATTATTTACAAGTAGCGATCCCCATCATGGGATTCAAGACCCCTATGAGGTCACCATCAGGTAACTAAGGTGATGATCCCATGGAGGGACCTAAGAAACTAGCAGTGAAATGGTCCCATGGAAAATAAGTACATTTTACTATTTAATTCCACATTAAAAAATATCACAATGAAAGCCATGAAACATAAGGAAATTTTACTAGTTAATTCTACATTTAGAATATCACAGTACAAGCAAATTCCTCAAACCTTATTATTATCTCATACATAAGCAATTAATCTCTTAGCATATCCTTATGGAACAAAGATTTATGGTCCTCTTCCCTAAATTTCCCAAAATTCCATGAGCTAAAGACTTACAAAAACATTTATTGAATAAGGTTTCCACAAAGGCCAGGGAACAGAGAAGGGCAAGGCGAGGTCGAGGCAGGGGTGGAGAAACTGGAGGAAGAGGAAGATATTACAGAGGTAGTGGATAGGGTAGGGTTTGATGATGCAGACAAGATCCACATAGGAATTTGGATCATGGGCATAGAGTACAATTGGACATGGGTGTTGGGGGTGATCACTCTAAGGTTGCAAAAGATTCTAGAGTTTCTCTTATCTGATTCGAGCAGTGTGGTGGTGAGGGCTCAATCTCAATCTTACAAGGGCTTGTAGGAAAATGAGAAAACATTACTTTTGTATATAAGTAATGCCCATGTGAGTCAAAAATTTTATGTCCTCATCTGGCGTCGACATTCTGACGAACACGGGAAATGTTTTTTTTTTAAATCAAATTTCCCTTTGTAAAATCTGACAGAGCATTAATAAATACCATAGCTGTCGGAAATGGTCATCGAAAATTTTCCCCAAATGTATTAGTGATTACTAAGGAATCAAGGATAGTATTTAAGTTGCATCCTATCAACGTGGTGGATAATAATCACATGGGTGCTTTATCTTTGGTACCCCATGGTGTGTTATTGACTGGGGATATAATATCATTTATTCATTGTAAGATTGAGGATCTTGGTTCAAGTGCTATCTTCAATGCATATACCAAATTGTGTAATGACTTGGGTTTGAAGGATGAACACAAGCATTTGGTAGTCAAGGGTTTTACTTATGTAGCCAACCTACCTGATGATTTCAAACTCAAATGGATTAGATATGATTTGAGTCATGTGCATGATCAATTTTTATGGTTGGATAGGCCACATAATATTACTAAGGATTTAATTCATGCAGTGACTAGGTTATGTGTGACCAGTAGTTTACCTACTTTGAGAATGATTCCTTCCGATGATGTTACTCATATAAAAAAATTTGAAATAAGATTAACATGCTATTAAAACTAATGATATAAAATATATCAAGGTGAAGTTTGCATCTATGGTGATCAATTATAGAATATATCAATCAAACTTATTGAACAATGTTCCCAGTGGTGGTATTCATGTTGCATATCGAATGGTGAAGGAGAATGTACAGTTCGACCTATGTGAGGTCATGAGAAGTTAGTTCTTTGTGAACATGGAGATAATCAAGAAGGAAAAGAAAGAAACTTTCAAGTATGGTTCAATACTGGTATGTATATTCTTCTACTTGCAAAACCATTTCCCTGGTATCGATAATGTTCAGTTCTCAATCGATAAACCGGTAGTAGTGCAGATTAAGGAATGCATAAGAATGTTAGGAAATAACTTTAGTAGTTCTATGTGGGGTTATTTCAAATATTTCTATAAATGAATGCATGAGAGGGAAATTATCCCAACTGGTATAGTAGAGAAGTACAAAGAAGATATGTGTTTTATAGTGGATATCGATACATGTAGGATGAAGGTGTTACAACCAAGAACTTCTTGGGCTCTATCGATGGGTTATGAGGTAGATTGTGATATCATATCACTCCATGCTAATGAGTTACTATCTATACTTATTGATGCGAGTACTCTCAAGTTTGGTACTTGTGAAGAAACCTATCTAAAAATTCATTCACAACTAATGGAATCGGTGATAGAAATAAGAGTGAAAAAATGAGTTGATGACCTCGCCAAGAAGAGTGGAATTACTAAGGAGATGATGAATAAAATAAGGAAAAAAAATTTAGTGAAGAATTTGTTTCTTTTGGTTTTGTTTCAAAAAAAGTAGAAGTATAGGTTGTATCTTCTACAACCAGTAAGGCAACATGAAGAGAAACTAGGAGTTCCACAATGAAAAAGTTGGTTCTTTTGGTTTTGTTTCAAAAAAAGTAGAAGTATAGGTTGTATCCCCTAGTATTAGAGCACATACTAAGAGATAAATCACATCAATGTCTAAACCTATAGTGGTTTAGGAAAAGGAAAAGGAAAAAGAGAAGATATTTGTGACTTAACAAAAAACTTACAAGAGAAAGAAGGGAATAGAACATGGCTACAAAGAGTAAAAAGGAAAGAGTAAAAAGAAGGGTACAACTAATGAAGAAGAACCTCAAACATATTATGACAAAGCGTAAGCTGAATTGAGGGTCAGTGGTAAAAAATCAAAGGTTGTAGGCATGAAAATAGAGAAATCAATCAAACTAGTGACTAGGAGTTCTAATACTATAGATAGCATAGCTGAAGGTATTAGAGAATATGGAAGCTTGGAAAAGGTAAGTAGTTGGTATGATAAGTTTAATGATGAGGATAAACTAAAGATTGAAGAAGCTATCATATATAGCATGCAAAAAAATTACAGGGGGCCTACTGAGTTACACAAAATGATACCTGATACATTATTTTGGAAGGTTGATTATCATTGGAGATATCCTCTAAAAGTTGATAGAGAAATGTTGGAACAAGATTTGGTGTAACTTGAACCTGATTTAATAGTTTAAGAAGTGCATAATACAATTGCATCCCTAAGGCCAAAATTTAAAACAAGGAGCAGAGTATGAAGAATATGCATTGGTGAATCTCAGGCAGTTTATGATGAGATTCTTGATATCATGAAGAAGGAATTGGAGAAAGAAGATGAACTAGAAGAATATACTCAAGAGGAGAAAAAAACACAAGAACCTATCATTGAAGAGGTAACAGTGGATGATTTTTTCACTACTGAGAAAGTGATTGAAGGAATAATCAATGATATACCTTCTGATACTCCACAACAAGTTCCTATTGTTGAAGTTGGAGATGTGCAAAGAAAAGAGAAAATAGATAAGGATTAAACTAAAGTGGTGGTGATACCTAATGCAATTGATGTAGTTGGAAAGATAGGTGATGTTGGAAAGAAAGATGAAACTCATAAAGACGATGTTGTAGCATATTCAGTAAAGAGTAAATTGGACCTAGGTGGAAGTTCAAGTTACAAGATGAAGAGAAAGGCTATGGATATTCCTGAGGAAGAATTTGAAGATGAACTTATTGCTAAGGATGTTGAGGTCATAAAAGGACCTATTGATGTTACCAAAATGAGTCCTAATGAATTAATGATAATATCATAGATACTTATGTTTAAATCTAAAAGGGACAAACTCAGAACTCAAAAGAAACAAGAATAGGTACTTCTATAAGCTAGAGACATTCTTGCAGACCTTGAACCTAAAGTTGACTATGATCCTAATGCTACACTTATTAAACAAATGGATACTTTGATCAATGCTATCTTTGAGGAAGATATTATTTTGGAGGAAGTTGCTGAGTATAGAGAGAAGGTGAATTATGAAAATAAGAGGACTAATAAGTTAATAAAGACTATTGCATTAGATAAAGGTAAACTTGTAGTTAATGTGAACAAGGTGAAGGAAATTTTGAAATATGTTGGTAAATTACTTGCTAAAGTTTCTAATTTTTCATTGTTTACCCATGATTTGGAGCTAAAGAGAACTTAATCTCAACAAGAGCTTAAGTCTTTAATTTATAGTTTTGATCCTATTTCACATTCAAATAACACTTATGGATCACAAGTGAAGGTTGTAAATTACAATCTGAAGATAATACAGATAGAACAAGATAACAGGATCACTAATTTACTAGAGTTACAAACTTATTTGATTCCTGCAGTTGAGGTAATGTAACAAAATATTAGAGATTCAGAGGTAAAACTTGGGTTACCTTACATGAGTGTACTTGATGTTATTATTTCAAGGTACTGAGAGGAGGGGTGAATCAGTACAAATAGGTAACCTACTAATTCAACCATAGGTCTGATTAACTTTAGCAACAACTTCCAAATAAAAAAACATATAACTGATGCAATGAAATAAAAGTAAATAACATTGGACATCCACACATGCATCACATATAACACACTATTTTTTCTCATGGAAACCCTCTATTAGAGGGATAAAACCATAGTGGGGATGACACCCACAAGCCCTTTACTACAATAGAAAGGTTTTCCCTGTGAGGAGCTCCAAATACCCTTTCTAAGGGTTCACCCTATTAGGAGTGACTAGTAAATTGTTAAGAGTATAAAGAAATCTGTTAAGATATACCTTATTATAGGATTTAAAAATATTTCTTTGAGTCCACTTGGTTAAGGGATTTACAATATAATACATGTTAAAGTCCATCCAATTAAGGGATTTTGCTTATTGCACCTTTTAGGGAAAAACAAGTAATGACCTACATGTAGCACACGTTGCCTATCAGATCCAATCTTCTCTCTTCTCTCTATTTCTTCTCTCTCATTTACCTCTTCTCAAAACCCTAATTGCAACCCTAGAAATCATGAATTTAACTTCACACAATCATCAGCTCACTAACTCTCGACTACCTTTTGCAATAAAAGTAGTACCCAATAAATACTTAACTTGCACTGTATTAATCTTCACCAACATTCAAATTCAAATTTTCCTGCTCAAATAAATCTCACAAAAACACATATCTTTATATTTTTAATATGTTTTCTATCACCACTTTGATCCACCATAATATTTACATTTGATATTTCCAAGAACATTCAAGACCTATTGACCATCCCAAATTGCTTTCATATTTATATGCTCAAATCCTTATTGTCTAAGACATGTCACCATAACATCTATACACACCAAAATATCCATACCAGTTACCGATCTAAGATTTACCAGCGGTAGCTCAAGAACTTAGTCTCTTCTACCACTGTGATGATTGCACACCAATCATCCAATTAAGTTGTGGTTGAAATCATAATGACTTGTGATCATATAAATATTTATTCTATGACCGCTCCACTCAATTATATCTCATAATTTACCGATACCAAAATCTCCATCTATAGAAGTACTTCTTGTACATCGGTTACTATACTTTGCTATATTTTTCTTATCAATCAAACACTGACCTTACTGATTGATCCAACCATGTGTAGTGACTATGTTTCCATCAATGACAACCAAAAAATTAATCACCTATGACCACTCACCAAAATACATCACAATGCCAACAATCGCCCCCTTTGGCATTGATGGAAAACACTAGGTGAAAATATGTCTATCTCCCCAAAATTATCTTAACATTGATCAGAGAAAAAAAAACATATATATTGTATGATTCCTATGAATCCCCCTAACACTATACATCACTAACACATATTCTCTAGATACCTATTTTCACTTTCCCTTACACTCCCTTTTGTCAACAATGACAAAGGTTCACAAATTGAAATGTGTTCAAATGAATAGCATACCATGATCACATTCTATCAAATGCATCATTCAAGTTTTTCTTTGATGTCTCCAATGAAATCTCCCATGAATTATTCGAATGATTTATAGAAATGATCTTCCCATGTAGATCAAAGGCTAACTCCTCTATGGCATCCAAAGTACCCATGTTTAATAATCTAATTAAAGCTTGTGTATTCTTCACATTTTCTTGCATTACCTCTATTGTGGGAGCTAAGTATGACTATAACTCAAGTAGTGTGATGACCCTCTTGTCTTGTTCTTCCTAAATCTGATTCACCTTAAGTGTGATCATTTTCACTTTGGCACTGTACTCAACTGTAGAGATTGTGATAGGATCAATCTTTTCAACTAATTTGTCAAGCTCTTTTTGTGCATCTTCTCTTCTCTTCTCTTCTCTTTTCCAAATCCTTAGTAAAATCTAAAAATTTTGACACTTTGGTCAACAACTAACTAACCTCTTTTAGTGTGATCTTTGTCTAATCCACAAAGTCTAAAAGTGTCTCCTTGTCTTTAGAAATCTTCTCCACCAACTTCACTATCCTTCTCTTCTCATAATTAGACCCATCCAACTTCATTATAGCAGTCTCACTATCAGGAGTTTGATCAATAATGACCTTTATCAATGTGTATATTTGATCAATCATTGTTGCATCAGTGTTATATTCTACATCTGGAATTAGACCTGCTAGAATATCTCTATCTTCCTTTAATACTTTATCCTTCTTCTTCTTCTCTTTAGCCTTGTCTCTTTATGCCTTCAGCATCAACTTTTTAGGGAACTTGAGTAGTTCCTTAAGGCATGATTTAGTGATATCAATGGGGGTCTGAATATATTCATCTTATTTTTCTTCTTCCTCTTCTACTTCAGTCACCACTTTGATTTTCTTGTTTCTCCTAAACTCATCTTAAATTTTACTAAGAGTATATCTTCAACCTCTTTGAGACTTTCTTCTTTATGCCCTGTCATCGGTTCTTTAGTCTATATCTGTACCTTTGGTGTATCCTCTTCCATAGGAATATCTTCATCAATACTTCATCTCCACCAGATTGACCAACATCGTGTGTTTCAATGTCATCTAATTTCTTAGGAATATCAAAAATGACATCACCTATTATCTCTCCAGGACTAAATGTGTCATCAATTTTCTCAACAACTAGTTCTTTAGCTTTCTATCATTTATCAACAACGTATTATTCCTTAGGGTCTTATTCTACTTCCTTCTGCATTTGTATATCTTTCCTCCATATCTCCACAATTTCATCATGCACACTTTTTATGTCACTAACAAGTATTCTTGTAGCTTAGTTTCTGATCTTGAAATCTTGTCTATAAGCTTTAACCATTATATTTTCTTCTTCAAGGTTCAACTCAAGATTTTCTTACAGAAGTTCTCTCTCCATAATCTCTTTATCCATCTTTAGTGTTGCACTCCATCTTTCATGAATTAAGTCATAAAGTTCATTAAGTATGACATGGTATAGTTCACTTGGTGTCCTGCAGAATTTGTGTACACTCCATATAATTGCCTCTTTTATCTTCTTCTTGTGTTCATCATTAAAGAATTCATATCTTCTGCCAACTCCACCCATTCTTCCACCCTCCATTATATCATTGGCAATAAAATCAGCACTAAGGTCTTTCTTCTTACCACTAGCTTTCAATTATTTTGCATCCTTATCTGATTTAGTCTTGGCTTCTTCATCTTCTATTGTGTCATTTTTCTTACCGATCTTACTCTTCTCATCATATTTCACTTTCTTCCTCTTGTAAGTCTTATTTATTGTTAGTGTCTCTTTCACTTGTGAATACTTAGTGGGAATATCTAGTGTTGGTTGATCAACATAAATTACTATAGTAGAAGTACCATCCTCTTTACTTCCAACTATTTGAGTTAGCTTCTCAATTATTCTCCTTGTCTTTCTCTATATCACTGGTTTCTTCAGTTCCATCTAAATATTAGGAACAACCTCTGGATATGTACTAAACCTAGGTGTGGTAGCATGTAAAGGTTTAGATAGAAGTACATCTACATGTAGTCTCATCAGATCATTGTCTACGTCATAACCCATGGCATGAACCCAAGATGTTCTTGGTTTGACATCTTGCAAACTACAAGTGTCAATATCAACAAGAAAACAAATATGTCCTTTATATTCCTCTACAATACCATTTGGGATTCTTTCTCATTTATGCATTCTTATCGAAAAACCCTTAAAGTAACCCCACATAACATTGTTAAATTTATCTCCTAACTCTCTAATGAGCTCACTTATTTTCAACCACTTATTTATCTCTAGCCCATTGAACTACACCTCTACCAGGGAAATGATTTTGCAAGTAGAAAAAGATACATACCAAAATTTCTCCATACTTGAAAGATTGTTTTCTATCCTTCTTTATCTTTTCCATGTTTACCATTGTGTGTGTGAATTTTGTACCTAATTTGTAGACACAACACTTCAGTAAAACATTAGAGGTTAGTTGAAATCAAAATCGTGCAATAAATGAAAAATTAATCTAACCAGGTGATTTACTACCTTCTAATAGATGTGAGTATGTATTCTCAGATTATACTGAGATTAGTGACCTTGATGACACCTAAATGAAAGATTTGAATGCAGAATCTAGATATGGAATGAATGCAAATTAATCTATTTTTTTGGTTTTTCTGTGCAATTATGATAATGAAAACTTGATATGAATCTATGCTAACAATGATATGGAAAACTGATATGTAAACTAAGCTAAGAAATGATATGAAAACTATGCAATAACAAATGAAAATCTCACAACAACTCGAATTCTCAAGATCGATTCTTCAGTCTCCAATTCGATAGTGTGAGTGTGCAATTCGTAGATGGGATTCAAATGAAGAGCTGAAGCCTTAATTTATAGAAATCTAGGGCTTTGGAGGTGCATGAAAAAAATCCATAAATCACTCAAATAACTCAGGTTGATTTTTTAGTTATTTTTTTAAATAAAGGATAATTAACTCACAAAATCATGCAAAAGCAGAGTTTCAACTCAAAATAGAGTTTAGCTTTAATTGATAATTGATAGTTGTCTGCTTTTCTGATTGTGCATGTTTTATTTATGAATTAATTTAATAATAAAGTGATTTATTTCCAACTTAATTGATTTTGAAAAATAAAACAATTGATTTATGGATTAATCAATTATTTTTCAAACTTTTATTCAAAAACAATATTATTAAAAATTGACAACTTGCTTTAATTAATTAAATAAGAATTTAATCAATTATTCATAGGATTTTGGATTTATTGTCAAAATTAAATAGTACCATTTAGGAATGAATAGAATTAACTTCAATTAAACAATTAAGTGGCAGAATTAAATCTAATTAATTAAATATTGAGAATATTCAATTAATCAAACTTTAGGATAAATAGGATTTATCGCCAAATAATCATTAAATTAAAGATAATTATGATGATTAGGAATATTACTAGGAATATTCCCTGATGCAAAATTTGAGATAATCAATTAGGATTTGATAATGTTCAAATGTGCCTTAGGTTAGGACTTTGATGTCGATTTCGTTCAATTTGATGATGTAGGAGCTTAATGAACCTATAGCCCATTTTTGGGGTATTACATTTTGCCCCTCTTTGAATTATTGTGTGAAGCGCAGTGGTTCAAAGATAGTCTGTGTATAATGTTGATTGATATCGATATGAAATTGATATTGATATGAAACAAAAATTGATTTGAAAGATTTGAAGATTTTAGGTCCTGAATGACCAAAAATAATGTTAACTATAACAGTAATGAACCGATGATTGCGAAAAAGTGTCAAAACACCTAATTCTGAACCTTATGATTGCAAAGAAGTGAGTGACCGATTCTAGACCCGATTGTCCTTATATTGAATCACATTGGTATCACATCCGAACCCTTCAGTTTCTGAAGAACCAAGGAAACAACACAATTGAACTGATAGTTACAAAAACTGATACAATTTACAAGATTAAGAGAATGCCAGATTGATATGGATCTCAATGAACCTGATATGCCCCAAGTGATGATTGATTTGCCCCGATCGATGAGGTCTTTTGATGAATCAACAACTAGATGTGGTTGTTGTCTTGATTACTGAGGAAATATATGATTCCAAAATTTAGATTACAGACTTTGAATGATGTGTAATACCATGCCCCCTTTGGGATTAAAATTGAAATCTGACAAGAAAAGTCAGTGTTGATAGTTCAGAAGCATGTTAAATGATTTGAGAAGTGGTTATACACGTTTGAGAATGCATTCTGCATCATTTAGAGGTCCAGAAGACCAAGTTTGACTAAGTTAAACCATGAGTTGACCATGGGTGACCAAGTTCAAATTTTGATAGTTTGATGTAAGATAATCAGTTAAGTTGAATTCAAGATTTCTGTGATGATTGAAGGTTGATTATGCAAGTAGTTAATAATATGAACAATCTCAAATTTTGATTTTGATCTTGAAAAAGGATTCTACTTGTTGTTTCGTTGGAGGAACCTTCATGTGAGATTCAGGTCTTGTTAGATTAGAAGATGTGATTTAAGAATTGTTTAGGTATTGAAGTTCGTTGAGTCATTGTGAGATCATGCAAACATGCAAAATGCAAAGAAACATGCAATATGAAATGCAACTTAAGACCTAGGACCTAGTCACTGATCATGTGTCAGTTATTCTCATCATTGAATTTTTAGGTAACTGGATAAATCAATATAATGCCTACTAGTTATGAAACCATAGACATATGAATATCAATTTGTATGCGTAGGAATCAATACAACATCCACTGCTCAGGAAACCATGGATATATGAATATTGATTTTGTTTTTAGAATTTCGGATTAGATATAAGCACCAAGGTATAAATGCCAGGATGACCTGAATATCATGTCCATTTTGATATTGCAATTTGTATAAGCATCAAAACATAAACATCATGATGACCAGAATACGCCTTGCGTTCAAACACAACAAACAGTCAAGGGATCATTCTAAATCCAATGTGAATTACCCGTAGTGACCCTTGATCATCCATATCCTTAGGCAAGATTGTGTTTCATAGTAGGAGAAAGAACTCACTCAAAATGACAATAGTTAGATCAAACTTCCTTGAATTTTGTATCAATGGTCAAGGTACGCATGGCCATCCAATTCGAGATAGAGGCTCTTACAATCGGACACCATTTCAATCCATAATTTCCAAAGTTGTTAGATTTTCACATACAAGAAAAAGATGAAGAAAAGATTATGCCCCTAGTCATCACTCTCTAAATCCTGTAAAGGACATCATCGAAGAGCTCGAAAGGACATAATATGAAAAAATCTCAATGCGAATCAGTAAGCATACAAGGAGATAAAAGCATGTAAAAAGCATAGATTGTTTTCAGTTTGTGTTTGATGTTTGATTGCGTTGTGGTAGATGCAAAATCCTTTCTGGAGATGAGACTGACTGACTCACTCACAGGAAGCTTCAAAGGACTCTAACTAGATATTATACATTTAAGATACATTGGAGACCAAAGGATATGACATTGATTGCCCCCAAATGTTGAGCATTGATAGGATACAGACGCTTGAGTTGATTGGTGTACAAATCAACTTATTGAAAACAAACTGGGAGATATGTACAAACTAAAGCAAGACTGAAAGCTAGGAAAGACCAAGATTGCACTGATAGATGGAGCATTTTGAAACAAGTGGCACCCATTTGCTAGGTTTTCACCATCTTGGCAGAGATTCTATTTTTGCTACCAAGGCGCCTGTTTCCAGGTTTTCACCAAGGCACTTTTTCTTCTTTTTCTCTTTTTTTTTGTATTTTTCATTTTTCAATTTTTTTGTACTTTTGATATTTTTTACTTTTTTTGCGAATCATCAAGGTGCCTATTGCTAGGTTTTCACCAAGATGTTCATTTTTTCAGGACTTTTTCCAATTTTTAAGATTTTTTCAAGACATTTTACCGTAGACTTAATGCCTTAGGCATAGAATTTCTTCAGATGGAGAATGTTGATTGGTTCTCAGAGTTGTTCTCCTTTAGTCATTGAGAGCTGATAGGCACCAGAGCCAAAAGTAGCAGTGATAACAAAGGCACCCAGCTAGTTGGGTTCAAACTTCCCCTTGCGTTCTCGATGTGATTGATTTTTAGGATTTTCTCTCAAGACTAGATCACCAACCTAAAATTCTCTGTGTCTAACTTTCTTGTTGTAGCCTCTAGACATTCTCTTCTGATATACTCTGAGATGATCATATGCTGCTTGTCTGCGCTCATCTAGTAGTTCAAGTTCTTGCAACCTAGACACTCTGTAGTCATCATCAGTTACTAGACCATGCATTCTGATTCTTAGTGATGGGATTTCAACCTCAATAGGCAATACCACTTCAAACTCATAAACTAAAGCGAAAGGTGTAGCCCCAGTGGGCATTCTGATACTTGTTCTGTAGGCCCAGAGAGCTGGATTGATCATGAGATGCCAGTCTCTTCTTATTTTATTAACTGTACGGTGCAAGATTTTCAATAGATTCTTGTTAGAAGCCTCTACTTGTCCATTCCCTTGAGGATAGTAGATAGAAGACCAATGTTGTGTGATCTTGAATTTGGCACATAGATCATCTAGGTCTTTATTTTTGAATTGTCCCCCATTATCTGTGATTATGGAATGAGGTATCCCATATCTACATATGATATAGTTCAATATGAACATAGATATTTGCTTTCCAGTTGCTTGTGTCAAAGGGACTGCTTCTACTCATTTTGTAAAATAATCTATAGTTGTGATTATATGGGTATATCCATTAGAAGAATGAGGATGTATAGCTCCTATAAGATCAAAGGCCCATTGATGAAAAGGCCATTGTGTAGTAAAGGGAATTATATCTCTCCCTGGAGCATAAATTAAGTTGCCCTGCACTTGGCACTTTTGACAGTCTTTAGCAAACTTGATAGACTCTTTCTCCATTTCAAGCCAATAGTACCCAGCCCTAATAAGTTTTTGAGCTAGTGTTAAACCGTTCGAGTGTGACCCACAAATACCATCATGGACTTCCTCTAACACATGTTGAGACTCTTCCCATTCTAAACATCTAAGTAGTGTACCATCTAGACCTCATTTGTATAGATCGTGACCAATGATGACATATCGGGAGGCATTTCAAATAAGGTATCTCTTTTCATAGCGGTTGAAGGTATCGGGAATGATTTGGGCTTGGAGATAGGAAAATAGGTTTTTGTATCTGGATGAATCATGACCAACAATAATGTAGATCATGCGGGTTTTAGGGGAATCATATGCAGGATAAGATAGTGCTTCCACCAAGAACTCATAGCGTAGCTCATGTTCAGGCTACTGTAATAAAGTAGATAGCGTTGCCATTGCATCGGCAGCCTTGTTCTCTGTTCTAGGTATTTGCTCAAATGTGATAGATAGGAAATACTTTTTTAGATCATCTACCATTCTCTTGTAAGGAATGAGCTTTTCATCTTTAGTTTGGTACATATCATTGACTTGATGGATAACAAGTTGAGAGTCTCCATGAATGTGTAATTATGTTACTCTCCATTCAATTGCTATTTTCATACCATTCAAAAGGGCTTCATATTCTACAATATTGTTTGTGCAAGGAAACTTTAATCTGAATACTTTTGGGATTGAGTATCCTTGAGGAGTTATGAACAATATGCCCACTCCTGATCCATTATGTGTATAGGAGCCATCAAAGAATAACTGCCATTCTCTAGAAGAAAGAGTCGTGATAGAGGAATCTGGAAATTCCATTTGCATTAGTGTATCATCAATCATAGGTGCATCTACTAACTAATCAAAAATAACTTGTCCTTTGATAGCTTTTCATTCCACATATTCAATGTAAAATTCACTTAAGAGCATGACCCATTTAGCTAATCTACCTATGAGGGCAGCTTTGCTTAGTAGGTACTTGAGTGGATCAATCTTAGCTACCAATTCTATGGTATGAGCTAACATGTAGTGTCTCAGTTTTTGTGATGCAAAGATTACAGCTAGACAAGCTTTCTCAATCATTGAATAGTTCTTCTCATATGCAACCAATGCTCTACTGATATAGTATATAGCTATTTCCTTTTTGTTCTCATCATGTTGTGCTAGCAATGCCCCCAATGATGTATCTGTTGCGGAGACATACAAGATCAAAGGCTTCCCTGGAAAGGGAGGCATCAAGATGGGAGGATTTGATAGATACTTCTTGATATGATTAAAGTTGTTCTCGCATTCTTCATTCCACACAAAGGTCACACATTTATGTAATGTTTTTGTAAAAGGTTGTGATATGTCGACTAGTTGTGATATGAAGCGTCTGATAGATTGAGCTCTTCCTTGCAATGTCCTCATTTGACTAATATTCTTTGGAGGTTGCATTTCCATGATAGCCTTTACTTTAGCTGGATCAACTTCAATGCCCTTCTTTGAAACTATGTACCCTAAGAGCTCTCCAGAAGTGACACCAAAAGCACACTTCTTAGGATTTAGTCTAAGACTAAATTTTTTCATTTTGTCTAGTATCTTTCTCAAGTCATCTAGATGTGCAGCTCTAATCATAGATTTTGCTAAAGTATCATCAACATAATCCTCCATAGTCCTATGTATCATGTCATGAAAAATAGATGTCATGGCTCTTTGATATGTAGCACCAGTATTTTTAAGCCCAAATGGCATGACATTCCAATGGAAGGTACCCCATGCACATGTGAAAGTAGTTTTCTTTTGATCTTCTAGAGCAATTTTTATTTTATTATATCCAGAGAAACCATCCATTAAAGAATGCATCTCAAAGCCCACAGTCATGTCCACTATCATATCAATGTTAGGTAATGGAAAATAATCCTTAGGGCATGCTCTATTCACATCTCTAAAGTCTGTGCACACTCTGATTGATTTATATAGTTTTGAAATAGGTACAATATTAGAGATCCACTCTACATAGTCAATAACTCAGATGAATCTAGCTTTCAGGAGCTTCTCTAATTCAGCTTTCACCAAGAGTGCAACATGAGGATGCATCTTTCTTAACTTTTGCTTAACAGGTTTGACATTTGGAGCTATAGATAAATGATGCATTATAAGATTAGGATCCAATCCTGGCATATCTGAATATTTCCATGCAAAGTTGATCTTCTTCTTTATTAGGAATGTTGTAAATTTTTGCTTCTCTTCTTCTGATAAAGATTGTGCTACATGAATTAACTATGGTTCCTCTATTGTTCCCAAGTTGATGGATTGAGTGGACTCAATTAGAACTGGAGATTTGTCCTATAAATGACTCGGAAGGACATCAAATATCTCATCCTTAGGCACCTCAAAGGGGTTTTCACCTTTGGATACATCTTTTATTTTTACTTTTGTAGGTTCTGAGACTGCCACAAAGTGGTTTTCACCCTCAGAACTCCTTTTCTTTTTCTTTTTATTCTTATTTTTCTGACTAAGATATTTGATGTCTGACTTCGTCATGCTAACACTTAGTTCACTGATGGAAGTACTCATAGGCTCAACTACATTGAGGTAACAAGCAAGGGCATAGTCATTCAAGAAGGTATAAATACCATGGCTCAAATTTGTGGAGGTTTGATCAATAAGGTCTAGCTATTGGATAGTCAAAGTGGGGAAAGATTAGGAGATAGTGTTTACGGATATGGATCTGTCATCATTGGTCTTAACCCAACACTCAATTTCAAAGGTGATATTACAACTTAAGACATTCAATTTTTGAATAGGCTCAATGTCATTATGGGAGTCCAATTCAGCCATAGGTGGATTAGACTCGATAGGTTCATCATTTAGCTCTAGACTTACGTTGGGTTCAGGTGCATATTGGTGAATAACATCAACATGTTTCTCTATAATAAGCTCATCTTCATCTGGTTCTAGAATGGCTCCCCATTCATAGTCATTAGATTCTTCATCTATGCCTCTAGGAAATCTAAGAACATGAGTAAAGTCAGGATGAATACCCCAAGAAGGGTTACCCTCAGATTCTGATTTGAATTCATACTCATGAGAATCTGTCTCAAAATGACTACCACCTTCCTCTTCTTGATGATTTTTGAGATTAGCGGGTTCTTGTGTTGCAACTATCTCTTGATTGATAGTAGGTTCTTGTGTTTCTACTACATTAATTATTTTGATTGGATCATATTTATCATCAAGAAGGTCTTTGATCTCTTTAGGCAATTTTTCATAGGGGATGAGTTCTGAGCTGTCTGAATCACTATCTGATGGTTTTGTTTCTTCTTTCTTAAGAAGAGGTTCTCTTGGTGCAATCTGCTCTATGACATTAGAACCATTACCTTTGAGGTGAAAGGGTTTCTTTTTAAATCCTAAGCCAACTTTGTCTTTATTTTCTCTACCAGTATGTGGGAGAGGTGCCTCAAGACCTTTTCCTCTGACTCCTAGAGGTCCTTTACCTGAATATCCCATCTTAGTTATTAATTTATCTCCTTGGCCATATGACTTAGAAGGATCTTTTGGTACCACCGAGTTACTAGTTTGAATATCAAGGGATTCAAATTCATCTTTGTATAGTCATGCAAGCACAGCTTCATCCTCTTCAAATTCTTGCTTGGAGACTTGTTCTGCTACAAAATTCTTTTTATATGCCTCAAGAGGTTCTTTAGATTCTAGTTTGGACTATTTCAAAGATTGTCCATAAGACTTAGGTGAGATAGGGAGAGATGTCAAAGATAAGACTGGCTCCATAGTATATTCTCTCATACTATTTTCTTTGATATTAATCTCTTTTGCAAGATCTTCCAATTTAGGTGTGGATGCTTCTTTAGTTTGTTCATTAGAAGATTCTCTATTATTAGGCACAAGTTTATCTGCACTTTCCTTTAGTGTATTGCAAGTGGTGGATATGTCTGCTAGAATAGTGACCTCTACTCCTTCATAAGGAAATTTCAAGCATTGGTGAAATGTAGAAGGAATAGCTTTCATCTCATGTATCCATGGTCTCCCTAGAAGAATGTTGTAAGCCAAAGGTAGATCAAGAACTTGACATATAGTATCTCTGATAACTGGACCTACTCTGATAGGTAAGACAATTGTGCCTTTGAAAGATCTTTCTTGTTCATCATAGGCTTTTATAGTTATCTTCTTTCTAGGATCAATAGACAATTCTGAAAATACCAATTGTGTGATCAAGCTGTAAGAACAAATGTTTAGGCCAGCGCCTCCATCTATCAACACATGTTTGACTCTACAGTTCTGGATCAAGACTTCTATATGCAAGGGCTAGTTATGTGGGTGACTCAAGGAGTTTTCATCTTCCTCTGAAAAGGATATATACTATGGAGACGTAAGATGTCCAACCATAGTTTGGAACCTGTCTAAATCAAGGTCATCAAGAACATTGGATCCAAGCAAAGCTTTATCTAGAATGGCTCTATGAGTTGGAGATATTCGAAGGAACTCAAACATGGAGATTTTCACATTAGTGTGTTGGATTTGTTGAACAATGCTATAAGATGTTGGCCTTGTATCTTTAGGATTGGAAGATTTAGAAACAACTTTCTGTTTGGAAGCGGAAGAAAGATTGAAGGGCATCTTAGGGACATTTGATGAATCTAGGATTTGTCTGTTCAAATGTGCCTAAGCTTGTGATCGAGTAACCGCATTAGATGAAGAATGATCTCTATCTCTTCATACAATTGTGATGACATTGCAATGTTCAGAGAGACAAGGTTCAACCATATTGATAACAACATTATTTCCAGGGTAAGCATAATTGACCTTTGCCCCCATATTAGGTTGAGAAGATGAGACTTCTTGACCATGTTTCAGAAATGGTTCTGTGAATGTTGTATGATCATTATTGCTCTTATGATTGTTAATGGTGATATCTCCCTTATTAATCAGATCTTGGATAGTATGTTTCAAGTGTAAGTAGTTATTAGTTTTGTGACCTTTACCCCGATGGAAATCACAGAATTCGTTCTCTCTCCACCATTTTGGTTTTGGCTTAGAATCAGATGGTCGGATCTCAGGAAAAGAGATGATGTTATTGGCCAGCAGAGTTCTCATAGCTAATTCTAAAGATTCTCCAAGAGGAGTGAATGTTCATTTATTATTAGTGGACAACTTTTTATACTCTAGCTTCTTTTGAGATGATTCAGGCACCTTTTGTTCTGAAGCTTTTATGGCTTGGGTACCAATAGTTAGATTGAAAGCTGGTGCCTTTGATGGGGCATAGATCGTATCAACAACACCATCTATGACAATGCCTTTATTCTTGTTCCAGTTTTTATTCTTGTGTTTAGAACTGGATCCTGATTCATACTTGTCTTTTTGAAGTGTGATTTCTCCTTTTTTCACAAGTACTTTTTCAATTTTGATTGCATTGTCAACCATTTTATCAAAAGATGTATGATCTTGCATTTGTAAAGGATAGTTGATCTCTAGGACAAGATTATTGATGAAGATTTCCAGTTTTTAAGTTTCTGGAATAGGCCTAGCATATAGAGAGAATTTCTTCCTCCATCTCTTAAGAAATGTTAGGAATGGTTCTCTTGGATATTGTTTGAGATTGCAGATATCGATCATGGTGACTAGATGTTGAATATTGTAGGAGTATTGTTGATAGAACAATTTGATCAACTCCTCAAAAGTTTTGATAGTAGAAGGCAATCTAGAGAACTAGTGGATGGCTGCTCCCCCTAGAGATCGAGGGAAGAGACGCATCAGATAGGTTGGTTCATGCATGAACTCCATTGATTATGTATAGAATTCTCTGACATGATCTTCAGGATCTAAGTGTCCATCATACTTAGGCATCTCCACTCTTTTTGGGAATGGTGGCATGTACAAGTCTTTGTCAAATGGAAAAGGACATAGGGCCTCCATGGAGAACTCCTTGGGTTCCTTTTCTTTCTCAAGGTTATTAAGCTTGACTTGCATGGCATGCATCTATTTCATCATAGTTATGACTGGAGTTTCTTCCTCATGTGTAATGATATCTTCAACATTAAAGTTGGGAGGAAGTTTAGCTCCTTCATGAGCTAATTGCAAAAAGTATGCCTCTTTGTCTTCTTTCAAGAAATGCTTCATCATTCATTTGAAGTTATCATCATTTTGATATTGAGCAATTTCATTAGGTGTGGGTTCCTAATCGGCACCATGTTGAGATTGAGCTCTTTAAGTGCCCAAGTTTGTCCCTTCTTGAGACATGGTGGGAGTTCTCCCTGGGATAGATTGATGTGGAGTTTGTTGATTACCTTCGTGAGTTGATGGAGGAGGAATGTAACCAAATTTCAATCAAAAGTTGCCAAGACTGTCATCTTCATAAAGACCAAAATTGTAGAGTTGTTCAAGAGTTGGACCTACGTGAGTAGACAAAGCTCTAGTGTTAAGTGCTTCTCCCAATTTCTTGTGAGAGGAAGCTCTAGTCTCCACCATTAACCTTGGGTGAAGCAAAAGAATAAGATGAAGACAACTGAAGAAGGAATTGAATCAAGATGATCAGATGATGCAACCTTGTCAAGGTTTGATTGATTGAAGCATAGATTTGACTTAGATGAGGGAGACTATGCCCTAGATGTATGGGTATGATTCCCAAAAGATAGTGGACACAAGTTCATGATACTTAGTCTTTTTTGAAGATTGATTGAAGATTGATAGTTATGACAAGGTTTTGACACAAGATGATAAAGACTCAAATCGATTAAACAAAAGGCTAAATCAGATTCAAAAGGCCACTTTAAGAAAATGATTGGATTCTCAGTAGTTTTCTGCTCTGTTCCTGACATAGTGATTTTCTTGACAGACTCTAAAAATAGGCTGGAAAAGCTGGGTCTCTGATAATTCTGACAACTTTCTGGCAGCTTTTGAAATTTCTCAAACGACTCTTTGCAGGCTCATATGATAGTGGGTATAGCATGAAATGACAATTGACAAGCTTGTACGATAGTTGACAACAAGGAAATTGACTTTTGAAAATGACTGGTAGCAAAACTCATATGACAATATACCTGATACCATACGACAATCTGGGGGTTCTGAAACGATAATAGCCAAAATTCGTATGACTTTCTGACTTTACAAAATGACTGTTGACTCCAAAAAGGTGTTTTACTTCAATTTTTGCAAATTTTGGATTTTCAGTTTCAGATTGTTTGCAAATTTCAATGTCCAGATTTGAGGATTGTAACAGATTTGTTCATTTTCAGTAACCAGATAGATAAACAAGCATGCAAAATAGCAAGCAAGTGATTTCAAGCATGTCTGAAGACAATGAACAAGGGCAAAAGCAACCTTGCACATGAAAAATCAAGTGACTTATTTGTGCTAATCCTTAGAAGTGCTAATTGTGTATGTTCCAAAAAGTTTTGCATTAACACACATATTCCTTAGAAAATGAAAATTTGGCCTCACTAGGGTTTTTAGTAATGGTTTGACTCTGCAACTTTTATGATCCAAGAGGGTGAACTCTAATCCAGGTGCACCGGGGTTTTGACATAGTTTGAGAACTTAATCTTCAGGATCTACTAGGGAGATCTGACAGCCCAACAAGAGACCACACCTATGGAGATTTCTTCCAACAGGACATTTATATAGCGATTGTCACTACCACGATGAAAATGGCTATTACCGCTTGAGATTCCATCAACGTGGTTGACCCAATTAAGGGAATGTCTGCTATGGTTAACCCTCTCTAAAGGTGACTCATAAAATATACCACATGGAGACTGGTTCCAGATTCAAGGATTTGGGTTTCTAGTACTATCCAAAAAGGAAGTAGAGCATAATCCCCTAGCCTTTTCACTTTTAACCCAAACAAAGCAGACAGATTAATCCGACATGCTAAGACCAAGATTATCTCACAAAGATCTATGACATCAACCCCTTATGATCTATCAACCTCTCCGGAGAGAGAATGCCTTGATCAAAAGTTGAAGACACACAAATCTAGTGGAACGTGTGAATCCCTCAGTATCCTCCCTACCTACAAGGGTTCCTTCGTTGAGAAGAGTTTCACTGGAAACTCACTCTCTCAAGAGCCACGAATAGTGTTCATAGGGCCTATTTACTATGTGTAACAAAGATGCTTGAAAGCAAATCTATGTTCATTTTTAGAGCCCAAATGAAATATGTGATATGGAAAAGAAAGGCACTCAAGCTAGACACGCAAGATGTTTGTTTTAACCCAAATCAAAATGTTATCAGCTGAGAAGGTTACCTGAATTCCTCGCAATGTGCTTAGTAGATTTTTACCTATTTTTAGCAATTCTTGCACTTTTTCCAATCAAAAACCAATGAAAATCAATCAAAAATAGAGAATTTCAATTGTTAGGGTTAGCTGTTAGTCAAAATATGAAAACCAAATCTGACAAACTGCCTAAAAAAGTGAAATGACAATTGAACCCTGGCACTAAAACTCGTACGACAATGGGTTGCCTTCTAGACAACAGTCCAAAAATGTGTATGACAATGTGTTTCTGCTTGTATGATCCTCGATCAAATCAACTATCGTACGATAGTGGGTATCTCCTGGTACAAGTTTCTGACAAAACTCATATGAAAATTGTACGGACAAAGAATAAAAATTGTAGCTGGGAACAGAAAAAGATAAGAAAATGATAGAAATTGATAAATTGAAGGGAAACCCATTTCAGGGCCCCACGGTGGGCACCAAAAATGTGTGTGTGAATTTTGTACCTGATCTATAGACACAACACTTCGGTAAAACATTAGAGGTTAGCTGAAATCAAAATCATGCAATAAATGAAAAATTAATCTAACCAAGCGATTTACTACCTTCTAATAGATGCGAGTATGTATTCTCAGATTATACCGAGATTAGTGACCTTGACGACACCTAAATGAAGGATTTGAATGCAGAATCTAGATATGGAATGAATGCAAATTAATCTATTTTTTTGGTTTTTCTGTGCAATTATGATAATGAAAACTTGATATGAATCTATGCTAACAATGATATGGAAAACTGATATGTAAACTAAGCTAAGAAATGATATGAAAACTATGTAATAACAAATGAAAATCTCACAACAACTCAAATTCTCAAGATCGATTCTTCAGTCTCCAATTCGACAACGTGAGTGTGTAATTCATAGATGGGATTCAAATGAAGAGTTGAAGCCTTAATTTATAGAAATCTAGGGCTTTGGAGGTGCATGAAAAAAAGCCATAAATCACTCAAATAACTTAGGTTGATTTTTGAGTTATTTTTTTAAATAAAGGATAATTAACTCACAAAATCATGCAAAAGCAGAGTTTCAACTCAAAATAGAGTTTAGCTTTAATTGATAATTGATAGTTGTCCGCTTTTCTGATTGTGCATGTTTTATTTATGAATTAATTTAATAATAAAGTGATTTATTTCCAACTTAATTGATTTTGAAAAATAAAACAATTGATTTATGGGTTAATCAATTATTTTTCAAACTTTTATTCAAAAACAATATTATTAAAAATTGACAACTTGCTTTAATTAATTAAATAAGAATTTAATCAATTATTCATAGGATTTTGGATTTATTGTCAAAATTAAATAATATCATTTAGGAATGAATAGAATTAACTTCAATTAAACAATTAAGTGGCAGAATTAAATCTAATTAATTAAATATTGAGAATATTCAATTAATCAAACTTTAGGATAAATAGGATTTATCGCCAAATAATCATTAAATTAAAGATAATTATGATGATTAGGAATATTACTAGGAATATTCCCTGATGCAGAATTTGAGATAATCAATTAGGATTTGATAATGTTCAGATGTGCTTTAGGTTAGGACTTTGATGTTGATTTCATTCAATTTGATGATGTAGGAGGTTAATGAACCTATAGCCCATTTTTTTGGTATTACAACCATAAATTGGCTCTGCAACATCTCTCATAGATCATATATAGCATCCTCCATCATACGATAGGCTGCATGAATTGCTCCATCGGGAACATTGTTCATCTGAATTGATTGATAAACTCTATATCCAATTACCATAGATGTGAATCTAACTTCTTTATCTTCTATATCATTGATAGTCATGGATCGTGTTACCCTCATTTTTCTCAAAACCCTTGGGTGTAGTCTTAGTAAGTGAAAGTCCTCAAGTCAATGTTGAAGTTGAATTTCTATGAAATCAGTTCAGGTTCAAGTTCAACCCATTTCCCACTTCTAAGTCTTATAATACTCATGTTTGTCTATTTCTTAAAAGGTCAGTCGGTCTCAAGGATGAACCTGAACTTGAACCTAGTCTCGAACCTTAAGTTAGTTCAAGTTCAAGTTCATGATTGTAAAAGATAGCTCATGTACAGGAAAGTCAGCAGGTTTGTCCAGTTTTCAAAAAGAGGAATTCTATTTTGCAGTTCTCTAAGTGTTTATTCAGAAGTGGAAACTGTCATACAAAGGTTGTCTTATCTGATTAGATAATTCATGCATGTGAAAAATTGGAAATGACGGCATGACGTAGAGGGAGTAATTAATATGCAGATATGGAGATCAGGTACTTTCCTTGGGAATTGAGATTTTCATGCTGAAACACTTGGTGGATTACTTAAGTGGCACGGCCTATCAAATCAATCATTTCTTCAATTATGATATTTATTACAAGCATGCCCTGAGGATTTTTGAGAGCTTACGGTATTTGTGAATAAATGTTGATTGATTAAGGCTTTTCTGTTAAGTTATGTTTGCCTAGAGAAGGAGGAGTGACAAAATTGGTGGTGAAAATTTGCAGAAAATTGTGCGCAGGAAAGCAGTGAGTTTTTCTTTCTCTTTGCAGTTTTCAGATTATAGAGGCTCCTTCTGTATTGCAATTCTTTTTCCTTGATATTGTTAAGATGCCATTGTTTCGTCTGAAACTTCCTAAAGAAGAGAGTAGAACACATGTGCTATTTTCCCTTCCAGAGATAGGAGATACCTTCTTGTTAAATGTAAACCTTGGGGAGCTCTGTGATAGAGTCTGAACTGCTTTAGAAGGAACTTTTTCTAGGAAGTTATCAGGAAGCAGACTTTTAGAGGCGGTTGCATTTCCCTTAGCCCTGATTTGCCCTGAGCTAGTGTTGGAATGTGCTAATAAATATGATGCAAAGGATAGGTGCATTAGGGATGCGTCAGGGGAGATTTTGGTTAAAGTTAGCAGAGAAACAATAATGGTGGCCCTGCAAATTCCAGAAAAGGAACCGTATGAGCCATGGATGTTTGTAGAAGCGGAGTAGGTGTATGATGCAGAGAAGAAAAAGTATAGTTCTTCTATAGCCCAAGTATGGCTCGTGAAACTAGAGAAAGGAGGGTTTAGGTTGCCAAAGCCTCTTACAATTAAGCACCTTCGCAAAGACATAGCTGATATGGTACTCTTTCTAAATAGGGTAAAAGGGAATTCTCATGCTTTTCATTGGGAAAACTGGATGTTTTGTTTTATTCAGAAGATTATATAAGGAGATAAATTTATTGATTGGGTGGACCTAATAGCAGAGAAGCTTCATAAGGAACTCTTAAATGTTACTAATTTGTCTACATTTTATATGTCCTCCTATTTGATTTATGTTTTAGCCTGTTGCCGAGCCTGGGAGGGGTTACCTCATGAGGTGTGGACAAACGATATGAGGGTGTATGATTATTTCACATGCCTACGGAAGGAGAAGTTTTCCAGTGTCTACAAGTTAGTAAATGCAAGATTTTCAAGAAAGTTGGTGTTTGAGCTGAGAGGTAAAGATAATTCTAGACTTTCTGAAGAGGCCAAGTAGGTAATCAATGTATACGGCTATCATTTCATTCAGTTCTCAAAGTTTACTTATCTAAGGGTAGGTGCATTTGATGGAGAACCCTTCAAACTCTCTAGATTCTATTTAGATGATATAGTCCTAATGGAGCTATGTAGGTAGCTGGTTCTAGTTGAGCAAAAGGCGAGGACCCCAAGAAAATCTTTGGGTATTCTTTTCCCAATTGAGTTAGGACATTATAGGTGTAAGAGTTTCCAGGATGCTTTGGCTGTGAAAGAGGAGCTGAATGCTTTTTGTTTATAGACCTATATTCCCAGGGTGGATTTTGACTACCGAGGATTTACAGGAGCAAATCTCAATGTACCAAAGACCTTTATGCATCTCCCAGAGCTAGAAGATTTTTGGATTAGTTGCCCTGATGAATTGGAGGTGAGGAAAAGATTATGGTCTCAATTAACTTTGAGACAAATCATTACTTTCAGGTTGAATATGAACACAGACGGGATAGAGGAAGATAGTGAAGCTTATATTCTAGATTCCCTATATTTGGAGAAAGTTGAAGCTCTTCCCATCCCTGAATTTGATTGGTCAGAGCCCAAAGAAGATGATCTGCATGATAAAATGAAAAGAGTGATTGAGAGAATAGAAGCATGGTTGTTAATGAGAAGAGCCTCTGATACTCCTTTATAGTCCTCTAAAGGACAAGTGAAAATAAAAAAGAAGCGTTCAGCAAAGAAATTTTTTGTTTTGACTAACTTAAGTGTTAATCAACCTTGTGCAGGGAAGGCCAAATCTAAAGTTGAACTTGAACTTGAACAAACTTCTCCATAGGTTCAAGTTAAAGTTCAAGTTCAACACCCAGCTGAACCTCAAGTCTGAGTGACTCGGTCAAGTGTGAGGGTGAGGGAAAAGTCTTAGAATAAAAAAGCTATTCCTAGCGTCATCGTGGATTTAGATGTTTCAGATCCCGATCCTAAAGCAGTACAAATAGAAGATCATAGTGTACCTGAGATGGTGGATGATCAATAGGCACCACAAGAAACAAAGAACACTCCTATGGACTCGCTGGCACTTCTTAGTAAGTATGACACATAGAAGAAATCCTTTGCTGCTCCACCATGGTTAGAAACCCCAACAACCAAGAAAAGGAACATGGTTCCTCTATTAGTGCCTATTGAAGATGTGGTAAGTAAATATATGGGGAAAACATCTGAGGTTAAGAAGCCAAAGATGGAATCAAGGATCGACTTTGACGAAGGCAGTGGCCGCTAGGTGGTAGAAATTGCAAAGCCCGTGGGTGATAAAGTTGAAGAAGAGGCCTCTGCGTAGGATTTTCAAGTATCCAAGGTAGATTTGGGAAAGGATACTAGAGCCACTGACATGAGATTTTTCAAAGTGTCAAATAAAAAGATCGCTAGTCAGGTTTGGAAAGATGCCAGGGATAAACAGGACTTGAAAGAGGCAATAAAAAGTATGGCTCAATATATAAATGCCATTAAACATCCTGAACCATTTCCCCTAAGTGAAATGCCTGCTTTGATTGACATGAAGTCCCCTGATAACCAACATTTCCTTGATCAAGTTAGAGGAGTAAAGCAGTGAGCAAAGCATTTGATGACTAGATTAAGCACATGAAATCGGAGACTGTCAAAATGTTAAATGATTTAGGTCAAGCCCATAATGAAGGAGAGCACCTAATAAAGAAGATAGAAGCCAGGATCGAAGAATGGGAGCTGGAAAAAACTACTTGGGTTAGAGAACTCCATTGGATTGAAGAGGTCAAGGAATATGGTTTACAGAATTTCCTTAAGGAGAAAGCAGTGCTAGGGCTAGATGATAAAGTCCTTTATGTCATAAAGGAGTGCATTGAATGGAGAAATGAAGCAATGGTCCTGGGAATTACTAAAATTAGGAATCTTGAGAAAGAGCTAAAAATAATAAAGGAGATTCTTTCTAGTGATATAAAATGGATTAGTAAGCGGTGTCAGGAGGCTCAAGGGGAGTCTGATATGCAAGTTGAGCAGGTAATCAGAAACATAGGCACCTGGTTTGATGAAATCAAAAGCATGAAGGCACCTACAGATGAACATTTTACAAAAGCTACATGGATAGAATCAATGATGATCCTGCAGCAAAATCATTTGGTCATGCATAACAAAAAGGTTGCCGAGCTCAGCAGGGAAAATGAAGTCTGGAAACAAAGGATAGATTTTATTGGTTTTCCACATCAGCCAATAATATCCACATTTACCGCCTCATTTGAAGATTGGAAAGCAGCGCGACTTGTAGCAGCTTCAGCTCCGTAACTGTCAGGAACACTTGGCGGCAATTGAAAGGCATTTTTGAGTCCTAGTCCAGTTTTGATGCTTACTACTAGGGTAGTTTCTTAAATTTAGAATTATTTACTTTCAAGAAGACAATTTTACAAAGTTAGTTATCAAGGCCCTGCGTGGCTATTTATTGCAAAACTTTAAACTGATTAAGGGTTCGGCTCTTTGGGATTTTTTGGAACTATTTTCATGAAGTCTATGTTTTAAGTTTCTGAAACTAATATAGTAGAACATATATGCTATCCTATGGTTTTATATATGTGATTAAGCTTTTGGAATGGTAGATATTGTTATTTATCAAAGTATGATTTCTTTTCCTGTGGAAATAAATTATATTTGAAGAAGGCTTGACCGTTATATTGGTTGATTTTACGCTTGAAGCAACAGAGGGAATTAGTGGATAGATTTAGTTTTAAGCAGTGAATCTTTTGATTATATCAGAAGTGAATGTTCTTTTATTCTGCACATTCTTTTCATGGTGATGAAATGAGTGTTCTTCCTTATGTGTTTTCTGGTTAAAGGCACACATGTTATTTCATTCTTTGTTGAATAAAATCCTATTGAAAATCCACTAGCGAGGGGCTGCACCTTGTGAATTTCTAGAGAGTTGGCTTTTAGCAACTCATTTGTTAGTATTGAGTTATTCTTTTCTTCTCTTCATTCTTTGAAGGAGCATTAGATTAATTTAAAGAAGAGAAAAAAAAACTATTTACTAACAGATCGGTAATCAATTTTGGACTTAGTTAACCAGGTAACCAAATTAGAAGCAATCATCCTCAATGTAGATGACTCACTAGCACATAATCCAGTTACTCTATGAATGATCTCCTTTGTGATCTTGTGTGGTCTATTCAACCACTGAAATTGATCATGTACTCAGCTCAACACATTTTGAATCCAATTAGGATGAAAAATATTAGGTATATCAACTACATAGGCTAAATCCTTCATTCTCAAATGCTTGTGCTAGTTCTTCAACACATGATTCTCACACAATCCTTCATATTCATTGTTAATAGTTTCATCCACTCAAGGTTCATCAATTTTTTAATGAATGTATGATCAGATGTCCTCAATCAATACAAATCCAGGGGCTATGGAAGATAGGACACCCATATTATCATTCTCACTTGCCTTCATCAAATGTAGATTGAACACGGACCTTAGTTCCAAATAAATATCAACCAAAAAGGTGTATTCATGAATCTTTCCATGATTCAATTCAAATGGTACACTAAAATATTATCACAAACTAGAGAAACACCTCTTGCTTCATTGGACAGAGTTCTTGAAAACTATCTCAATTCTTAGCTCTCAATTTCACTATTCACCAGAAACAATCACTTTAGATTTCTTTTAGAAACTCGCAAGTACGCATAAGAAAGTAAAGTGACAAATGAGCTCACTTTAGCCTCATTTATCTTTGAGAAAATAGTTGGTGCACTTTAACGGTAAAATAGTACATTCCAATGGTTGAATAATGCCTTTATAACTTTTATGACCAATTAAAGAGAAAATTAATGCTATCACCTCATGTGCATATATAACCACAAAACTTCATAAGACTTATCCAAAATACCAATATACATCTCAATATGCAGATAGATCTTACTGATCTCGCATATAGGGGATTAGTGAATGATTTTTCTTTAAGTGCTCCCCCTAAGACAAATTAGACTTAGTTTGATGATGAATCCTTTGCACTAGAGGATTACGTCTTGCTCTCAAATGACTTGATTTATTCCTTGTTGTCTTCTTTCTTCATTCATGTCTTCTTCATATCACTTATGAATTTCTCAACATCAATAATTTTCTTACCCTTCCTGTCTTCTGATCAGTTGGGTGACCGGTTCCTAAACCAAAAATATCTTACAAGGTGTCCAACCCTATCACATTGGAAATAATCCATACCAGTTAACCTCCAAGGTCCATCATTTCCTCTTTGATTTATCATTCTACAATTTAGAGCTAGGTGACCATAGTTACCATATATCAATCATGTGACATTGAATTGTCTCTCCCTTCCATAAGGGTTTACCAGTTTGACTGGAGACCTAGGAACATACACTTTAGACCCATAATCATTAGTTTTATGAACATATTTATTTCATGTATAACAATATCCATCAAAGTTACCACCATTGGATCTACTGCTAGATCTAGATCTAGACTCATAAGTAGTATGACCATACTTGTAAAAATATAGCAATAACCATCAAAAGAATAAGGTTTATTCACTGGCTTGCTTCTACACACATTTGTAGTATGACCAAGATTCCCACAATTGAAACATATAGGTTTGATAGGTTTCTTACCAAAATTTCTTGGATTTACCTTCATATCTTGTTGTGGCTCCTTTGATTTGGATGACTCTCCAATTTCAAATGTACCTTGATTAGTGTATCCAAGACCGATTGTATCCTTGTTTCTCCTTTGGCTCTTCAATTGTTCATCAAGATTCTATGAACTCTCATTATACTTCTTTAGTTTCTCATTAGCTTCTTTCTTAATTTTTAGTTCTTTCTTCAATTTATCACTTTCTTCTCTCAGTCTTTTAATTTCACTTACAACTTGCAGATTTTCTTCAACTATATCCTGCATTTGACTTTGATACAAATAATATACTTGTCTTAGTTTGTCAAGTTCTTCATCATTTGCCTTTAGGAAATTCTCAACAAATTTCTTGGAATCTTCAACAAATTTCCTTGCATCCTCAGCAAGTATTCATCCTTCAAGCTCTTCACACATCTTAACTGCTCTACCTTCAAGTTCTTTCCTCAAATTTGATATGTCTTTAGTCATTTTATTATTTTCCTTCATCAGATCTATAATTGCCTCCTTAGATTCTTCAAATCCACTTCCTTCATATAGTTTCTCTATGTAGTCTTGGATTTCCCTCAATTTCTTAGTAAGTTCTCTTCTTTTTTTAAGGGAGTTCTTCAACTTTTCCTACAACTCATTTATCATCTTGTTTTCATTCTCAAGTTGCTTCTCATACATGTAACTCTCCATATTAGTTTTTAGGGATCTTCTTTTCAAGCGGTTAAGTTTAATACCAAGAGGACCAAATCTCTGATACCAATTTTTAGTACTTGAAGGTACTGAGAGGCAGGGTGAATCAGCACAAATAGGTAACCTACTAATTCAACCACATGTATGATTAACTTTAGCAACAACTTAAAAATAATAAAACATATATTTGATGCAATGAAATAAAAGTAAATAGCATCAGACATCCACACATGCATCACACAAAAAAACACTGATTTTTCTTATGGAAACCCTCAGTTAGAGGGATAAAACCATGGTGGGGATGAAACCCATAAGACCTTCACTGCAGTAAAAAGGTTTTCCATTTTAGGAGCTACAAATACCCTTTATGAGGGTTCACCATGTTACGAAGGCCTAGTACATAGTTAGGAGTACAATGAGATATATTAAGATCTACCTCGCTAAAGGATTTAAAACTCTTTATGTGAATTCACTTGGTTAAGGGATTTACAAAATAAGACCTATTAAAGTCCACTCAGTTAAGGGATTTTTATTGTTGCAACCATTAGGGAACAACAAGTAATGATCTAGATGAGGCATCTAATCACCTAAAATTTGTCTAGGAGAACCTAAGCCCCTAATTTAGATCAAATTGACTCAAATAAAATCCTAAATCTCAAAGACATATTTACTAGACATAATTGTGCAAAGTAACCCTGAAAATCCCCTTTGCATAATTAAATAAAAAATAAAAAATCTTATATCAAGCTTATACTATGGTCTAATTTCTAGAGCTTGCATATTTATTTAATTTCTTTTAATATAAATTTTTTACACTTTTATTAAAAGAATACATTCACATGTGTGCACATACTTAATCTTGATTAATTAGCAATTAAAAGGGATTTGTGCTTTTAAAATTTCTATTTTGTCTTATCTTACCTAACATCTCTTTTGTCTCTTAATCCTCACCACTCATTTCTACCTAACCTTGTATCTCCTTCACTCTCCTTTTGCCTCTTCATCTCAACCACTCATTATTTTGCCTCTTAATCTCCACCCTCCATTCTTTAGGCAATTCCTTTAAAAGAAAGCTCTTCCTTGGCTCAAGGGTCCATTCTCTTGTATTCTAACATTCCATCTTAGCTTTTGGTGAATTTAGCTTTCTTGCATTATTAGAATAATCTTGTAATTTGAATTCTTAGCTCTTAGTTGCTTTCATTTACATGCTCATATATCTCTTATATTCTTAGTGTACTTTATTTCTTATCTTAATCTTGCATTGATAGCCTAGTTTTATTTCTTGCATTGTTTATCAATAGCATAGTTCTTGCATTCTCATTCTAGAATACTAGTTGTTTGCATCCATTCTAGCGTAATCTCTCATTTTAGCTTAAATCTTGCATTCTAGTTCATTTCTAGCTTGCATTGCATTTAGAATCTTCCATTTTGGAGTATTCAAGTCATTAATCCTTGATGCCAATTTGATGAGCATTCAAAGAAGGATTAAACTCGCTTCAACTAGGAAGCAATAAGCCGCTTTTGAGAATTTATTTAGTTCATTTGATATGGCCTCCTATAGCTAAATTCTTGAGCTAATGGCTTATTGAGTGTTGGTTGTTCCTCAATTTGAGTACCAATTTTTTACCACACATTTTTTCCGCCCACCGTGGGGCTAAGGCCTCAATAGATTTTAAAATTTTTGTTAAAATTTTGGATGTCTATATTTCAGTTTTTGTAGATTTTTATATTTTTGCAGGATAAACAACACATTTGATAGATGAAATAGTGTGTAAAGCTCATGTTCTGATATGTATAAATACCCTTCTTTCTTATGTCTAAATTTCTCTTAGCATATAGCCTATAATGTTCTGATGCCTTTAATGGGGCTTTTAACACTTTTAATCACCGTTTTAGCGTATTTGACTATTTATGTAGCATGTACAGTAGTATTTATAGCACGTACAATAGTTTATGTAGAGCGTACAATAGTTTATGTAGCGCATATAATAGTTTTTGTAGCGCGTATGATATTTTTTGTAGCGTGTATAATAGTTTCAGTAGTGCGTATAATAGCTTCAATAATGCATATGATATTTTATGTAGCATGTATAACTGTTTCTATAGCACGTTTAAATTTTTGTATAATTTTTAAAATCTTATTACTAATTGATGCTTCTTTTTTCTTGCAGGTAACAGAAACACAAAAGAAATCCATAAAACCTATATGTAGGACACTAGCCAAAGACATATCTTGAGACTACTAAAGTTATTTGTTTTGCAAGTTGCCTTGGAGATGCAAATAAACATTGTGCTTTCATAGATTTGATTTTTCTAGGCATATAGCTTAACTAGGAAGGCTTCTCTTCTTGTGATTAGTTGAGTACTAGGAGAGTATGCTCTTCACCTCCTAGAGGTTGAATAAAAAATCCTGACCTACTTGATTTTTCACTTGCAAAGAGTCTTTGGTAAATGAATATGTGCTTGATGTTCTTGGGAGAAACTATGGAGTATGAGAGTATGCTCTTTTCCTTATGGAAAATTAGAAATCTTGATCTCCATTAGCTATCCATTTTACTTTCTTGCATTTACCTTTAGAGGGCCTACCAAGAGAGCAATCTTTTGGGAACGACCCAAGTGGGGAACAAGTGAACCTGACTAACTCCATCCCACTATAATCAAAATCTTCCTTCAATCTAAAGATAGGGAAGACTTGGTTATTTTCTACTCCCAATGCTTCTTCATGTGTAGGGCCTAGTTTCCTCAATCTTGCTAAGAAAGACTACACTTGACTAGGCGCTTGTAGGACCTTCATGGTCTCAATCTTTTTTACAAGATTACAAGGGGAGTACATTCAACTTGTATAGGGCTGAGAGGTCTCAATATTTCTTGTGAGACTATACATTTTGGGTTCTTTTAGGGCTATAGGCCTCAATTCCGCTTGCAGAACTACAAGGGGTAGTCATGAATGAAGACCCTTATTAAACACCTAAGAATTTAGAGGCCAACCATTTTAGCCATGTGACTTCCTTTGTGAAAGGATTTATTCAAGTGGAATTTACGTAGATCACACAAAGATACTCACCACATGTGCTCCCTTGGATGTTAAAGCTTGAATGTGGCAATATGGAAAGACATGCACTGTGAGCATTGTTCTCTTCCAATTGATCCATAACTTGCATAGTCTTAGGAAAAGGCCACTCAACCACTTAATTTCTAGGCTAAGAGCATCAAGTTGTGATAAATTATTGGAACACTTCCCATTTTTACCTTAGGTAGTTTTTCTTGAGGTTCTTTAATGTGCTAAGACCTGCGAAAAATATTGTGAACATACACTTGATACATTCGACACATTGGTATACCTTGCTAGACTTCATAATTGTTTATATCCACAAGATTGCTTTGTCCCTTGTTGGTTTGTTTGGAGATTATTAATTATTCATATCATTTTCTTTCAACAATCAAACTTGGTCTAGAACACACTTTTTAGGAATGGGAACACTTAGAGGGGGGGGTGAATCAGTGTTCACTGTATTTTATATTTTTACTTTAACCTTTAAACTAAATTTAAATGCTTAAGTACTGAAATGAACATCCATATAAACATGAAACATGAAATCAACACATAACACCAATATGGTTATGGGGAAACCCAAACAGGTAAAAACCCCGGTGGGAATTGACACCCACTAATATTTTGTACTTGTGTTTAGTGATCCTTGTTAGAAGATCCTTAACCCTGTTAGGAGTTGCTTTACAATGTATTAAGTATAGTAGACCTTGTTAAGGGTTGGACCCTATTAGGAGTCTTTTACAATAGTCCCTATTAGGGGAGTGGATGCACTATCCTAGAGCTCACTGCTCAAGTGGTGAAGGCTACAACCTTCTGATCTCAGATACACACTATATCTGTTGGATGAACTGTCACAGTGACACTGCTTGTCAAATCAATTCCTTTGATGCGCTGATTCTTTGACCTCTTGAAAATCTCTAATACATCTTATAGACTCTTTTTACACTTCTGCTCTTCTTTTCACAACTCTATTTCAACTTCCTTCTTAAATACAATGGGCACATCTTATATTTATATGCACATACAAAATAAACATCTAGGTCGGCCCTTAGACCTATTACATACAATGCTTCCAAATGAATTGGCTCAAGCATGTTTACAAACAAACATATATACATGTTGGAAACCTAAATACAATAGGCACATAGCCTTTACATTAATATAATATAGCCACAACTCAAAATGATAACAGTCAGCTGCTTACTCTGTTCTTCACTGGCACTCACTGGCTATGTAACTTCATCTGTCTGTATCTTCCTCATACTTGCATATCTGATCATGCACTCATAGACTAAGCATGAATATAGTCCAACCAACTTAACTTCTAGGGCACACACCATAATTCTTCTGTACACACGTGCGCTGACGCTTTGAGCTGCAGGAACTCTGTTCACTGTCCAGTCTTCAATACTTAACCAATTTCTGATCTCTTCATCAAGTGCACTGACTCCAAACTACTATATGACTTTTTTGCCATAATGAAAACACTATATTAAGTCATATACATTGGTATAGCCAACTTTCCAACAATCTCCCCCTTTGTCATTGATGGCAACAAAGGAATATGGCCAAGTTGCTAACTGTCCTTAATACAAAAAATTTTTGTCTTCTATACATATACTCATATCTTCCTATACATATTATGATCCATATTCTATACACAAATCCCCCTTTTACATTAATGACAAAGGTGTTTCAAAAACTATATCTACATATACTCATTGAGGGAAAACATCTGGATATGCTATCTTTAGGTTTTGGATCTTCTTCTTCCAAAATGTGATCAAGGAGTTTACTATCTGGAGATGGGCGCATAGTGCATACTATAGCTTCTCCATATTCTTCAAGTCAGTGCTAGTACCATGATGATATGTTACCATTGTGGCATCTATGTCCTTGATGTTCTAATTGAGTATATCTAATGAGGGTGCAAGAGCATTCCTGAGATTTGTTTGCCTTGCCCTGATTTTTGTCATTTCTTTTTCTTCATGCTCAATATTTTATATTTGTCCTTGGTATACATTATTACACATGTTTACATCTATGGATGTGTCTTTCACTGAATTCTTGACTTTCTCAATTATAGCTTCTGCCTCTTTTATTTTCTTGAAGTGGGCATCAGTAAGCTTATCCTGATCCATGCATTTTGCAATGATTCTTCTTCCTTGATCTGCAAATTCTTTTAAGGATGCTTGAACAGTCTTAAGTGAGCTTAGGTCAAGTGAAAAGTGTCTCATTAATTTATTCAACCTCTTCTTTAGTTACTTTTCTTCTGCAACTAGGGATGCAGATTCTTCAAGGCTTGAGAAGTTACTTTTGAAATGTGATATGACTGTACTCACATCATCAACAGAATGTATCTTTAACACTTTCTTGTCCTTTGGCAACAAATTGTTCAAAATGTTTACTGATTCTACCAGGAGGGGATTCCTCATCACTTATTTTTCTTTGCCCTTTTCCATGGCTAGGACACTGAATTTTATCAGATCTTCTTCTCTCCAAGAGTCTAAATTGGTTGTGTCCAGTGTCAAACTTGACAACAATGTTGTTGAAGGAGTGATGGGAGTGCTATCCATCACTTCTTGTTTCACCTTGATTAGTTATACTGACATTTCATCCTTTTTCTCACTTTCTTTTACCCTTTCTTCTTCTTTCTTTTCTTCCTCTTTTTCTATTTTTTCTTTTTCTTTTTCTTGTTCTTTCTTTTCTTCCATCTTTTCTTCTTATTTCTCATCATCAAACAATACTTCTTCTTGATGAGTGGGAGGTGTGTTGCTGCATAAGATTTCAGCTTCTTTTGTTCTCACAAAAGCTTCTTCAAACTTATCCAACTCAGTGTTAGTGGCCACCATGGCTATCTCCACACTATCAATGATAATTGTGTTGTCTTTTTGTGATTCTGTAGTGGGTGCAGACTTTATTGCCTTTGTAGGTGTTACCACTATAGGCGTTGAATCTTGAGGACCTGTAAATGGTATATTGGAGGTCTTTGCTGCTTTGTCTTGCTTACTAGGAGCTTGAGTGATGGGTGCAGACGAAGGTTTCATGTGTTGCTCTAAGAATACCTTCTCAAAGGCCTTCTCTATTTCCTTTTTTATCAGCTCATAGTCTTTGTTCATAATGTGTAGTGTTCTCATCTTTTTCCTTAAGTGTGGCTTCACCAAATTTAATATCAGTGTCTTTTCTTCAATAGAACATACTAGAAGACTGGAATCCAGTGTTTGTTCCCTGATTCTGAAGTCTTCTTTAGTGGCTTGTCTCTTCAAGGTATCCATAATCTCCCATACCTTATCTAAGATAGTTGTCTTCAATTCAAGAACTGTCTTCTTGAATTTTATCATGTGTTTGATCAACATCTCATGAATCTCTAGCTTATCAATTTCATGATATTTTTCATAAAACTTGGCTATCTGATCTAGCCTTCCTTCTTCTACTACTCTAGTCCTTAACACTTGAAGACTAGGTATGAATCCTACTCCCGGAGGTGGCTGCACATTTTAAAATCTGCTTCTCGTGGCTCTAGTTGAAGGGTGACTTGTGGCAATTTGTTTTCTCCTCTTGGGCATCATAGGAGATTCATCTATGGACTCAACATCAACTGTAATAGTGGGCGTAGGACTAATATCATTAATTTTACCCTATTTATCCTTTGGATCATTAGTCTTCTCAATCTTTACCTTTTTCATCTTGGGATCATTAGACTTAGCTTCCACTGTGGATGCGTTCTCAATTTCCAAAGCAATCTTTTATTCCCTTGCTTTATCTAGGTCTGCTTGTGTTACTCTATGAATTCTAAGTATCTCAGACGTAATCTTAGAGGCTTTCCTCTTAGTTACTGCATTGTTCAAAACTGCATCAATTTCCCTTGTCTTTTCCTCATAAGTACCCCACCTAGGCTCATTAGGGTCAGTAGGAGCTGAAAGCAGTACTTGAGCATATGCTTCTAAAAATTGTTCCTCTACTTCATATCCTAGTGGATGAATCCACTTTGTTCTAGTTACAACTACCTCCATGCATGTTGTGTCTATTTCAACCATAAAGCAGATAGTATCCTTATATTTTTCAACAATGTTTTCTTGAATTATGTACCTCATTTGCATCTTGGCCCTGAAGGTCTTCAACTCCAATGTTATGTAATCTCTCAATGTACTCTCAGTGGATGCCTTGTTATATATCTGTGGCATGGTCGGAATGGACTTGTCCAAATATAAATTTGATACTTTCCCAACTATATGAAGGTACATGTAAATGATCAAAGACCCAAACCTGAATATCTTGGTCTTATCATGCTTGATTGCCTTGATGTTATCAATCAACTGTGCATGCAAGATCTCACATAGATTAAACTCTCCATCTTCCTTCACAAGTCTAATGGCTGCTAGAATTGTGCCCACAGACACACTATTCACCCTACTGGTGTGATGAAACCTGTATCCAAGTATCATAGACATCAATTTGATGTCAGCTTGCTCAATAGGCTCAATTATCATCCCGCACCTATCACTCCTTGACTTACATGTTTGCTCGATAATTTTTCTAACATCCTTGCCCATAGGAAGGATGACACCAATCTTAGATAGGCCTATCATCTCATATATTAGGTCACTAGTGATTCTTACTGGCACATCACCTATCCAAAATAGCTCATCATGAATTCTTCTAAGAAGTATTTTAATCCATTATGTCTCATAGAACTCATATGTCATAGCATACTCCACTATAGGGTGATCATTCCACTTTGTGTATTCATCTAAGAAGGTTTTGTCTAGTTTTAGCATGGTTTCCATGTGCACCCTTAGTCTGTCCAATCCTACTGGTTCCTTCTTGCAGTAAATGTATGCCCTAATGTCTTCGACATGCATAATGCCCATAGGAATGCAGGAGAATGCTCCCTCTAAGTCATCTAGGGTAGACTTAAATGGATGCTTCTTAAATACATATCTTTTCTTTTTTGCAACATCAAATACTATGGGAGTGGCCATAATTTACTTGATTTATCCCTTTCCAAATGTTCTCTACGATAATCCGAAGACTTCTGAATCGACGCAATGAACTAGGGTTTCTGTAATCGATCAAATGAACTACTAATCACTGATAGATAAATCTACAAATCTTCACAATAACTTCTAAAGCTCTTTTTGCTCTCCAAACAATCTGAATTCAAATGCAATGAGTAATCAAAAAGCTTTATGTGTACTTAAAGTGAAAATTTTTCCATTAATGCTTGCCGCGTAAACCAGGCTGTCACTTGGCAATTTGTATCTTCCATTCTGCAAATAATCAGCTAGTGCACTCTAACCTGAAGGTTTCTCTAGTCTCCAAAATCTTAAGTCTAAAGGCGCATACTTTGAGAGTGAGTATACCAACCATGTAGGGGTCTAGAGCTAAATTAGCTCCTCTTATGACCCTGAGGGCCATTCATCCAGATGTAGAGGGTACATCCACTTTGGATGCATCCAATACATACTCATCAACCTTGTCCTTCTTTATTTCTAACCAAATCAAGCTTGCATCCTCTGAATCTTTCACAAAATTGACTTCTCCTTCGAGATCCAAAACTAGTTCTTCTGGAATTTTAGGGCTTTCCTAACCTTGCGTCCTTGATCTACAAAACTTTGAGATATTTCCAGCCTTGTTACAAGAGTGACAAATGATTGGAAGCCTTATATTCCTCAGTGCATTGACATGAGTCACCATCTTACATTGTTTAGCTGAGTGACCATTATAGTTACATATCTGACATGTAACATTTTGAGAGCTTCTTATATTTGATTGATTCTGATTTCTTTGATTATGAGTCATGTTCTTTTGGCTTGTCTTGCAATTCATAACTCTATGACCAAATTTATTACATGAATAACAGTAACCATTAAAAGGTCTTACCTCTGTACAGTTCCTTGCTATGTGTCCATGCTTGTTACATGCATAACAAGTGCGGTCCATAGGCTTGCGCTCATTCTTAGGTGGTTTAGTATGATCCTTGGTCTGACTTCTAGTCTCTTTAGCATCTGAGGTGCCTTATGGTGCCTTCATTCTTTCTCACATGTTATCAATCTGATTATGTGCTTCATTGTATCCAATGCAGCTAGTATCTCCTTTATCTCTTCTTGCATATAACTAAGATTATATTAAATCAAAACTGGTGTGTAATTTATCAATGTGATTCTTAGCCTCTTTAAATTCAAATTCCAAGCTTTCCTTGTTGTTTCTTAGATCTAAGATTTCCATGTTTGCTTGCCTCAATTCTTCATTCAATTAAAGGTTCTCTTTAACCTGTTCATCATAGACTTCCTGATTGTTAGTCAGCTTATCATCAAATTCTTCAAGTTTCTCTTTTAAGGATTTATTTTCTTCATTTAGTTTTTTGACCATTGTCCCTAGATCACTGGTAGAGCATTCTTTCAAATATTTCCTTAGCCTTTTGATGACTAATTGAGCATCACTAAGTTTTTCCCTTAGTTCTTCAGTTTCTCTTTTAGATTTGTCCAGGTCTTCAAGAGTAGCTTCCAGATTTCTTTTCAGATGTTTTATTTCTACTTTGTCCATGATCTCCTCAAGTGGTTAAACTTCTTTGCTGAGGACTAGAGCTCTGATACCAATTGTTAGGAATGGGAACACTAAGAGGGGGGGTGAATCAGTGTTCACTGTATTTTATCTTTTTACTTTAAACCTTTAAACTGAACTTAAATGCTTAAGTACTAAAATGAACATCCATATAAACATGAAACATGAAAACAACACATAACACCAATATGGTTACGGGGAAACCCAAATAGGTAAAAACCCCAATGGGAATTAACACCCACTAATATTTTGTACTAGTGTTTAGTGATCCTTGTTAGAAGATCCTTAACCCTGTTAGGAGTTGCTTTATAATGTATTAAGTACAGTAGACCTTGTTAAGGGTCAGACCCTGTTAGGAGGATTTTAAAATAGTCCCTATTAGGGGAGTGGACACACTGTCCTAGAGCTCACTGCTCAAGTGGTGAAGGCTACAACCTTCTGATCTTAGATACACACTATATCTGTTGGATGAACTGTCATTGTGACACTGCTTGTCAGATCAGTTCCATTGATGCACTGATGCTTTGACCTCTTTCAAAGCTCTAATACATCTTATAGACTCTTTGCACACTTTTGCTCTACTTTTCACAACTCTATTTCAACTTCCTTCTTAAATACAATGGGCGCATCTTATATTTATATGCGCATACAAAATAAACATCTAGGTCGGCCCTTAGACCTATTACATACAACGCTTCCAAATGAATTGGCTCAAGCATGTTTACAAACAAACATAAATACATGTCGAAAACCTAAATACAATAGGCACATAGCCTTTACATTAATAGAATATAGCCGCAACTCAAAATGATAACAGTCGGTTGCTTACTCTATTCTTCACTAGCACTCACTGGCTGTGTAACTTCATATGTCTGTATCTTCCTCATACTTGCATATTTGATCATGCTCTCATAGACTAAGCATGAATATAGTCCAACCAACTTAACTTCTAGGGAATGCACCATAATTCTTCCGTACACACGTGCACTGATGCTCAGAGCTATAGGAACTTTGTTCACTGTCTAGTCTTCAATACTTAACCAATTTATGATCTCTTCATCAAGTGCGCTGACTCCAAACTACTATATGACTTTGTTGTCATAATGACAACACTATATTAAGTCATATACATCAGTATAGCCAACTTTCCAACAACACTCTCAACTTATTAGTAAATCATCACAATCCTTTGGAGTCAAACTTTCAAGCTAAGCTCAAACATTGTCAACATTGCTTCTCGATTGTTATCCTTAGCTCTTCTTATTATTTGGTACATTCCAAAAAGTTAGGAATTGCCTTTAGCTAAGAAAGATTACTTGGATCTCCTGACTACATTCTTGGTTAGTATATTGTTCACTTGTCCATCCTCTTCTTATCATCTCTTTTGGATGATTTTATCTTATCTTTTCTTGTTCACAAGTGTCATACATAGGGAACCTACCCGTGGCTTGGGCATCTTGTGGCGAGTTATATTTTCTCTCTTTCCATGCTTTTTCACTTTGGACAAGTCAAAAAATTCTTACCTAGTTTTAAAATCAATTCATTCTAAGTCATCATATTTATCTCTTGACAATCTTCTTTCATGTCGTTTACAACTAGATATCAAATCCGCCAAGGAAAGCAACCCGAAGCAAACTTTGACAAATCACCCAGAGGAGAACCTGAACCTTGGGGTTTTAATCCCTTTTCTAATACCTTTAGTGAGTCTACACTATCCTCACCTAGGTTGTAAAATAGTGTTTCTCATACTCCAATCATGGAAGATTAAAATTGAAGGATTGATGAATTTTTTGAAACAATTAGGAAAACAAACACTTTGGACAAGGAAATCAAGAACACTTAGACAATTAATTTGATCATCACACCTCTATACATGGCTCACAACATGCCTCTCAACACACTAGACATGTTTCACATGGTTCACAAAGTGATGATTCAGATATTGAGATAACTGAGGAAGACATTCTACAATTCCAACAAGATGAATGTTCACAAAGACTCATGAAATTGACCTTGAATCAAGACAAAGACAAATAATTCATGCACCTAGCTTCGTAAGGAGTTAAGTTACCTCAAAAATTTGATGTTGACAACTTGGTAAAGAAAGAGGAACCATTTGAAATGGAGGTTATGAAGAAACAAATGGAAGAAATGCAGAAACCAGTGCTACACCTGACAAAGGAGAAAAAACAACCAAAGACGTCCTTTTCACTTGAGGCTATATGTTCCTTTCCTTTTGAAAAATATTTATACATGCCTCCTTTTACTTTTAAGGTTGAATTTATGAAATATGACAAGAATGATGGTAGTAGAGATCCTCATGACCATGTTAGAGAGTTTTGTGCACTATGGAATTCTTGCATGAACCTACTTATCTTATGGGACTCTTTCCTAGGAGTCTTAGTGGTCAAGCTATGGAGTGGTTCACTAAACTATCTCCTCCACTTAAGTCATTTAACCAGGTAGTGCAAAGATTCATTCAAAAATACTCTTACAACATTCAACATGCTATCACTATGATAGATATATGCAATATCAAACAATTCCAAGGAGAGTCCTTTATGGTTTTCCTTCAGCAATGGAGGAAGCTTTATTCATGTTATCCTTGGCAGATTCTTGAGACCAAGAAGATCGATACATTCATCAATGCTTTGGTTCCTAAAATGAATTATGCATTGAAAATGCAAACACATGCTTCATTTGAAAAATTGGTTGAATCATCTATACACATAGAGGATCTCCTTGTTCGTAAGGGTGAAATCACTCTTCAACATAAAGAATACAAATCCTCTTCCAATAATGAACATAACAAGGACAAGCATAAGTTTTAGAATAAAACCAAAGATGTCATCATTGACGAAATCGTAGGTACGACCTCGGTGTCTGCCTCTACTATGCCCAAAGAGCCAGCTTTCAATTTGACTACTATGGCAAAAGCACTCAAACAAGCTCTAAAATTGAAACCACCAGAGATAGGCCATGGATCCCTAGGCCTAAGAGAGACTTTACTCCTCTCGAAGAATCACTTGAGAACACCTTGAAAAACACTTTTGACTAATAAGATCATCACCTTGCCAGATAATTTTAAACCCTATGATCCTGAGATAAAGCCTAAGTGGTGGAATGACAGCCACTATTGTGATTATCATCGCAACAAATGCCACAAGACCAATGAGTGCATGAAGCTTAAGAATCTCATCCAGGATATAATTGATAACAAGACAATTATGATTGATCCCCCGCAAATGGACACTGCTCATAAGGCTTTCAAGGAGCCTTTTCCTAAATATGAGAAAGGGGGGTCTTCTAAGACAAAGGATAATAAGGTTGGTTACACATACCCTGATAATGACAACGTGATTCACATGCTTGAGTCCTTTGACCATACCATCAATGTTATCAAAATTAAGGGCAAAACTCAAGCAAAATCATCTAACATAGTCACCCATTCTCAAGGTAAAATCGCTATACGAGGAGATGGACAGTCCTCCTCCTCATCTTCCAATCCAACAACAACACAAGTGTCTAAACCTACTACTTCATCAATGACCCGTAATTACAATCTAGTTGACCAAATCCAATGCAC